>MQTX01000067.1:797348-944710 GCA_009735665.1 Angiostrongylus cantonensis
GCTGCTAAAATCTCAGGGCCAATGGAAGCTGCCTGGATCAAGAACTATGGTGACGATCTGTACCTACAACGCACGTACACTTGCATCCGAGTCCTCGATAAAGGAATTGCTCATGCAAGCAAGAATGATGAGGTACGACGTCATCGGCCTGGCCGAGTAGAGACGACGACGCCACCCATTCAACGCTGTCTATGACACGGGAGAAGAACTGTTCCTCGGAACATGCGACAGTAGAGGCGCAGGCGGTGTTGGCGTTCTCGTCAACACAAGTATGTCCATGAACATAGATTCATTCGAACAGTTTACAACTCGAATTGGACGTTTACGATTGAAGAGATGTGGATCAATACCGGCTTTAGCAATCTTCTCTGTCTATGCGCCGACATCAAACTATGAAGAGGAAAAAGTCGAAGCGTTCTACATGGACTTGGAGAAGTTCTACAGAGAAGACCATACATGCTTCAAGGTCATCATTGGAGATTTCAATGCCAAGATCGGACCAAGAAGATCGTCTGAGGAACGTCGCATTGGCACCCACGGATTAGAATGGAAAGAACAGGGCAAGCGGCTCTCTGAGTTTATCATGGCGACCAAGACCATCTATGGTAACTGGCAATTCCAGAAGCTCCAACTTCAACGCTGGACGTGGGAGTCTCTCATAGGGGAGTACCATATAGAAACAAACCAAATCTTATTAAATCGAAGGTTCTGCAAAACCGATGTCGCTGTTATCCCAAAATTCTACACGGGATCAGACCACCGCTTATTTCGTGCAATATTCTACCACTCGAGGAAAGAAGAAAAAGCCGCTAAATTCAAAAACCGAAATCCCACAACCACCGTAAACTGAGCCTTATTCAATTAATTAGTCGGCTGTTGGGAAGATGCCGTTGTCGACAACATCGACGAAGAATACGATCGGCTCATTCAACATCTTCAAATTAACACTATGAAAGCTGAGAGTACGAAGGTCACCAAGAGACGTCTGTCTCCAGAAACTCTCGAGTTAGCACTCAGCGTGGAATCGCACGAGCTGCAGGCAACCGCGAACTAACGTCCGAATTTAGAAAACAATGCAGACAGGCGATAAAAGATCTTAAAGAGAGAAGAACAGCAGTAATGGTCGAAGCTGCAGAGGCTGGCAAAAGCATTCGCAAAGCCCACCGATGTACCGATACCAATTACATCACCAAGAATATTGCATTCCGACGCCCACACTGAACAGTTACAGCGTCGAGAAAGGCAATGGAAAAAATCAATCACGAATACTACTCAGATCTCTTCGATAGCCACGTCCACCTTCCGTCACATGAAATAAAGGAGGATAGATATGTTGTACCACCGGTTATCCCTTCCGAAACCAGACATGCCATTTCGTCGGTAAAAAATCGAACAGCACCAGGCCCAAACAGGATAAAATCTGATTACCTGAAGGACCTTCCGCAAGTCCTCGTAAACATACAGGCTCGGTTCTTCACAGGTTACCTGGCTGAATGCACGGTCCCAACTCAATGGAAGGCCAGCAAGACCGTGCTACTGTTCGAGAAGAGTGACCTGCACGATATCGGCAACTATCACCCAATCTGCTTGCTGCCTGTCGTCTACAAACTTTTCACTCGAGTCATCTTAAACAGGATAGACATACCACTGGACAAAGGATAGTCATGTGAGCAAGCAGGGTTTCGAAAAGGATTTAGTGCGATAGACCACATCCACACGGTAATAAGACCTATTGAAGTATTGCGAGAGTACAAAAGACCGCTGTGCCTAAGAAAGCCTTTGACTCAAATGAGATAGAAGCAGCCATGGAAGCCCTGGAGAGTCACGGAGTCCCTACTCAGTATATAAAGATTCTTCGTGAGCTGTATAAAGATTCCACAACCAAAAATTCACCATTCTGCAACGATATTAACATCGACGTTAAAGGAGAGGTTAGGCTGGGCGACACCGTCTCGCCAAAATTATTTACCGTCAACCTCGCAAACGTCATTCCGGAACGAATGGGACAATATGGAAGTGGAAATGGATGATCGGCAATTACACCATCTTCGCTTTGCTGATGACATCGTCCTTAAACATTAGCTTAAACATCAACACCAAACATTAGCCAATTGGAATGAATGCTGGCCGACTTTGATAAAGCCTGTGGAAAGACTGGTCTTCGACTAAATTTCATAAAAACGATGTTTATGAGCAACAGATTGGTTTCGTTTGCCCCATTCACGCTCAACGGAACGAATATCTCCGAATGCTCCAGTTATGTCTATCGCGAAATCAATATGATGAAAGACTTAGTTCAATAATTGAGCAGAAGGAAACGAGCGACTAGAGAGAAGCTCTCAAGAGCAACGATGAAGTACTGAGGAGAACAAAGAACACCAGATTCCATGTCCATCTTTTCGACTCAACGGTACTTCCTGCGTTAAGGTGTGCGTCAGAAACTTGGTCGTTAGGTAAACAGGATAAAAAATCAACCAGCGTTATTGAACGCGCAGTCGAAGAGGACGATGCTAGGAGTATTCCGTTTCACACATGTATGGGATGGGATGAGAAGCTCCAACCTGCGTTAACGATCAATAATCAAAGATGCCGTTCTGTACGCCAAACAGTCGAAGATAAGGTGGACCGGACACGTAAAGCGTTTGAATGACAACCGATGGACAAGAGCCGTTATTGACGGGATTCCTTGAGATTTTAAACGCACTGCATGAAGACCACCGATCGGATGGTTAGAGTTCTTCACAAAAAGCCTAGAAGAAAGATAAGATGCTCAACGAATTCCTAGAGCGAGTAGAAACTACTGGGCCACTCTTACACGCGATAGGGAAAAATGGAAGATTACCGGCGTCCGCTTGAGTCACTCGACGATCAACGGTATTACAGCTGATACAGGTGATATCCTTTACAATAAATCGCAATGGCATACCGATGTATCGAGCTAGTGTTGCTATTCTCCATACATTTCTGGTACAATTTGCCGACCCCGGAGTGATGGAGGAATTGCTGGGCCAGGAGCTAGGGAATCGATCCCCCACACGCGCATAATAGCTGAAAAAGGACAAGCATACTGAAAATTCACCTCCATTAACTGGATCTTCCTCTCATAGGCGTATAATATATCTGACATTTTTGGGTCATTCACCTAAATTGTTATACATAGAATAATCGAAGTAGACTAAACAATGCTCGATAGAGACGTACATTGAATCCATTTTTTAACTGCTTCAAGAGATCATCGAGGGCTTTAGCACTTTCTTTTGAAAAAGCAGTAGGAGATAACATGACTGCCGATGCTTCTTTAGTATCCATTAGCTCGGACTGCCTAGACACAGAAATGTGAAAAAGATATAATTAATTGATGTAAGATGTGATGTGATTTCAATTTGATAAATTACGGCCTATCTGTGCTTCTAACGACGATACTTCTGCTTGCCATCCTATATTTAGATGCGCATAATAGTCGAGAAATTAAAAATAAGGCTAAATCAACGGCGTATTCCGAGGAGGATCCAAGAGCATTCAGATATAAGGGTACCGAACAATAAATGGAAAAGCCATATCCTAATGTTTAATTGATGTGCCGAAAACAACAGATACCTTATTTCATCCGAAGTATTTGGTGAAATCCCTCGGACTTCAGAATTACTTTGCTTAAACTGCGAACAAGAAGCAATCAGATCACCAAGCCTAGAATGCAACTATACTTAAACTCAACATATGGAAAGCTTAAATTACGAAAAACCTATTAAAATATACAAGTAACACTCGTACTGTCCAATCACCACTTTCAAAAATAATAAAAACCTATGTAAAAATGCAGCGCGGGTAGCGCAGTTGTCGGAGGCGCCATGCAGTACATACAGTAACGATCCTCGCCTCCCCGGCTCACCAAGCATTCCATCCCTCTGGAGTCGGAAAATTGGTACTAGATTTGTCTCGGAGGATAGCAACACTGGCTCGATACATCGGTATGCCACCACGAGCCATTGTAAAGGCCAGATACATAGATGCATTCAATCACCGCTAACTATGCTTAATGAAATCGAATGCATGGCACATCCCTCAGGGTTTGATAAACGCCTAGAGCTTTATCCTTTTACACTTTATGTAAAAATTTGTTCATGAACATACCAACGAGTTGGAAATGCATGCAACTGTGAACAATGTGTGTAGAGGACCAGAGCATTATGAACCATTTCGTGATCACCAAATGCTAATGCATACGCCAGAAACGATACTAGTCGAGGATCCTTTACCGAAAAGAGAAGTAAAAATGAGAAAATCACCGAAGATAGGACGGAATAAGAAAAGTTTAAAGCAAAAAATGTGGAAAAAAGGACAGAAAAGTAGACCTTTAACGATTTCCAGTATTGATCCTTATGTAGTTTCGAGAAATCCTTAAGAGCAGCAAGCAATCGCAATAGTTCCAAAACGACGGCCACACCATAAACACTGGAAAGATGCAAAAGGCTAAGGAACTAAGTACTATCGGCAACTAAAGCGGAACTCTGACATAACAAGAACATTTTTTAAAATTAGAGATTAACAGAACTCTCTACCTCCACTCAGGAATTCTTTCGGTTCTATGGGAAGGAGGCTTTTCCATGAATATAACAACCGGATTTGTGATGAGCTGTGATTCCGAAATATGAGCGCATAGCGATGCCGTTGTTACTTCGAGAAGACCACTACGTAAGTCCTCATCGGCACTGCATACTAAAATTAGTTACTCAGCGATTGAGCACGAAACGAAACTTGTACAAAACTAGTAGAAGACCTATCTTACTTGGAGAACTGAAATACAAACTAATGAACAGAAAAGGGACAAGGGTTTCTAAGGATTACGAACAGTTCATACGTTAGAGTGACAGACCCTCAGCTAAACGTAGCCCTTCCATGATCCGTCTACATTGGTAGACGACCTCCGGTTTTGATGTCTCTACCGCTGTCTTGACGGCCGCATCAATAAGATTTAATAAATGTTCAGTGGCAATCACATCAGAAATCAGTTCACCATGTTCGATTTTCTCCTGGAAAAAAATCCCTTGATTTAGTGCAAAAACATGTCCTTTGCTAAGATGAAAAACAAGATAAACAGATTAAATATGTAACTGGACGTCTGGATATTATCTATTCTCTATTGTCTAGCACAAAAATATACCGTACTAGAACAGAAATCTGATGAACAACTACCTATAGAAACTAGTTACCTTAATCAAATAAGTGAGTAATCGAAGGGCTTTCAAAGACATTTCAGGTTGTACCGCTCCTTCAACTGATACTGCTGCCGTGGAAGCGATAGCAAGCAGTGGAGTAGTAAGACGATCTTCTGTAGGTGGATATTTCAACACAGCAGTACAAATAGGTGAACATAGCTGAGGAAGAGAACAGAAGGCTAAGAGGACGTCGTATACCTGTTAAATAACAATGGATCACAATAGAGAGATTCTATATAAAAAAAAAATACTGCATCCACCACCTTAGCAGTTTCTTCCAGTCTAGGATCTAAAGTCACCAGTAGTTCTGCAGTTTGCTGAACACAGCGGTTGAAAAAGCTGTAATTCATGACATCCTTACCCGTCGATGTAATTACAGGCGTGGACGAGATCTTAAAAAAAAAGACAAGAATTCAGCTCGAAAAGTCGAACGAATTGAACCACATGGTAGTACACGATGTAGATAAAAATGAAAATTTAGAGTACGATAGATATGAAAAAAAGGATAAAGTTCTAGGCCTGATCAATCGGAGAGATGCGCAATGCATTCGACCTCACTGCGCATCGCTGGAGGTGACTTAATGCCTCTCTGGCTTTTTCAAGGTTTGAAGGTGGCCCACCGATGTGTCGAGCCAGTGCTGCTATCCTCCCAGACAAGCCTGGTACCAAATTGTTGACCCCCTCCCGGAAGGATGGAAGGCTTAGTGAGCCTAGGGCGCGGGAATCGCTACCATTCGCATTGCAGGGCACTTCCGACCACAGTGCTACAGGCGCTCTATAGATATGAATAAAAAACAAAAATCACTGCTAAACCATTTCGAAGTCATATTTTCTGAAAACAAGTAGAACGCAAAAAAAAAACCGAACCGTCTGCGTATCCGATACAACTAATCTACGCAAAAGATCTGCTGCAATATGTCGTGTCATTACGCAGTCACTATCACCCATTATCAAAACGTTGAACACACATTGAAAAGTCTCGTGAATGTTCTGGGAACAGTAGACCTGAAGAACTCTTTTCTTGAAAACACACCTCTCATGACCTTCGCATAGCTCATTTTTCCAACATACTGAAATAAATCACCATATCTCGGACTTTTTCTTCTAGGTAGCCTATAAGTACTAACGATGAAACCACAACGATACGTGAATCATGCGATAGTAACTTGATCACACGTCGAGAAAATGCTTTGTATGATGTCTGCAATAGAAGTAAATTTAAAAAACCCTCACTTGATCAAGTTGTTCCTCTCTACTCTTACGGCTCACCGCTTCATCGGGGATGAGAGACGTTCCCGAGTGTCGGGCTGCGAAATACAGAGAGGAGATTATAAATTCGCCGTTTCTTATGTCAGCAATCGCGACGTTGTTAAGCATCATGCGTCTACTTACAAACAATAACACACGTACAACATAATCGTAGCTGACGTTTCGGCAGTTTCGGCTTCTTCAGAGCCGAGTGTTCAACCATATGCGACGCTGATCAGCGGCTCTTCTTCAGTGGAAGGCACGCAAAAACGACTCTGAAAAAGGCGATACTGCCGAAACGTCAGCTACGACTGTGTTGTACGTGTGTTGCCGTATGGAAGTCAACGTCAGCTGTTTAGCAACCTCGCGATTGTTGAGAGAGAAAACGACGAATTTATAATCCAATGCTAAGATTAATAGATGGTCGATCCTGGTAACAGTAACGGGATTCATCGCCCCAGAAGGGTCTTCCAAGCTGAGGAGTACAGTGTTTCCGTCAGAAATCCTAGTTAAAAGTAAACCAACACCAGGATCCATCACCGTCCTGATATCAAACTAGTCGCGTGGCAAAAAATTTTCCTCTGACCCACAAAGGCGGCTAGGCAAAGGACTGCCTGGGGTGCTAACGACCTGCTTCAAACTTCGGCTTGGCTGACCTTAAGACTCCAAGGAACCACAGTGGCTAAACCAGCAAAACATCGAAGAAATGGAGATTATGCTGGAGCCCTCCATAATCAGTGAAGACGGACATTCTAAGTACCCAAGGTCAAATTGTTATCACCTGGATAGAAGTTGAAAGAAATACAGCTTACCGATTTCTTTATCCTACTACATACTGACTTGGAACGTCTTGCTAGGTTACATAAAATAGCTATGCAGTGAGGCATCCATTCCATTTCGTCCTCTCTGGTACTTAATTACAAATATTAATAATAAAGACGTGAAGAGAGAAAAAGCATTTTAGCTCACGTCTCGCTCATTAAAAACGAAATCAAGTCGTTCGTCCATATACCGAGAACTAGACATTTTTCATACGTTAAAACCTAAACAGCAATGCGTTTCCCATTGTTAAAACTTACAAGTACTAAAATTAAAAGTTAAAGATATGAAAAAAAACAGGAGTAGAAAGAAACCTGTAGCAATCGGAGGATGTCTATCAAATTTTGAGGCCCTAATTGCTCCTTTAGAGAAAGTTTCAGGCAATCAAAAACTGGCCCGCATAAGTGTAATTCGCCACATATATAGCGTCGTATCCTCACATTATAAAGTGCTAAAACTAGTTTAAAGTAAATTATTTAAAGATAACGACACCTTTTATTTACTTCCTACTCTTTTTTAATGACATGGTATTATGTGACTTATAACCACAAAAGCGCCGCGTGTGGCGCAGTGGAGGCGCCACTACGACGCGCACGTGGAATGCGCCCATGGCCCATCAAGCCTTCCATCCCTCCGGGATCGGCAAATTGGTACCAGACTTGTCTGGGAGGATAGCATCACCGGCTCGATACATCGGCCGGCCACCGCGAGTCATTGTAAAGGCCAGATATGTATTCAGTCACCTCCAGCAATACTTAAAGAAGTCGAATGCATCGCGCATCCCTCAGGGATTGATCAACGCCGAGAGCTTTATCTTTTAGAGCTTTTACAACCACAAAGATGCTGAACTATTTGCAAAACTCAGGACCGCTAGTGTCTGAGGTGGAGATCGAAAACGCTACTAGCCCTTTCGGGGATAACGGTTTCACGACCACACCATGCAGGTTTTTCGTTTCCCCTGTCTCGCAACTAGCTTTCTATCTACCAGTACTGCCAATAGTCAGATCAGTGAACCCTAGATGATGCCGTTGACCGGCCACTGCTGATTGCACTGGTAAATAGAAAACTAGCGGAGAAACAGGGAAAACGAAGGACCCGCATGGCATGGTAGCGAATTCGTTAGCCCTCGGAAAACAGAGTTCTGCCAGTACCTCTGCATCATTGTGGTTATTTAAGGATAAATGACAAGTAAATGAATAGTTAATCACTAAGGATTTATTCAAAAGAAAGACAACCGTGAACCTAAGCTGAAGAGTAATCGTAGCAACTTCGATCTTGTTGGAGCGTTTGATGTATTGGCAGAAAGTATGTGTGGACAATAATCGAGAAGTTCGGTAATAAACTGGTTAGAAATAGCTAGCCTTCCAATTGACTCAACTCCATCGAGGTGACGAATGAGAGCCTTAAATTAAACGAAAGGAAAGAAATCGCTATCGAATGAGTGATTACAATACGAATGAGAAAGAAGTAATAAGTTGGAGATCTATCAAAAATGTAAAAGTAGAAGAAACCTCCATTTCTTCCGAACATGAAAAATATTACATTAAATAATGTTATTTTTTATTTATTGCTTATCATTATTTTTCACGGCTGGGTACGATAGGAAATTGAACCACTAGGATGCTGAGATGTTCGCAAAGCTTGGACCCTAGGCCATATCAAACCGCAATTACGCTTTCCCATGGCTCACGTGGTTTGCACTGCCTCATTAAAGTCCTTGCCTTTCTCTCACCCAGTATTTTACCTAACACTGCCATCAGCAATCACCCATCAACGAGACTTTATAACTCTTTATAAAAACTGGCTGAGAAAAAGGCAAAGCAAGGGCCTTAGTGATACAATGGGCATACGTGAGCCTCTAGAAGAGGCAATCGCCAGTTTGATCTGGCCTGAGGCCCACGTTTTGCAAATATCTCAACATCATAGCGGCTGTATTTCTCTTAAATAACACTTCTACTTTCTCTTTGAGCATGGGAAAGTAGGAAAGCACAAAATACGTGAATGGCATAGCCACTTCTGATTCGAAACGCAGTCACGATTAAGACAGTGGAAAGAATGATAAAGTAAAGGGCATTACGTACCTTTAATGACTCTTCAAAGACAGCAGTATTATTAGAATTTGAGTCAGCGGCGTAGCGAGAAGCGGCGGCTACAGCCCAAGACAAGGCTTCATCCATTGTCTCCTATCAAAAGACTACAAAAAACGGAATCTTCCATGGTTTAAGCTGTAAAATCCTTCAATACAACAAGAAGACAACAGAAGAAGAAACGAGAACAAACACAGACACTTTATTGAAGTATTGAAGTACAGTAAAGGCTAAAGGAATAAAACTCGCGGCGCTAATCTATCCCTGAGGGATACGCAATGGATTCAACTTCATCGAGCATCCTTAGAGGTGATTAACTGCACATTTAGTCATTACAATAACTCGCGGTGGCCCACCGATGTATCGAGCCAGTGTTGCCCTCCTCCCCGACAAATCTGATATTAAACTTCTGACCCCGGAGGGATGGAGGGCATGGTGGACCAGGGGCGAGGATACCGATCGTATGTGTATTGCACGGCGCTTCCGACCACTTCGCTACACTCTCCTTTCCGATGTATGAACACGCAAAATATAGGATCATTTCCCATTCAAGCATATACCTGATTAACTGTAAAAGGTACCTACGATAGAACATGTCCACGGAACAGAGAAACTCAAATTCGCTTTTTCCGCTTCTCCCTCAAAGCAGAAGCCAGTCGTTGAAGCTGATTCGCATTGAGAATCGCATGGATCTCGCCTCCCTGTTCGTTGCTCAACATTAGCTTCCACCAAATGAAGCGAACCTTGTAAGCGTTTAGTCTTAACCTAACTGACGTCTGTTCGTTCCGCGGTACAAATTCTTCACAATCTGTGCCCTGTTGCCCTAAGCGTCCTTGCCAATCCACACACAACGTTTCCCAGATGAACAACTCGCTCTCCTCAAAAGCGGTAAGTCGGTTATAACTTCTGGGAGTGCCGAGGTTGGTGTAAACAACTGCGAAGCATGAGAAAAGGAGACCCCACGAAACAGTGCATTCTGCCTTCCCTCCCACACGCCATTGTGTTGCTATGTCGCCCAACAGGTTCTTCGACCGGAGACGATCCTCGTATACGATGTTTGTTCCGCTGAATGAGACCGCTCTGCTATAGAAGTATGCCTTTGCACGTTTGTACGAAAAAAAAACCCAAAAACCCAAACCACACAAAACAATAAGATATGACACAACGAGGAGCCTTTGGAATACGCGGACAACAATTCTTTACAAAGTACTGCATTCTTTTACCGCTAATCCAAGAACGATTAAACAAATGACTTCGACTAGACGACATCCAAGGTAACAGGCGGGCGTTAACTCTCGTGATAGAATCCTTTTATGAACAAAGTTAAAACAAAGTGCAAACAGTAAGTCTAAAATAGATGTAAAGTACCACTATGAAATCACCACTGTGGACTAAGAAGCACTAAGAAAAAAGCATACACTCTCAAAAGATCCACTTTCTAAAAAATTCCGCTACAAATAATCGATAAGGGTAAAAAGAGTAAAGCTCTCGGCGTTGATCAATCCCTGAGGGATGCGCCATGCATTCGACTTCACTAAGTATCGTTGGAGGTGACTAAATGCATATCTGGCCTTTACAATGACTCGTGGTGGCCTGCCGCTGTATCGAATCAGTGCTGCTCTCCTCCCAGACAAATCTGGTACCAATTTGCAGACCCAGGAGGAATTGAGGGCCTGGTAAGCCTAGGGCGCGAGGATGGATCACTTGCGTATTGCGGGGCATATATACCTACCCATATATTTCTCCTTTCTCCTTTCTCCTTTCTCTAAAACCTTCTCCTTTCTCCTTTCTCCTTTCTCTTTCTACTGAATGGCTCTTTCCAACAGAAAAAGAAGTGCTCACCTAAGAGAACGACTAATCAATGTGACTTCTAACGGAACACTGAATAATTTACTGAAAGCTGATGGCACTGGTGGTAGCTGATGGTACAAAATTAGTTGAGAAAAAGGCGAAACGAACGACCCACATGGTGTGCTGGTGAACACGTTAGCCCCTGCAAAGAGTAACAACGTGTTAAATCCGCACCGCAGACACCTGCCTGTCGAAGTTTTGCAAGTATCTCTGCATCATTGTGGTGGACGTGGAACACTTTAAAACGATTTAAAAGGGATTTGACGATAACCGAGATCCTGAATGAGTGGAAACTCTTTGGATTCGGAGGCCAGCGATTCAATGTTGACCAAGTCAGCCGCGTTCGGACGTACGACGTGGGTAAACAAAAGCCGTAGAATAATAGAAGTAGCTTATACTGACAACAAGATATTCGACTCCAAGCAAACATTTAAATCCTTCACTCGCCTAAAAACTCTTCACATAAGCAGTGTCGACTCTAAATGCATTCGTTTGAGTATACCGTGTAGTTTCTGAAATCTGTAGATAGAAAGCGATCAGATGATGAATGAAGCTCTTAGCGTAGATCAATCCTTGAGGGACGCGCCATGCATTAGACTTCATTAAACACCGTTGGAGGTGAATGAATGAATATCTGGCCTTTACAATGACTTGCGGTCACGAAGGGATAGGCCTGGTGAGCCTTGTGCGCGGTGACCGGTCCCATGTGTACTTTTGGCGCCTCCAACCACTGCGCCACACGCGCCCTATATTGCTGGTGTAATGAAAAATTTAACAGATCCTGTTTTGAAAGTCTTTTTTCTATCTAGAAGGTTAGAAGAAGCCCTTATGCGCAAAACCCATTTCGGATAATCAGTTTGCTAAATAATCCGATCTCACAGTAATTCCTTCCAGAGTGAAAACAAAGCATGAGTAGCGTAGTGGTTAGAGATCCATGTAATACCCGTATGTCACCACTGGACCGATTTCGCGCCCTAAGCTCACCAAGCCTTCCATCCTTGCAGAGTCGGGGAAATAGTACCAGAACTATCTAGAAGGTTAGCAGCACTGATTCGATAGGTCAGTAGGAGACGAAAAGTTAATCTTTAGGCCAAATATAGATCCAGTCACCTTTAACAACTATTTAGCGAAGTCGAACGCATGTTTCATCGCTTAGGGACTGATCCACGCCGAGAGGTCTCTTCTTCATCTCCTATGAAGACAACGATTTCCAAAGAAGTGTCATCAACGGAAAGGAGAGGAAAACTACTTAGAAGAAATAGGTGGTAATTTATAAAATATCATTTATTAGAATCAGTTTTCTCCAAAGAAATTCTAAATTTCCCACCTTTTTAATCGATATAGATTTGTATTTGTAAATAACAGCAACAATTATCTCATTAACACCTATAAAAAGTAGTAAGTATATAATAAACTCCAAATAGAGGAAGTCCTCCCAACGGTTTACTGTCACGTCGTGGCTGGAAGATGTTCCTGAGTATCGGGCTACGATGTAGAACGGGCGGGATTAACCCACCCCAGCAGAATCTCACAAAGTGAGGAGTCATCCCTTTGGCAAGGTATCCCAAGCTTAGGCATTTCCAACAGGAAGCGCTGCTAAGACTAAACCAATGCCAAGATCCACCTGGTATCAAACTAATCGTATGGTGGTAAATCTCCCTTTGATCCACAAGGGTGGCGACTGCCTGTGGAGACTACTTGGGGCAGGTTTTGGCTGGGCTGACCACGGGACTCCAGGGAACCACAGTGGCTAATTCACGAAAAGCCCGAAAAAACGGAAATTATGCTGGACCCGCACAACCGATAAAGACAGGCCGTCCAAGTAAGTGAAGGAAGTATCGTTCAATCCCCTCCATATATTCGTTTTTGCATTCTTCGACATACATTTGAAACTGAACAAGGGATAGAAGGACAAAATAATTTCAGGCTAAAACACAACTGAGAGGACGACGAAACGAAGGATCCGCATGGTGTGATGATAAACACGTTAGTACCCGGAAAGAGTGATAGCGTGTTCGATCCCCAGCGCAGACACCTGCGCTCTGGAATTTTGCAAACATCTTAGCATCATTGTGGTCATACTTCACAAAATAAACTACCGATCAACCGTAAATACTAGTAAAACTTCCAGTTATCTAAATCCTCACCTATGACCATCTCACGGTGATTTCTACTAGTTCTTCAGCTCAAGTTGCAACAAAAGCGCATAAAAACTGGCATACTAAAGTAAAGGCCGTTAACAAGGCACTTCCTCAGACTATTCAGCAGACTACTAACTTACTGTAAATTAAGAGGAATAGCTAAAATAAGAAAACTAAACCCGGGATGAGACAAGACCACAAGACCATACTGTCATGGTTTCCCTCCAGGGGTCACGGAGTACGAGTTGTCGCGTTGTTATAGCGTCATACAATCGGACGTTTCAGCTTCGATGGTTGTCGACTCCTCTCTGTGGTAGCTACTTGTATGAATCACTGCTTCGTTCTCAGCTTACTCACAAGACAACAGTTCTTATTGCGTTCAAATCCAGGTGACCATGGAAATTTTCCTAGCTGGAGGTCCGAGCGGGTGGATTTCTTATTGATTTTGCCTCATCCCATTCCGGAGCCGTACACTCTTGTCTTCTCGATCTATACTTAGTTATTGAATTCCATCATGATCTCTAACATTACTAGAGCTGATACTCCTGTTTATAGACTTCTGTTCGCTTCGAAAAATCGTCATTTCAACGTGACTTCATCTTGTCACCTAGCATCATTCTATTGTTCATTCTTCGTCATTTCATCTTTACCTCTATGTATCATTTCTATTTTGACGTGATGTCCACCCTATAAGTAGCCAAACAATCCTGGAAACTCCGAACTATGCTTGCACTTCGACTTGTTCCATTGCTGAGCGGCGAGCGGCTAAATCCGAAGTGTCCGAGTTTCCTCGGTTTAGTCATGAGGGTCCTGACTGGAATTGTTTCGCCTTTTCTAAGTTGCGCTGCTTTCCCGCAAGTTTCGAAATCTATCCTTCCCGGTGAGGTATCCGTGTTTCCTCTCTTCTCGTTTTTCTCCTTCGTTTTTCTTTCTGTGTGTTTTTTATCGGCTAGTGGTGGTTAATGCTATTGGGACGTGTAATGTGTGCACGTGGAATACTTTTCTCATTGGACTTCGTTTACTTCACTTTCATGAGTTTTCTTTTGAGCACTTGTTCAAATAGATGGCATAGTGCACTGTTCTGTCTTCATTTAGAAAATGTTAGAATGCGTATACAGTTAGAATGGAACTAAGCCAACACTAAAAGTATCCATTCGCATCATTTGAAGGGTAAGTTTACCGTCTTTTTCCTTATGGCGATGTAAGTCAAGCATTACTTTTATCCGTTGGAATGTTACAGTATAACGTCGTTTAGTAGCTATAGTAAATTGGAGCCCTCAAGGCTTCCGCTCTCTTGCTGTTCATGGCTTTCCATGTGCCTGTAGGGTTTTCTCTGTAAGTAACCTTGTTGAAGATGAAAAAAGGAACCATTAGGACAGGGTTGGAATCAAACGTGTTCTTTTGAGAGGCCGTTCATTAATAGTGTTTGTCATTTATACCCGTTTACTTTGAAATAACAAGCCTCATGATTGAGGTAACGAGTGTTTTTGGCCTAGTTTGTTTTACTGTTGTTGAGCAAAGTGTATTATACTAAAAGGAATTACCAAAGTTTTGTAGGATTTTGTGTAGAAACTGAAATAAATAATGGTAGAGAACGGTACTAAGGTATACTAAAGCAAGGTGTACTCTTGCATCTTTTTGGCTTAGTTTAAGTACTTAGCAGAGTTGCAAGGATTTTGACTTCTTTCTTGGAGAAGCTTACACGAGGTTGAGGTCGTCTTCGTTTTCTTCAGAGCCGATGGTCCGAGTTTTGTACATTGATTGGTCATACGGAGGTTGAAGGAAAATCGATTCCGAAATAGAATTTGATAATTTTTCTGCAGATCTGTGCAGTCGTTCTTGCCGTTTTGGCAGTTTAAGAACACATCATGAATCATACAACCAAGTAGTTGTAGGTTCCTATGGTTTTTCTCACAATTAATGAAATGTGATACAAATGGATAGAAAAGTTAAAAGACAGCTTTCCATTCATTCATTTAGCGCTCTTCGTTCGTGTTCAATTTGTCCTTTGTTGATTCTATGAAGCGCTTTTTTCTCTGTGAAATTGTAATTTGAACCGTTTACTTTCTTTTCTCAATTGTAGTTGTGATTCCTTAAACAGAGAACCGGCGCTGGAGTTGACGTTGTCCCTGTATGGGAAAAATGATGGATTTCGAGTTCTACAGGAACAACCCACCGCCTCCGATCTTGAGTGTTGATGTGCTCTCTCAGATTTCCCGTAAGTCTCTTGACTGGTAATTTATGTCGCCTTCCATGTTTTTTGCGCAGTTCGTCGTTTTCTGAAATCTTTTTCTTTTCACTAACTTCAGCTTGTCCGTCTGCATCCACCATCTCTATAGCATCGTTTGGTGCAAATTCATCAAACTCACCTGTAGATGCACATGATGTAGCAGCGATCTCAGCAGGTGTGTATCTAGATGTACAGTCTACTCATTAGTGGAAGTACCTTTTTTCTATTGAGTTTTCAAGTTCTATACAAAATATCTACTGTCCTTCATCGACAATTTTTAGGCACTTCAGTAGAAACTGTGCCAGGGTCAACTGTAGAGGAAACAGCCGTTTGTGAAGATACCGAGGTAGTGCGTTTGTTGTTGTGTTTCGTGTCAAGTCGATGTTTGCACCAAAGATATTTAGCTTTTATATGTTGTATATTCCATGTTATATCTTGTCATGTGACGTGTGTGGCATAGTGCTCGGAGCCTTGAAATACACATAGGACCGATCCGGCGCCCCAGGTTCACCAAACCTGGAATCCTCCGAAATCGGCAAGTTGGTGCCAGACTTGTCTGCTAATACAGTAACTCTGAGTTGAGACATCGGTAGGCCACCGTGAGGCATTGTAGAGGCCAGATATTCATTCATTCACCTCCAACGGTGCTTAATGAAGTCGAATGCATGGCGGATCTCTCAGGGATTGATCAATATCGAGAGCTTCATCCTTTTTCATCTCCCATCTTTTTGCGAAAACATCAGCCATTTAATGGCGAGCTCATACAAAGTGTTCTACACAGATTTGGAGATGGGGCAGTCGTAATGAATTCAGGTGCTCTAATGTAAAATGTTTTCCACACCTATTAGGGGGAACATGTTGCTGCGATTTAAACGCATTCTATGAACAAAAAAGTAACCTGTGAAAGGATTTCGTTGCGATGGTGAAGTGTGGTTTCTTGACTTCCAGGATACAGCGTCGCAAGAACGCCCACCAGCCGGTCTTTCTCGCTGTCACGAGGAATTGCGCGAATTGAAACTCGAAGTTCAACGTGCTCGAGCACAAAGTGTTCTACACAGATTTGGAGATGGGGCAGTCGTAATAAATTCAGGTGCTCTAATGTAAAATGTTTTCCACACCTATTAGGGAGAACATGATGCTGCGATTTAAACGCATTCTATGAACAAAAAAGTAACCTGTGAAAGGATTTCGTTGCGATGGTGAAGTGTGGTTTCTTGACTTCCAGGATACAGCGTCGCAAGAACGCCCACCAGCCGGTCTTTCTCGCTGTCACGAGGAATTGCGCGAATTGAAACTCGAAGTTCAACGTGCTCGAGAGAAACGTCTTGAAGAACGGAGAGAGGCGCGTTTAGAACCACAAGTGGGTTGAAATCTTCCATTGCAGCCCGTCCTGTAGTCGAGTCGTGGTGAAATTGCCTACTTGCATTTCTTGGATAGATCTGCGACATCGCTAAAAATTTTCTGCTATGTAATATTTTGAACATTTTTGGAGTTCACAGTTCGGTTGTGGTTCTCACATATTCATACTAGAAACCCTTTTTGTAAAATGTATGAGAAGAGTATTGGCTTGCGAAGTATTTAAAAAAGAAACATGAAGTTTACGTCATTTTTGAACGTTGGGAATGTTCTTGTTTCGGTTTCTATTAGAAAAATATGAATAAGAGTCGTATTATGAATTAGTTGTAGGGCTACTAAGTATCGCTATTTGGGCTATTGAGCATATTTTTAGCGGGCCGTATTGGATGGTGTTGGTAACTTATTATCATTGCTTCGTGGCGATGGGAAGCAAAATGAACCTGAAAAGGAGCGGATTGTTTTGGATTCAAGAGGAGTGCCTATCTCGCAGTCACGTCGACGGATTAGGAGCACTTTCGGTAAGGAAGTATTTAAAATGTGATAAAAGTTTGATATCGTACAGTTGAATTTACATGTAGGATAATATTTCATTTTCAGGAGGAGGTGCTGTTGTGATACCGACTTCAGTGCAGTCGACTATGGACCTTGATTTACCTCCACTTCCTCCAAGACCTACTGATCCAGCAGAAATTCGCAAAATTGTTCGAAGCAAGATGATTCGATGTAAAGTGTGTAAATGTTTACTTTACCTAGGTTTTTAAAAAAGGTTTTTATTACCTAGGTTTATGCATACATGGGTTATTTATTACCTTGTTTGTAGGTCTGCAACAATCGTTTTGGACAAAGAAATTTATTGGAGCGGCATTTGCGTGATAAACACCATGTAGAATACCTCGAATACCTTTATCAAGAGGAACTTGAGGTTCAGAGGCAAAGGTAGGAGCATTCAGAACTCAATGCTCACCTTTGAATACTGAGACTACGTCATTACCTGTGCGGGTGTTATGGATTTCGTTGAAGTGAAGGTGGTATGATTGTTCAGAGAAGAAGAACTGGAAAGAAATCGCATTGACGAATTGACCTCTGGTGGATTCATACCACCTCAATGGGAAATTGAATCGCAAAGTTTCGAAGTCGACGTCCAAAAGTAAGACTCAAGTATTTAGCCATATTTCACTTTTACACTGTAAGATATTCATACTAGTAACTTTATTGTGTTTGTATAACTCATTGTAGAATTCCCCTTCCTGGTGAACTATCAAATGGAATTGTGGCGAGATTCGATGCAAATGGTTATCTTCGTCAACCTAAGCGTGTATTCCGTAAGAAGGTGCGATATCCGTGTTTTGCTATTCTCGTATCACGGCGAAACCACGGTTTTATTTGCTATGTAATAAAAGTCATGGTAGACATGAAGGTTTGTGGTTCTAGCTTCTGAATGACTATCTGTCTGTCTAAAGTACATTGATCTCTGGTTCTGCTAACATTTGAAGCTTCTTATTTTATTGGTTTTAACTCGGAATGCGAACCATAAGTTAACTGAATGTCCATTCATGTTAGGAAAGACAACAGAAATGACAACATATTTCTACAAAATTACCTGGTGAGCTGAAACTGCTTGCATAAATTAAAGAGGAAATTGTCTATTACCGTCTTTTAAACACGGCGGTATTAATTGGATGAGAAATCGTAAATCCCATTTACATTGGTAATAAACTGTTCAGCATTTGAAGCCCTGAAGTTGTTCTAAATGTTCTGTGTAGTACTGGGTCGTATCGAATATTTTCGCTGTTTCAGGTTTCCCCTCAGTGCCCATTCTGTGATAAGCGATTCAGAAATGAGGTTTCGCTGAAGAAACACTTCGTCAAGAAGCACCCAGATTGTGTCGAATTTGTCCAATGTTTGGACTGTTTCAAGTGCTTACCGGATAAGAGTCATCTGTCACAACATGAATGCGATATGGTGATTGACATCTTAACCACATTTGTTTTTTCCACGAGGATTTTTTTAATTGCTAATACTGGATCATTATGCCTACCTTATCAGAAAGCAAATACTTGTGACCCTCTAGACTTGGTTGTGTTACGAGTGTTCTCCGATTCAAAATATGTGTACGGAACAACGATTCAATAACCATCGTGGAAAATTCCATCGTGGTGCCAACTCGGGGTTTCGCTGTAACGAATGCAACCAAAAGTTTCTGACTCCGCGGAAGCTAAGGTTTTTTAAAATTCACTTTAGCTATGTATGACTTTTTGGAATGCTCTAACCTGTATAAAATTACTCTTACAGCTCGGTTTTTCTAGGAAACACAGGAAGATGTCCCATGTTTTCGTGAAGACATATGCTTGTCATTTCTGTGAAGAGCTTTTCACCAGTGAAGTTTCGGTAGGTCACCTTTTTTACTCGTGGACTATTTGTTTCCTCTAGTAATGACTTTTTCAGGTAATGACACACGAACGAATTCATACCGGGATTATCAAATTTGAATGTAAAATCTGTGACTTCAGGTGTAATAGATATATCCAAATGGAAAATCATAAAAAGGTAAAAACTGTGTTACAAGCAGAGAGTTTGGTAAACAACTTTGTACAGTTTGAAATACTATTTATTCAATGGAAAGATATTTCCAAATTCCTTTTGAGGTCATCATTATTTTTGTGTCAGGTCAAAATAGAGCCACCTAAGAACGTCATTCATATATATGTCTTTGAAAACGTGGTTTATTTTCACACTTTTAGACTAGATTTAGACGACATTTTTAGTACACCCTCCCAGCGGTTTACTGTCTTGTCGTGCTTGAGAGATGTTCCTGGTTGTCGGGCTGCGATGTACAGCGGGAGAGTCGTTCCCCCAGCGGGTCTTTCAGGCCGAGGAGTGCGATGTCTCCGTCAGGAAGCCCAGTTGAGAATAAACTATTACCAGGGACCACCACCGTCCTAGTATCAAGCAAGTTGCATGGTGGCAAATCTCACTCTGATCCACAAGTGCAGCACCTGCTCGTGGTGACGACTTGGGGTAGACTTTTGCGAGTCTAACCTCGGCGCTCCAAAGAACCACAATAGCTAAACCAGCAAAGACCAAAGCTCCTACAAAGTGGAAGTCACATGGGGAGCGGGCCACCAGTGAATACGGGCCATCCAAGCATCAAAAGTTTTGCTACACCTTATTGTATTGTATACATCTTGCTTAGTAGCTTAACAGAATCTTGGAAATGAAAACCTTTCTCTTACAGGAGGATCATGGGTATCTCTGTTCCATTTGTCAAGAAAGCTTCGGTGAATGGGCAGAGATTAAGAACCATACTCTGTCAAAGCATGGAGGATATCTTACCAGCGATACGTATACTGGTACAGAGGGCACTTTTATCACTTCAAGGCTTTTTTTAATAGAATTTATAACTCTAATTTGTTTCTTCATAGCACTGAAACGTAATGCGTATGCAGCAGTGAACCATATAATCCTGGTTCTTCTAGGATCCGAGCATCACATTTCAGATGCCTAAAGATTGGGTGCATTTTCTCATCTGTTATTTAGATACAATCGAATGGTCATGGTTTCTTGATATATTCAGCTTTAGCTTAGTACAAAATACAGGTTGAAACCGGATTTCGACATTTGGAAGTTCCATTAGGGAAACGACGGAAGATTGAGGACTTGAAATCCACATGAAAACATTGCATGTGATTTTCGCCGTTTATGCGTCAGAGATTCTGGTTTTTCGGCATTGGACAGAATAAAGAATATTTTAGATAGTTGTGATGTTGTTTTAGATTGGTTTACACCGCTTGATCCTTTTCACTGTTCAATATTTCTTAGTCGTAGTCTCCAACTTCCGACATCAATTTTAGTGTTTCAGGTTACGTTGAATCTCCACGAGTGTGGGCGCTGTTTAAAGGAGATTGAATATGGTCGTCATACAAACTCGGATGCGTAATATTTGCTCTTGCACTGCCTCATATGTTGTCTTACTTGTCATTATCTTCACGTTATCTAGTTTACTTGAGTTATTCTTCCACAGTGTGTTAGTAGTATTTGACTTAGGCTATCATCCGTTACGTTATCTTTTTCAGAAATATTTTCTATTTTGAAGATTTATCCATTTATGTTCCAGTTCATCAACGGTTTTTGTTGTCACTTTTGCTTTATCTGTAGTGCACCACATCTTTTGCTGCAACCCTATTGAATGAAGCTTGTTGACTTATTTCCAATTATTCGATTGTTCTTATCATTAGTAATACTGAGTTGAGAGATGTTCCAGCGCTAAGGTTTAGCTCAAACGGACTCTACACTCTGCTTTCAGTGCGATGCCATCATCATGCTCTTGTAATTCCCTCTCCTTTGGACGCTTCACTGCAGCTGTCAAGGATAACGGTTCTCATCGTTCCAGCAGGCGATTTGTTATTAATGGCGTGTTCGAAGTTTGATTTTAGGGAGAAAAACCTTCGAGGACACCAGTTTTTGTTGAACGTAGCGAGGTCACATTTGCGTGTTCGCTTCAATGAAACTAGAATCGTTGTATTGTGTCATACATGCTTTTTGGTTGCGTCTACTGTATTTTCAGTCTGGAAAAGAAATGAATGCGATTTCTAGCTAGTTGTAAACATTCGTGAGGAATTTATGGGTTAGGAGTAATTGTTTGGGCATCGCCTGAACTGTGAAGTAAGAAAGAACGGTTTGCAGGATAGTTTTAGGCAGAAGCTTAAATGCACGTTATTCTTTGTTTTGGGCTTGTTAGGCTTCAGGGTTTGTGGAAAGTGTGATTGCAGCCCGCCTTAGAGGGAGGTGAAGACGGTAACTTTTTGGGACGGAGTTAATGTTCTAAATCTGATCAGCTAAGGAGCGTTGTGAATTCTTAGTGCAACCGTGGATGTTCATAGATGTTATTTGGGTTTATATAGTAAGTAGTATATATAATAAAGTGTATAACTAGTATGAGCGAATGTTTCCGGTCATTTTTTGTAGAAATAGGTGAATGGTCCCCCAGGGCGAAGATCTGTTTTCTTCGGCAGCGTCGAGAATTCTTCACTTAGTGCGAATCTCGTTAAAGCCCACCTAATTGTCGTCTTTCCACTGCGAGTGGTAGTTGATAGATCATGTCTTGTAGGCAGTAAATAAAGTGCAAATTTGATGGTAACGATAGAGGCATTACTACTAATGATAGTGACCGATCCAGATTAATATGAAGGGTGTGTGGTTAGGGTTCTTCTAAAGGGGTTTTCGTGAGAATTATGAAACTGCGCTAGAAGACTAAAGTTGAACATTGCTTAAGCGGCAGAAGGATTGTGCGCTGTCTTAATATGGTGACCACTAAACTAGTGAGGGTTTCTAAAGTTGTTTAGAATTACATCTAAAGGTCCCAAATGGAGCAAAGGTGGTGGCTTATAGCTAGTTGTGGACTAGTTGCATTCGCATCTTTCCTCGGTTCGGTAGTTTAGACTGGAGAAGTTGAGTTTGTGATTATATGCTGAACTACGTGGTTCTTGAAATGTAGGTGACCAGGAACTTATATTTCGACCCTTTTCAATTTAAAAGAAAGTGTATATGATCGATTACGCTTAATGTGTGTCCTCAAGGTTATGGGGAAGGCGAGATTCGCAGAGTTGTTAGCCGATTTGAATCGATTTGTCAATCATAGCTCATAGCAAGAATTACCGGGAATTTTTATTCACGGTTTGATGTGTTGATATAGAGACGGGATGGATATAAGCAACACCACATCTTTAAGGAAAGGAGAGTATATTTTCTGTACACACGATGTCTGATGGATTTAAGCAAAGGAAGAGCAAGGATGTGGGTAGCCGTTGATCGCCACATCTTTAGAGAAAGGCGAGTGCGTTTTGTATTCGCACGATTTGACTACGGTTTACATTACGGTGCCTGGGCTGTGTGTTTATTAACATTAATAGGGCACTTAGCTTGTATATTGGTGGTTTGGTAAGAGTTCTTCCATTAATAAAGGCGTTTGAACTTACACCAGCGCTGCTCAAGACGGCTATCACAGGTTTCTCCTCGATACCTATTCTTAGGTGGCCTTCCTTCAATAGATATCCAATTTCTTTCAGCTCGGACAAAATTGCCACGGCAAGAATCGCCAAAATGATGACTAGATAACCTATTGCTTAGGGTTAGGAACCGTGTTAGGCAGAGGAATTCTGTTGAGACTGTGTGGCCCTAGTGATTCTAGAGTGTAGTATCTTTTCGGCAATTATCGTTGCGTATTTGGAACGTGTTTTATAGATTCGGATGCTGGGGACAATTTATACGTAATAGTTTTTTGCGTATTATTTCATGTTTATCCATGATGGAAACGTTAACGACTCTAATGGATTTTGTGCTTTCAAATGAAATGTCTAAGGACATCAGCATCATCCTTTATTTTTGGAACGGTTATGGTTTCTTAGAGTTTTTTGCAGAAACTAGATTCTGCGGAATTAACGCCTGATTATATGCTTGAGTCATGGGAAGAATGAATATGCGCCTCAGCGGGAGCCAGTCTGACTGGGCCGACATGTGATTAGTACCTAGAAAAAAGCAGAGTATCGATGTAACCTCGTTGGAGATGCGTCATGAAGTGGTGCGAATTGAATTCATCTGGAAAGACGGTTACATATGAATGATTCAAAGAGATCATTCATGGTATTCATCGTTCTCTAAGTCAATAAGTAGCATATGATGAAGTGCATTCACTTGTTGGACTGTGTAGATAATAGGAGTGTGTGCAACGAGTTACCGACTTCTAAAAAGATACTTCAAAATTTGAACCCTGAAGATCCACCGGTCAAGAAGTAGTTGTCGTTCATGATCTTTCATTTCGAACTATGCAATAATCACTATGTACAATGTCGAACGGTTAGCCCTAAGAAAAGATTTAGTCGTGAGAAATGTGGAATATCAAGGTGAAAAAGAAAGCAAGAGTCATAATGCATACTGTACGGGATACTTGGAAGCACGAGTGGAAACGTTGGGTTGGAGAAATGGCACGGTGATACATAATAGCAGTCTCCTGTTTGATGAGGTTGAATTGTTCGCGATAGAGCCATTAAGTTACCTGTGAATTAGTGTAGGTGGCTCGTAACATCCAGAAAAAATACATTGGATATTTGAGTTCCTGAGAAATTTGCTTCGGATGTCCTTTCGAATTACTCATGTAGTAGGTTGCCAAAAAAGTGGATAGTTGGCTTGTTAAGAAACTGACGATTCGTCGTCGTCGTGTGACGTCCTAAACAATTTTGTGAAAAAGGTGCAGTATTTTAATCGAGGGACACATTCTCTTAGTGTATTCACGGATAATAATGGACGAGAATATTCTGTGAACGTGCTTTGCATAGCGAGATCAAAGACGCCCCATGGCTTGGTGAATACATCACATAAAGGATAAGAGGATAAAACTCTCAGCGTTGATCAATCCGTGAGGGATGCGCCATGCATTCGACTTCACTAACCATTGTTGGAGGTGATTGAATGGTCTTTACAATGACTCGCGGTGGTCTATCGATGTATCGAGCCAGTACTGGTATCCTTTCAGACAAGTCTGGTACTAATTTGCGACCGAGGAGAGATGGAAGGCTTGCTGAGCGTTGGGCGAGTGTCCCATCCAAGCGATCCCATGTGTATTGCAGGGTGCCTCGACCACTGGTCTATATGCACTCTTGTACATGCATCACGTAGTTCCCTTTAAAGGTCGTGATTTTAATCTAGTTTGAGCGTCTATTAAATTATTAAATGGAATTTGGTTGTGCACCGTTCATAAACACAAACCTGTGAGCATGGTTTGGCTACCTAAAATCTGAGTTGTATAAATAACAGCTCATTTGGACTTGCCTCGAACCAAATCAATCCGCTCCATGTAGCCGAGACCCCATTTACTACCAGGCTTGATAGGAAGGATACAAACACAAGTAGTTTGGTAGAACCTGATGAATCATTGTATAGGCGCAGAATACTGGTTTAGTCAGCTCTACGATTCTACGAATGGAGACGAATTCACGACACGTCCTTTAGGCATGGATCAAGAGCGTAAACTTTATCCAAAGTTTGCCCACATTCGGCTCGTGAACCTCAATTTATGAGTTTCGGAGGTAAAGTAGTAGAATGGGTCATTTGAATTGGAATCACAAATGGGCGGAACTGGTTATGAAAACATGTAAACATTGAGAACAGTTATAGACGATCTATTGTTAGCTTATATGGATGGATTACTGTATTTCTGAATACAAATACTAGTAATCACTTGGCAAAATTCAATATTCTTTGGAACATTTCCTATGGGATCTCTAAAATCTGCCGCTGTGCACCAGAGTAGGGAATGAATTCCTGTTCAAATTTTTCAAAGAATTTGGACGGTAAACACATTAAAGACCTTAGAGTCCTTTTATAAATAGTATGTGCTTGATTGTCCCGTTGCACTTAGCAGTTTGAGAAGGTAAAATTTTCACATAAGAGAATTTCGGAGTAATTCCGTGTTGAAGGCGACTTGCTAAACAAATTGCATAAATGCAACGTTTACCAAACGAACAGCTGGCACCTGGGAGAGGGAAGAACATGCAACCATTTCTGTCGTGTATTTTTTCATATGGAGCCACTTTCGTATGCTCTCTAACAAAACTATAATTGTACTGCAAAAGTTTTGAAAGAGATGTAAGATTGGAAGCAATCCTAAGATGTCACGAAGCAAATATGAAAAATGAGTGGGACTGTAGCTGAGATCAAGTTAAACAGAGTCTGGGACGCTTCATTCTGAAGGGACACTGGAAGAACGAAGGGCTTAGATAAGAGTCTGGTTCACAATGTCAATACTATGCCAACCCATATACACATAATTAAAAGCATAGTGAAACAACTAAGGTTAGCAGCGGCTGACCAACTCCTGCATGTAGAACTCCGTCACCTATGTTAATATTACAATCGATCTTCGATTCTGACCTTTGGTAGGATTTGAGTACAACTGATCTCCTGAACAATAGAGGGTGGTGCACTCCCTAACCATGAACCATATCATGCATCAAGCTACACATGGGATCGATTATGCACTCCAGCCTTAGCAAACCTTCCATCCCTCCGGGGTCGTCAAATTGGTACCATACCTGTCTGCCAGGACACTAGTACTAACTCGATACAACGGTAGGCCATCACGACTTATTGTATAGACCAAATATACATTCAATGACTTCTAACGATGCTTGATGAAGTTGAATGCTCGAAACATCCCTCTGAGATTAAATAACGCCGAGGGCTTTATCCTTTATCCTATAATCTCTGATAGCTTGTAAGGAATCTATTACATAAGGGATAAAATTGATGAGCTTTATCCAAGAAACATACACATTTTTGCTAGTACTATTCACCAACGTCTTGATTTAACGTTCTAGATGTCTCTGGTAAGTAGTTTGACTAGAAAAATGGTGAATATTTTAAATGTGTGAAAAGAAGTCTCTACGACGATAAGTCATTTTAATAAAAAAAAATAGAAGAAAAAGGCAAACCACAGGATTTCAGTTTAAACTCTGGATGAGAAGCAACGTTAGATGTGGTAACGAATGTAAGAAACGTTTTTGCCTAGTTCTTTTCAGAAACAGAAAAGCAGCTGGTCTTTAAATTAAGGAGATAGGAACTTCCTTTCATTCTGCATTTATATTCATTAGGTATGCCGAACTTTTGACAAATTTGGAAATCGCAGCTTTTCTAGTAGCACTGCACTGTTGTCCTCAGAGGGCAAAGAACTGGTTGTTGTAAAAATGTGTGGCTCTGATTTCATCGCTGTTACCATCTTTCATGTGTTGCCTTAGTTATCGTAGGAATCTCCAGACAAACAGAAAAACTCTTGTCCCAAAACATCAAAACTTTCTCCGTTTTACAAGGTGTGGTGAGCGGCTGTGTAGAAGAAGTTGAAAATCTTTAGTACTGTTGTCTTGGGTGGACTGTAAACCCTCGAAGGGCCAGGATTTTGCAGCTCAGAAGGTGAGGAATCCATGGATCATCAAGCCGTGGTTGAACACACACAGAGGCACCCGACAAGTATGGATGGAGGTTGCAAGGCAATGAAAAGAAGGGTAGAAGTGCTGGGCTGTCATGAATTGCTTACAATTGGTCTTTCAAATAGTTTGGCATCATACTAAGAGTGTCTTCCTGTGCACCATTTTAGCACAAGAGCGTCGTGGTAATTGAGCAATTTTCGGAAAGTGGACGTAATTCTACAATTGCTGTTAAACAAATTAGAATTATTTGCGCCAACGAGAAAACCATTTCCTGGTGACTAAACTGGTTTCAAGCTAAAGGCGGATAAAACCACCAAAATTAAGTTAGTTGTTAGCTGAGTAGCTTAGCTTAGATGATCGCTGACCCCTAATTGAAGTGGCTCCACAGTAGACATGACTGGAAAGAATAGATGTGGGTCTTAATTATAATGACTACTATAATTCAGTTTTCCTCTAAATCCCAGAATCGAAACTTCTACAGAAAAGCAGAATTTGAAAGTGGCTTCTGTGGATGTCACGTTAACTCATCCTAAAAAAGAACTGCACTAGGAATTTGAATCCAAAGAAACCGAATGAACCAGTCCAGGATAGGAAAGAGTAAAAGTTCGACCTTTAAAGTGATATTCACAACACTTATGAATTAAAATATGTCTTGAGCAAAAACTGGTGAAAACGTTCTATCGTTCAGCATTGGGCATTCATTTCCAAAGCACTAGCAGTTCGCTTATGATAACCCCACAACAAGATTACCGGCAGGCAGCTCCACAGACAGATGCAAGGTCGAGGTCTTCTTGAGTATTTAACTTTACATTTTCCTTTGGAGAGATCGGAAAGGTTTTTTCCGTAGAACCCTGCCAGTTATATATAGTAGGCTCCAGTAAGCTACTTATAGCTACTCTTGCTCTGACGTTGGTTGTCTGTAGAAATTATACAGTCCGTTGAGTAGCACTTTGTCCTGACAGAGCCGCAACAGTCGCCTTACGGAATCTTGTTTTAATCAGTGAATCATTTAGTTGATAAAACATAATACAAGCGATACGGTCACTAAATAATAACCAATCGTAGGACAATTCTGCAATCCAGATGAAGTGACCCTGAATTTCCGATACATCTTCCCTTTTTCTATTCCAAGGACTCGATGAATCTTTAGAAGATTAATAACAACATCCAACGGTTTCACTCATACTTTAACATTCTTTTCAGCTATAGTTATAATCGCTCAGTGGTTTACATAGAAGAAATTCCAATCTTTTCTTTGCTTCCGTGCATAAGTATGTGTGTCGACCAGTCTTCTGTGTGTGTGCTTGTAATGTTCTAATAACGATGCAGTAGGCGTTTTACGGTAGTTCTGTTGAAGGTCGATCTCCTGTCATACTTTTAAAAAACTGATTTATGTAAAGTAAATATTCCTTGGTGCATTATGAATGATCAGTATAGAGTTCATTTAAGCTTAACGGTAATAAATATCAATGATGTGGAAGCCTAACCAAATTCAAATAGTAGTGCTTACCTAAGTGGGCACTCTCAAAAACCGTAACTCTGTCTACGTACAAGTGACTTGTTCATGCAATAATAGGGGGGGGGGGGTCAAAAAGCGCGATTGCTAAGAACGACAAGTTAACAATGAAAATTAGTTGATGAACAACATCTTGATTACAAAACGAGGGCGGTATCTAGGTGGTTGGCTGACTCTGTCAGGTGACGGTGACGATACAGTAACCACAGATGACTAGATCGCTGTCGACGGTGGTGTCCTTGAGTGTCATTTCGGACAATTTGCCGCTGAACGAGGTCGGCTACCGTACACTGCATAGAAACGCCCATTTCATCGTATCACACCTCTTGCTGAACACGAAGGACACTTCTTCTTCGTCGCTGATTTTTGGTGAGTTCTTGACTTTTCGCCGACGCGCTCTATCCTTGAGATATTATCGTTCTTTTGGTTGAAGACATTTTTTCCTTTTAACTATGATAATTGAGTTTTGCTTCGCTAAACATCGCACTGATAGAAAAGTCGACGGAATTTTGTAAGAACTCATATCGGTTTCTTGTTATTGCATAGTTAAAACAGCTTCGGAAAGTGTTGGACTTACGACATATTGTTTTCTGTTATTAAGAGGAACAGTAGACCAACCACAGAAGTAGATTTTTAAATAAATTTTTCATTAATCGTCGCATGGCGTCGCACGTCAATCGCATGGCTGCTGCCACTGTGTATCTTCACTTTTGATTGGTAACCACTAGTGACTGGTGGTATAACCCTTGACTTTTAACAATGCCACTGTTTGATAGACTAGAACATAGTACGAGTCATAATTTTACGTCGAAGTAAGGGACGTTGTATCCCCTTTCTACATCCTGGAAACTGATAGAAAAAAGTTTCACTTGTCTTCTACAGAATGAACTGTCTGCGTCTACATTACGAACTCAAAAATGATAACACGTTAGAGTTGTAATTTAGTGGTTTCGATCGAATTCGAGCTCGTGTTCATGCAACATCAAGTGATCTCAAGTCGGCCGACGCTGCTCTTCATACTTGTCGCTTACATTTCTGCTACTCATTTTTCTGTGTTGGCTTTAGTAAAAATTCAGATCTCGCTGGCAAATCTGCTGCTTTTTCATTATGGAGAAGGGTTAAACATATCCTGCTGATAAATTATGCAGGTTTCTATCCATTTTATATTTTGGTGGCGATTACAACCGACAGATTTCAGCTACTGTACTCGCAGTACATTTGTGTAATTGAAGTAGTACCACCACCTATGGCCAGTTGTCTGAGATTTTACTACTTAGGATGGTTTCGAAATCGAGAAAGGAGTTCTATGGGTTCAAAATTGCTCATTAATGAAATCATTGTGATTAACCACTCCGACAGCGATACATTTTTTTTACTGGGTAGCTCAAACAGTACACTCTATCGTTTCCCAAACATTCGAGTCTTCAGTTTTCTCGTTGGTTCATCATATTTTTTGCCCAGCTCTTTTAAATTACATCGAAGTGAGCTGTCTCACTCTCATAGGTGGGAAACAACTTTGTTTACTGTAGGACTAGGTAGATCTTCACCGAGTACTGTTTATTAATTCTTTTTTACTTGATACGTTAAGCTTTTTATGTCTACGTTAAATAGAGTGGAAGGAACTTTGCTCTTTTTTGTTCCGGAAATTAAATGAAGACATCATTAGGTTTTTTAAGGCTTACATTTCTATCGAAATGACATCATAGGTGAAGCAGGTCGAAAAAGGTGGAGACGATTAGAGATAACTACTACCGTGGTATACTGTATGAAATGCTCTTCAGTTATTGTAACCAAATACTCCTCTTGTTTTCTAAATTTTTTCTCCTTTCTTATTTTTTAGTAATAAATGAATTCTCTAAACTATTCATCACGAGAAAATATAGAAGGAAATAAACGAGAAGTCATCTTTCCTTCTGGATTCAGCTAATTGGATCACGCTGCTCTGTGACGATGAAAACACTGACTTGACACGTCGGTAGACCCCATGCAGTTATTATATAGCCCGAATGTACAGTCAGTCACGTCCACGATCCTAAGAATGAGGTCCCAATGCACGGCTGATCACATACGGATTGATTGTAATAAAGTTGGCTTGCATACTGTTACTTTTTGCAATACTTGGATGCCTCATCTGCAGATCTTGGGCCGGCTTCGAAATAAATGCATTTTTATTTCCTTCCTTGAACACCTTATCTCACGAAGGTAGTTGAGTTTTTGTCCGTGTTCAGCTACAACCTTAGGATTTGTTCTCTACCACTTTGCCGAAAAGGTTATTTGCTAGTTAAGTGCGGTTTTCCTGCATATCCGTGAAAAAAGTGAAATAGAGAGTGGCTTATGCATAAGGAATGATTCTTTGCAACGTAGCTATTCTTAGAAAATAACTTTTGGGCCATTGGCTCTTTTTTCATTCACAAAAAACCTTCTAGAAGAAGTCATTACTGCGAATAAAAACAGGGTCCCACATTTCGACGTAGGTAGTTTGAGAGTGCGGAGTGAGCTTCGTTGCTTTGACAGTTGCTCGCAAAATTGGGGTTCTTTTTGTGGTTTGAGGCGAGATTTTCGAACAGTGTTGTACCGTGAGAAATTGGCTACTTTTACCCGAGCAATGACAAACCCCTACTCAGCTCAAACTTACAAGTTCACAGTTGTTGAAAGGAAAGGCTAGAAGTTTAGCTAATTTTCTTTCCGAAATAGCAAATTTCATCTGCAGGTTGAGAAGATAACTCGTTATACGTTCTCAAATCTTTGTATGAAATCTCTGCCATCCAGCAGACTACTGGTGCTCAATCCGAAAATGGTGGAAGTGGAATGGCTTGTACGAAATGGGCGGTAGTTTTTGCACTCTTAAAGCAATCGGATCATAATGATGTGCACTGGAACGCGACAAAAATGACTTGAGCCTGCTTGGTTCACTCAATAACCAAATAACCAAGTAATACGAACCTAAATAATGTTTGGATTCTTACATTACCGTATCCATAAATCCGGACTAGTTCATTGATGGAATTCTTTTGCATATGTGCAAATGTTCACCATTTTTTGCTCCTCTTTTTGAAATCGTATTCAGCAGCTATTTGTGGATAAGCTTCTAGATGCTGTTCCATGGCGCGCCCTTTTGCTTTGGCTTCGCACTAAGCAATCTGATGGTCTAGGCTATACATTAGATGTCTATTACCTTAAATAATAATTTAGGTATATATAACAGAGATGGTAACTATGACATCCAGGTTTACTTTGTGCGTACCTAGTGAGCTACTTAACAAGACACCAATGAAACACGTCCCCGGTTCTCAAGGTGAGGTGCCGGATCTCGTCTTCGCTACGCAGCATAAATCTGAAGAGAATGTGGAATCGACGAGAGAAAAAAATCTGTAGTCAATGATGGCCGATAATGCGGCCGTGCTATTTTCCTTCTTCTTCTTCTTCTTCTTCTTCATCATCATCATCATCTTCTTCTTCTTCATAATTTTTCTTTTACGTTCTTTAACAGTTTTACTAAATGCCAACATCAACAACCTAGTCGGCTTTATTTCACCGCCATTGCAGGATCATTCGCTGAGTTATCCTCGGACACCTTTTCCTGAAAGAAGTATGCGTTAGTTTTCTTGTGTCATTAACATGGTCGTTGTTATCCCTGATTATTTCTGACGGGCTGAACAGCGCCGAACGTGCGATATTTACCAATAGAGAATGTTAAGAAAGACTGTGGCAGTCGCAATATGCAAGAGGTTGGAAAACAAATTCTCCATTTCTTTTCAGTTCATGGTGGGAGGTGTTGGAAAGCGTTTTTTAGCCGCCGATAGAGATTGCAGAACATTACATTCACGAATGTCCCAACCGTAGTACATAAAACTGGTTCTTTTCTCAGTTGCATATAATAGCCCTTTATTGTACGTTCTAATACAAGGATTGCTAAAAGCCGAATTACCTCGGAGTTTTTTTGATCTCATGCAACTCACTGGTAATAGAGGAGCTGTGGGTCGAACTTTATTCATGGTAGGTGTGGAACGTATGAGGTATAGTTTTGGAGCGCTTAGAATCTCCTCCAGGTTTCTTCTCATAGCGTAATGACGTGAAAAGTGATTGTTCACGAAAATATTCAAATCATCTTGTGTTTCGGGTAAGATAGGAATAAGGAAAAGGCGTTGATCAGTCGACGCACCATACATTCGACTTCATCTAGCATTGTAGATCCGATTGAATAATTCGATTGTTCGATCCGATTGTTGATATATACAATAACTTCCATCCTTCATCTTTTATATGCAGTGACTTGCAGTGATTTACTGTTGGGTCCAATGATGTTTTTATCCTCCCAGAGAAACAAAGCTCCAAGAAATGGAGGGTTTTGCGTCTCCGGGGCACATGCCGCTGTTGCGCTCCACATGCCACTTAGCTACAGCTCCGCTATCATTCGGGTGGATGGATTTTCTCCCATTTTACAGATGAATCAATCCTTAGTCCAGACTAAAAACGATGCTACCCAGATCCTCATCTTGTCTTCGTAATGAAATGGTCGGTATCCATAGCAGCAGATGCTGATTTCAATTGTTATTTCGATTTTCTATTCTCAAAAAAATTTTCTAGAATTTAATTTTTTTCAACTACAAACTTATGTAAAAACGACTTAATCCGACGCAAAGTGAAAGTCGCCAAATTGAGAACACGAACAACTGTGGACCATCGACTCCCATCATCGGCTCTGTTGAGGACGAGGACGTCGAAACGTCAGTCGACTAAAAGTTGTGCAACAAACTCCTATAAGCTCAACAATTTAAATAAATATTTATACGAGAACAATTTGCTCTAGAACATCTTTACTAAATAGTAAAAAGCGTCGGTTGACCAACTGGACAATATGGTTGGAAAAAGATAATAACACTGATTATGTGAAGTGGATATTATGAACAGATGGTCAGCATTGATGACACGGTCAGCGTAGGGTTTGTTTATTCTGTTCAAATCATTCTGTGAGACCTACATCACCAATAATTATTAATAACTTTAAGGTTTAATGACTTAAAAACTGTTGTTTAGTTGGCTTAGAGCAAAATGTAATCCCTATGGCATATCGTGAATGTTTTACTTCGATCTGGCATGAAAGACGTCCCGAAGAATTCGAAATTTGAACGCATATCCTGTTCCCAAGGGGCGAGTGTAGCGCAGTGGTTGGAGGCGCCACTGCGACGCGCACGTGGAATGCGCCCATGGCCCACCAGGCCTTCCATCCCTCCGGGGTCGACAAATTGGTACCAGACTTCTCTGGGAGGATAGCAGCATTGGCTCGATAAATCAGCAGGCCACCGCGAGTCATCGTAAAGGCCAGATATGCATTCAATCACCTTCAACGATACTTAATGAAGTCGAATGTATGGCGCATCCCTCAGGGATTGATCAACGCCGAGAGCTTTATCCTTTATCCTGTTCACGGTTTCTTTATTATCAGAGATTCTGGATGGAAGCGCCGCTTTTGGGAGGCCATGATTCTAGTTTCTTTTCTTTAACGAATTTTCAATCATGGCTTAGCCGTTCCAGATCGTTGCGAATTGGTCATCGATGACGTTTGGAAGCCGTAAGTCGGGTGGAGGAGCGGGGTAGTGAAATTTCTATTTAAAAATACATAGGCTCCTAATACTTGTTCGACAGCTAATGACGTTTGACCCCAGTTCAAACCTGATTTAGCGACCGAGAATTTCGTACTTTTCAAATATTCGATGGTAGACCCGTGGTTGGTTGGATTTGCCCAGAAATCTACACGTGGTCGTTGTTTCGATCTCCTTTCCAAATTAACTAATCTTTCTACTTTTTTAAGATTGGAGAATCATTACGAGACTAGTCCAAAAGCATGGCTTGATATCTTGTGGGTTGACCAGTACTCAGCGGTTTATCCTATCCTTTGTATTTATCCTCAGGTATGGATAGAGTTAACAGTTGTGCCTTGCAAGTTAAGCGAGGATCTACTCTTGTAGATATTGTGTTGGTTGAGGAGCTGTTCATGTTGTATACTCCGAATACTTAGCCTGATATTCATTAAATAAACTTGTAAGTGTGGGACACAAAAAACAGTTCTTAATTTGGCCCGAAATCGAATTTTTAATGGTGAAGAAAGGTCCGAAGACAAGAGCGCAATGAGGCGGCTGAACGCAAGTAATGTTTGGAGGCAGTACCAACCAGCGATCATGTTGAAATCCTAACAAAGCCCGTCTTTTCACCAAGCTGACCTTCCTCATTATATATAAAAAGCACAATTTAACTCAGTTTTATTTTTTATAAAGTAACTAGTGATGACAAGAATGAAATTTGAACTCGTTCTTAACGTGCACCAGTTCTGCTGAGTGAGTTCTGCATGTTCAAGAGGCACGAGTACCTTCACACATTTGAACAATGCACCTTATTTTTTATCACTTGGTTTCTACTTTTCACTTATTCGTAATCCCAACGAGAATGCAGCCTGGTTATACTAATCGTGATCTGCTCTGGGCGTAGGCGTAATCTTATACAGGTTCATAAAAGAAGTTCACGAACTCGTTCTCAACTTTAGTGACTACCATAGGAATAAAGGGATAAACCTACTACTGTGCACCCTATCTCGAGTGAGTGAGACACTGAGTACAAAAGCAAGGCAAAATTCAATGAGTTCCAAAACTGGAAACCTTTTGCATATCGTGAGCTTACGGCCCGTTTAAAGCAGTGGCCACAACTGACCCGCAGTACATGAGTGGTCGCTGGCTCGTCCAACGCCATGGGCTCATCCAGTCTCCGAGGTCTGAAAGTGGGTATAAGACTTGTCTGGGAGAATGAAAGAAACACAATGCTCATGGATCGGTGTCGAACTATTGCAGACCATTGCACAGGTCAGATGTCCGTTCGATGACTACTACAAATTCATTGAAGGAGCCGACTACATGGCCCATCACTAAGGGATTGATAAACACTGGAAACCTTTATCAATTATCCTTTTACTGTTGCATTACTACTAAATTGATAATTCTTAAAAAATTTTACAGTGAAGTGCTTGTCTTGGTCTTACTGAGTTTAGTTTTCAGCAAATTTTATTCATCTGATGGATATGTTAACGAAGAAACACTTTATCCAGCGCAGACTGGCAAGTTCGATACCAGGGGAATAAACAGCAGAGTGCTTTATATGGGCTTTTAGACCAGTTGTTTTAGTAACCTACAAAGGATAAATTTGGCACGATTACGTAGCAAAATAAATTTACATAGGGGCTGACAGCACTGCTCATCTTGTTGAAATACTATTTAACACAGTTCTACTTCATCCTTTATTCAACTAAAACTGACGTTTCGGCAGCATCTCCTTCTTCAGAGCCTGGAGGGGTAAATTGGTAGGCGATTTACTGCTGACAATCACACGCTCATCAGCTTTTCCGGGAAACTCACCGCTTTTAACGTGACTTCCACTGACTAAGAACTGCTGATTCGAGTCACATAAGGTGGATGATTGCACTAGCCACATCGAAAATCGATAAAAAAAATACGAGGCTAGATCATGTATGATCTCGGGGCAGTCCCCCCTGGTGTTCATTCTAAGGTTCCTGGCACATATCTAAAAAACCTCAACAAGTTTCGGCGTTGGCGTTTGAACATCCTGTGAGAGGATAATGACTTTTATATCAAAATCGTCTTCGCTGTGGTTTTGTATCCTCTACCTCCCTAGTGGGGTACTTTGTCTTGTTTTTCGTCTACCATCTAGGTGTTCTTTTATGCGATATGTATGGGCTGTCCGTTTCGCCAATACATCACCTCCGCAAGTATTGCAAGAGATCAGGTATATCGTCCCGGCACTCATGCATCGCCGTTTCTGCCATTACAGCTATTTAACGTAGTTTTTGTTTCTAAAGAAATCTTTTTTAGACACTCAGAAACTCACAATTTTCTTTAAAGAAATCTTTCTTAGACACTAAGAAACTCACCTTAAGCATCTGCCTTCTGAAACCTCTTTTGCTCTTCTGTTTTGTAATTTTTATTATCTAAATATGGCTTGGGAATACAGTTACTTGCCTGACTTGACTTTCTAGTTTTTCCACATCCTGTTACTTCAATCGCAAGCAAGATCATTGAAAAAATCTTGACAGCTTATAAAGGACATGTTTGATGGAGTCTTGAAAAGATAGAGTACTACTAAACTAGAACTTGTCAGTTTTCGACGCTATTAGACCGTGTTCGGTGCTCCACTCCAATGCCTTACAATAGTACTCCATCGCGTACGTGACTTGCACAGCAGTACTTACCACCAGCACTATAGCTTGCAACTTGACCTGCCTCGCTTATTTATCTCTTCACTCTTTGCAATTTGATTTAATATTACAAAAGGATTTCCGTATCTCCCTCATCAATACTTTTTATAAACTTATTCTTACTTCTTTTTGTGGTGGATTCAGTTAATGTCTGTCTCTTCTCAAAGACCACCGAGCAACTTGCTCGAGGCTGCCGCCGTTGTCGGCTGTCTCATTTTTTTGCACTTGGGTGGTCTCAAGAAGGCATAATCCGTCGAAATACGATCGTTTTTCGGAGCGTTGCAGTTGTTTTTTGCGTACTCTGGGGAGGTGTATTCGAGCTGAAATGACCGAAAGTAATGTATACGAGGCAATAGACGAAGATTCATCTCCGGCAAATGTTAATCCTTCCGAAATAGTTTCTTCGAGTGAGCTCATATGAAATGGTTTCTCCAAAATCATTGATGAACAAACAGCTGTTGTTTTGCTTTCGTCATGATTTAGAGAACTCTCGAACTAAAAGCCGTAGTGGAAGTATTCGAAACGTGGGATTCCGATAATTTTTCGTTAATGTCATAAACGTTTAGTGGATTGCATTCGTAAATGGCTTCTTAAATTTCATCTTAAAATGGCTTGCCATTTTATCACGACTAGGGTCGTTTCTAAGCTTAGCATTATGATGTGCGAGAGCAGAGGATCCGTCTCGCCAGTGGAATCTTTGGACTACAGAAAGTGTCAGGCATTTCTACTCGGAAATTAAGGTAATAAGAGGTCTCCCTTAAGAATTGTTGTAGTCGTAGAAGAAATTTAACAGCAGACTAACAAGTCTTGAAGGTATATGAGTTTACCAACACTATGATTACTTCCTGAGAACACCATAGTGAATGTTTTTCGAAAATCCATGAAAGAAAAGCAGAACTTGTCAGCCTAGCAACACGCCGACTAAATGGAAAATCGGTCCGGTGCACAATGGATTCATCATTAAGAAGAGCCGTTAAACTAGGTCTGCTATACAGCTTTGCTACACCTTTAACTCTGTCAGGTCGATTTCAACAGTACCTGTTTGTTAAACTGATAGCTTAATGAAAAAGCGGATTCGCCTTTCTGCAGATCCAGCCAGATCATTGCTAAGAACCAAAATCACGTTCCCTTCTTTGGAGAGTTTACAGAAAAAATAGGGCATTCGTTGTATTTCACTGCCGATTTGAGCAACATCGCCTCACCGACCTCATCAATATTTTCCTTTTAGAGCGCTTTCTATTCAAAATATAATTATCGGCAGGAGGAGGTCGTACTTCCTGTATATTTCTACTGCTCAATCTCACAAACTCACATTTCGGCTCCACGCTGAAATCAGGCGAAATTTATTGTAGTATTCGATTATTGGGGCAGCTCTCTCATCTTTTTTGAACCAGGAGAGAACCGTTTTTCCAAAAGTCTCTTATCATTTTCTTGGTAAGAAATGCACTAGATAAGGGTGATTGGCTATATTTTTGGGGTTGGAAATAATTTTGAATTTATTGGTTATAGCTTTTACATGGCTCGAATTTCAATGTTGTTTATCCACTTCCACCAATAACTATGCTTAGAAGCTTATATATGTATATATATAGGTATGTATATATATATAGGTAATATTTATTAAGGAACCATTATATATACTGGGGCATACCGTGATAATTTTTGCTTTATAAGAAAATGTTTTTTTGTATTTTAAGAATATGTGTAATATACAGTATACATATATATACACATATATGTATATATATATATATATGTATATGAAGACTATGTGCAAATACCCCTAACGGTTTACTTCCTCATCGTGGCTGGGAGGGGTTCCTGGGTGTCGAACTGCGATGTACAGCGGGGCATTCGTCACCACAGCAGGGTCGCCTAAGATGAGAATGAGTCTGGCTTTTCTATCAGGAAGCCTAGCTATGAGTAAACCAATACCAGGATCCGCCACCGTCGTGGTATCAAAGTCGCATGGTGGCAAATCTCTCTCTGATCCACAACGGCTGCGACTGCCTATCGTGGTGATGACTTGAGGCAGACTTTGACCAGGCTGACCTCACGATTCCAGGGAACCACAATGGGTTAACCAGCAAATCTGTAATAAATGATGAATGTGCATATGCTGGGGCCCGCACAGACAGTGAGGGGCCGTTCAAGTGTCACGTATGTGCATAGAATGAACACGTGTATTTCAAATAAAAGCTAAATAGAAGCGAGAAAAAAGGAAATAAAAATAAAAATAAATAAAGAATGATAGTATAGCACTAACAAGCGTTCATTTTAATGTAAAATAAAAAATATCGATATATAAATCTAGAACTATAGATAGTTTGTGCCAGATTTGAAGCCTCTCGGATAAAATTATGTCCCATTCGTTGGAGATTTATATTGTAATGAGGATTATTGTTCTCAATGGTGATTTGCCAGATTTGAGCTCAGGTAAATCCAAACGGGACCCACTGCATGAAAAACGGGAATCAGTATATTATAGTGTGTATTAAATGTAATTATTGCTATCTCACTTATTAATATACCCTCACATGAATGTCGTTAATATTGTGCTGACATTATTAATTAAATATTTTGTTTTTTATTTTATTGATCCGTCTTCACGTTGACTGTGCAGATCTCAGCGCTTCTCACATTCAATTCGTTTCCTTGAATCCATCGTTCACACTGAGGTCTTCGAACTCCGACGTGTGATTTCGGCTGCTTGAGGATTTGTATTACATCTTGAATGTCGTAGAATGGTGGTCGAGCAGTTCTCCCTGGAGACCTGAGATAGTCGGCCTGGAGCGCTCCCAAACGGATTGCAGAGAGTGATTTTTCCCAGACAAGTCCAGCACCAATTTCTCGACCCCGGAGAGGTGAGAGACTTGGTTGGCCCGGAGCAGAATCAAACTAGCACCATGCTCGTGATGACGGACATCACTACCACTATGCTATCCGTCCCATTTAAACATTTTATCAAATTTAAAGGCTGCTTTTATATCTATCGGTATTGTGTTCGCGTTAACATTTATCATATGTGAAAGGTGGATATGTACAGAAATGAAGAAAAATTGTAAGACAGAATAAAAATAATACATTGTTATCACCTGCTGATTTAGGAGAGCACATATTTTTATGCATTCCGTTTGAATTCTGTAAGCAGTCATCTATTCTCTGGCCTATTCGTAAAGTGGATGGTTGTAGTGATAACACCAGCTCGCTGATCATTCGCTGTTATCTAAAGGAACCTATAGCGAGTCCTATCAGTTAGGGTATCAAGTCTGTAATGAAGAGCACTTAAGAAGTGGCACCTGAGGGGTTTCTGTCATTAATCATTCTGGGAGAGGTCATTTTGCTCATTTAGTATAACTTTAGCTCATAAATAATTTCAAATGATGATTGAAGCTACACGACTTTATGATTTCTAATAATGTCGTATAATAAATAGCCTAAGTGTCACCGAATAAAGCTATATATTCTGAATTCGTCGTTTTCTCTCTCAGCAATCGCGAGGTTGTTAAACACCATACGTTTACTTCCATACATCGACCCCGGAGAGGTGAGAGACTTGGTTGGCCCGGAGCAGAATCAAAATAGCACCATGCTCGTGATTATGGGCATCACTACCACTGTGTTATACGCCTCCTGATTAAATGTTATGTGTACATATATTAATTAAGGGGTGCGTTTGGCACCTTGGTTGGAGGCGTTATTGCAACACCCACGGGGAATCGATTCCCGCCTCCATGGTCCACCAAGTCTTCTATCCTTCCGGAGTCGGCAAATTGGTACCAGATGTGCCTGGGAGAATAGCAGCACTGACTCGATACATCGGTAGGCCACCACGAGTTATGTAAAGGCCAGATATGCATTCAATCACCTCCAACGATACTTAATGAAGTCGAATGCATGGCGCATCTCTTAGGGATTGATCAGCGCTGAGAGCTTTATTCTTTATGTTTACTTCCATACAATAACACACATACAACACAATCGTAGCTGACGTTTCGGCTGATGCTATATATTCTGGTTTTTGTTTTTAAACACATGAGATATCGATCTCATCCAAAATTCAAAGAATAATTGGAATGGAAGACTGGGTGAGTGAATGGATGATGATGATATAACAACGATGAATGGAAATCATTCAGCTCAACTTTATTTCAGTTTCATAAGTATCCTAAAAGGATTTGTTATATCAAAATTTATCCACTCATTGGACACTGAAATTGTGAAGTACTCTTCACTAGAGATGGGGTGATTGAAGACATGCCCTAGTTAGTCTATAGGGACTGTGGAAACATTTCATTAGTGGAGAACAGTCGACCATTAGCGGGTTTCTATGAAGTTTTTCTTTTTCTCTTGCTGATGAGACGTTTGAGAATTTACGATAGGTTCTTATCAAGAAGGACTAAATGATAGACGACTATTTTTTTTATTTCAAAGTTTTCTCATGCAAATATTTGCATGTTTATCAAAGCGTATATGGTGACAACCAAGAATAGCTCTCTATAGCAGACTTGTTCGGTGTCGTGTATATCGTATAACCTAAAGCCATCGGATGGTCATTTTTCCTTGAAAACTCGCTGTTTTCTTAATAAGCTCAGAGGCCAGATTGTTTCTACTTCTTTTATTAACAAAGGAAAGCGTTTCGGACGATTTCGCCTTCGTCAGAGCTTGGAAAGGTCAAGCAGACTGCCATCTACCCAGCCAAATATCTCAATAACCAAACAGCGAAAGCGTTAAAGCAAGATTTCAATCGCACTGAAAACAAAATAGCTTCTCCGCACATTCAGCGCTCTTCATGAGTCCTCTACTGAGTCTTTCAAGTGCAGACAAACCGCTCAGCTGGGATTGAACTAGTTGAGAAACACGTGAAACGAAGGATCCGCATGATGTGGTGGTGAACGTGTTACTCCGCGGAAAGGACAATAGCGCGTTCGTTTTCCACCGCAAACAGCTGTGGTCCGGAGTTCTACACATATCTCAGCATCGTTGAAGTTATGCTTCGCAATATACCCTGCCATTGAAAACAGTAGGCAGCAAGTAAGTAGTTAAAACTGCTCAGTGTTCACTTGGATGTGTATTTCCCCCCTCTCACACATTTAAATATCATTCTTAATTATTATATGAGACCACATGAGATAGCGAGGCATTCCTCCGTGCAACGTTGGGAATTTCTTCTCGGAAAGTTCGATGTACGAAAAAAAAAGAACGGAAAGCGAAGACAGAGCTGAGGTAATTTGTTGCAGTTATCTCTCGGTATCAATCTCTAGACGTCAGCTGTGAGTTGGAGACTGTTGGTCATACTGTGTATCCTCTTGCGAAGGCTTCTTTTCTTGTTTCCAGTGAAAAAAAATGTTCACGGTAGTGTGATGGCTGGTAAAAAGCAACATGGCAAGAGTAGCTTCTTCATTTGTGTTCGATGAAACAAAGCATAAAACTGCGTAAGCAGTGTTTAAAGTGATATTGTCTTGTGAAGACCCGTCATGAGTTCGTATGTGAAAGTTGAAGTCGCCGTAGTTTTACATATCAGACCTTTAAAAATAAGGGATACAGCTTTCGACATTTATCCCTTAAGCATACCCCATGCATTAGACTTCATTAAGCATCATTTGGAGGTGATTGAATGCATATCTGGCCTTCACTGACTCGCGGTACCCTGCCGATGTATCGAGCCAGTGCTGCTATCCTCCCAAACAAGTCTGGCACCAATTTGCTGACTCCGGAAGGATGGAAGGCTTAGTGGGGCATGGACCCTAGGATCGGCTCCACGTGTGTATTGCAGGGCGCCCCTTACCACTACACCACACGTGCTTCTTGTATCAGATGTTTAGTGGCATAAATGTTACGACGTTAAAAGAAGCATAGTAAAAACGAACGAAGAAGTTCCAGGTTCGGAGAAGAACAAATTTGTCCAACATGCCTTTTCTTGAACTTTGTCTGGCAAGTTTTCATCAAAGAAGCTCACTTGATTTCCCTGTAGAAAGTAAGACTTTAATAGAATCTTTATTGACGGAAAACAAGTTGTAATTATAAGAATGATAAAAACTGTAGAAGCCTTCATGGCATTGTTTTTTTCTGGAATATTTGGCTGCTATGGAAACGCTGTCTGCTTCTCGCATGTTAACGGCTCCTCTGGGACGTCTTTCAGCTGTTTGCAAATAAATGTAGGTGGTCCGGTTTTCTATGAAGAAATAGAATTCACATATCCCGTTAGAATGTTGGGTTAAAAATGTCTCAATGGCCTGCGCCTCAAGGCTGAGAAATCTAATTGACTTTTAAGACGAAGTGCTTCAAAAAAGAATAAATGAAAGTACGCTCACGTGTAAGACTATTGCAACAAGAAAAACACATCTTTTTTCTCTCACACCATTGACGAAAATTCTGTTTTGAAGTTTCCTTCTGTGGAACGTTATTGCCCTAGTTGGCTTCAAGAATATTTAGAAGAGTGATCTTCTTCATCTGTAGCAAGAAGTGACGTCCACCGAGTTTTAAATTCTTAGGGTAGGGTCATTTAGTTAAATATCACTGTTTACCCTTTATTTGCTGCCTGTAATTTCTCATCACAGGATCTTATGTGAAATAAAACCACAATCATGTTGAGATGTAAAAAAACTCGTAACCCCAGCTTACTACGATTACCCTTTCCGGGGACTCAGGTGTTATCTACCACTCCACTGCGGCCTCTGCCTTCGCCTTCCCTTCCGCCATTTTTTTATCCTAGTCGTGCTATCAGCAATTATCCGTCGGTAGGAGGGATCTGTAGAGCACAAATCGGCATTGAACTCAGCTCAGGTGAAGGTGTAGTGAAAATCACAATACAACAACAACGATGCTGTGATATTAGCGAAACTTGGACCCGGGCCAGATTTAACCACGGTTACCCATTCTGAGGGCTCGTGTATTACACGGGTCCAAGAAAATCACAATGTCTAACTTCTTATATACTGTCTAACACTTTTTCATAACATGGTTGAGGGTTTGGTCATATCTCAACATCGTTGCGATTGTACTCAAATATCATTTGAGCACTCATCATTTATATCACTTGCGGTCCCATTGAATCGTGCAATTACTCGAATGAGTACAAGCGAGCGATGTTCCATCACTGCCATCACATGTTAGAGAACACACTTGGACTCCGTTCGCTCAAAGGACACAAAGAACACCAGGCATTGGGTATGATAACTCTCGATGTGCTTGTTGAGCAGAGGTATGTTAGGTATGTTACTCGTTTGTTTACTGTTTTTCCAAGAAATTATCCACGGGCAACTTGTTGACCTCTGCCATGGCATTCATCTTTTGTTGAAATTCCGGAAGCAAATGTAGAAAGCCTTTGCTGTATATCTCGTTTCGAGGTCAAGAGCACCAATAGTGGAGCCTGAGTTTAAGGTTAACCATTCTGATTAAGTACACAACTATTTGTAAAGAATGAATGATTGAGTGTCCGACGTTGATCAATCTTTTCGGGATGCATCATGGTTTTCTTTCGATTTCTTCAAGTATCGTGGAAGTAACTTAACATATATTTGATTTGTCGGAGCCTATAAATCTGCTACGTCTGTGTTCATATCCTGTGTTCATATCCTCCTAGACAAATCTGGTACCAATTTACCGGACCCAAACGAATGGAAGATGGGCGTCTTCGTTTGTCATAAGAGATTGATCCGACCACCTTGTGTACATTGTGCTAATGATCAATGAGCTACACATGCTCTTGGAGCTGAATTAATAACAATCTCCTTCTTGGGCTTCACAAGTAAAAGGGCACTTGAAAGGATGACTTAATTTTAATCAATGAAAAAGCACACAGCTGGAGTTACTTACTGTTTTATTCCACCGAATCCACACGGGTTATGCTTAGTGTTTGAGGAACATTTTCAACAGGTTCCATTAGATGCCTTGCCTTTTTCGTCTGTGTGAAAACTATTTTTCAAAGAGAAAAAAGTTTTTTCCACTGCTCCGCCTATCAATCGCGTCCTGTTGTGTATGTGCACGAATTTCCTGAACTCGAACAGTTCGCTCCCCGTGTCGCATAGAACGTGCACAGTTTCTACATCGTGCATTAACGAGCTTCATCAGACAAATCGTTTCTGTTTCCTGTGATATGTGTATGAGTTTTCGTCAAATAATTTGATTATTCAATCGTTTATCGTATCATCTGATCTGTGCACGAATATCATTCAATAATCTGGAGCTTCGTTCTTTTTTTATGTGTCGTTCGTTTGCCTACGAATTTTTCAACCAGAGTTCAATTTTCGCCGACGACTTTTTGTATGAGATTGTGTAGCGGCGTGCGGACGGGGCCCGCTTTCCCAAGTGCACATTTGTCTGGCGCAGAATCGGGTTTTTCTTTTTTTTTCCTTTCTTTCTTTTCTTGTCGAACTTCTTCGCTCTCTTCTTCTCGTTACTGGAGACGATTTTTATGTTGTTTATAATAAACAGTACTATTAACAATAAAAACTGATAGAGCAACAATGTTATTCGATATTGTGCAATGAAATGCTAGTAATAAATGTTTTCATCATGTGGTAATATGACTGTCAGTGCATCTGATTAATAGCAAAATAGGAAAAAAACCGCCTATAATGCTCGACTTATCCACCCACTTAATCTTTTCTAAGGGTCACTAGGTTTTTTTTCTAACATATTTTTGCAAAATCTTTATTATTAATGTGTTCTGCTTCATTGATAAGCTAACACGAGGTTGATAAAGATGTCTACTCGCGTAACGTTTCGACGTCTTCGTTTTCCTCAGAGCGGATGATCCCAGTCGATGTTCACGGAAGTCCGTCTTCTCGATGCGGTGGTGTCTTCGCCGCGCAGCGAGGCGAACCTCCTTAACTGGATCATCGCTCGAATGAGCCATACTCAGCCGGAGGTGCCCTTATATACAGAATTTTTTAAATTATAGTCGTGTTTGTCTAGTGATAATAGCTTGCTGCATAGCAATGTCATTGTAGACCGACTTTCATTTAACCCCGGTATAGCTGACCCATGTACTTTGTTACACTTATAAGCTAACACGAGGTTGTTACCAATACTTATGCGTTTTGCAATAAATTTCTTTTTATTGACGTTGTAGTTGGAATTTCATATGTGAGTTGCTTTCATCACGTTTTTTCTCTCTCTATGAACTTTCCTCTTCAGCGAATTTTTGTATAAAAGCTGATTTTCTTTTAAGCCTAACCTCGCTAGAATCCATCCACGAACCGGATCTTAGTTAATGGTTTGACAAATGTGTATGGTTTAGTTCAATTGATAATATAGTTAAAATAGCAGAAATTTGAAGTTCCTTGTTCAAAAACCTGAACGGAAAGCGACGAATTCTACGACAAAGGTCATCCATGAAAAGTCTCGGTTCATGTCGATTCCTTTTTTCTTCGTTCTCTGACTTTCTGTGATTCTTTCGTTGAAATCATCACAGTTCCTTTGCTACGTGGTGTCTTTCCGACTGTTTTTCCTCTGTAGCAACGCATTTTGTATTGTAGGCCATATAGGACTTTTTTTGAGAACTGCTGATATATATATATATATATATATATTTGTTAACTGAGCCAGTTGCAGAGGAGTCTTGAACCCGATAGATTTGTAGAAGGGGTAAATTTTGTTGCCTAGAGCTAAACTTAGTTCCTATGAATTTTTCTTTCGTTCATAAGATTGTTTATTTAAAGTTTGCAAAAAACTGAATTGAAACAACTTTTTGGATTGTTAGTCTTTAAAAAATAAAATAAAATGTAAATTTACACAATTTGAAAAGGGTTAGAAGCGCAAGCACTGCAGTCGTAAACATCGAACTACCGACGATATATTGGAGAGCTGCGTGGCGTTCTATTCTGCGAAATCCAGACTGTTCAATCGCTTTCGTGTTGGAAATACGAGCTTCGCTGAAGAAAAACAGAAGAACAGACACTTCGTGAGTTTCAGAAAAAGGATTTTGTTGTTATAACACGGCAAAGTTTGTAGTTTGTTGACAAAGAAGTGCAAAGTTTAATGTCTTTTATTTTAATTAACGAAGTTCCGTATGAGTATAGAGATGCTGGCTTGGTGTTAAAAACGGTATCCATTCCGCATCGTACGCATCTAAATCAATGAGCATTGTCCACGATGCGGTATATGTTTAAAAAAGTTTTCTTTAATTTCTAATGCATTTGGAGTTTTTCAAGTACGGACGATGTGCAAACGTAAGCCACTTACGACAGTCTTCAGCACACTGTTCTTTTTTCTGTTAGTTTAAATCGATCCCCTTGCAATTGGAACTGGCTAAGTCATTCTAATGGGTGCCTTTCTAAGGCAGGGCTTTCCAAGTTTCTTCCATTAAATCCTCTATAACGCACTTGATCTCAACTCATTACAGTTTCTTTCATTTTCTATATCTTTCTTTTCATGTCCATTTGGCCCATTAGGGTTTTTCTTTAACATACCTTAATGAAGAAGAAATCCATCACATCGATCAGTTTGTTTTGACATTTAATCTTTTAGATATTCGATATTCATTTAGTCTAATAATGGATTCATAATTCCTTCCACAGATGTTTCTTTGAATTGAATGTGTCAAATGAAACTAATATTTACCAATCACTTGTAATCGTACAGTGTGTCTATCTAGGTAGGTATACGAGTGCTACGAAAAAAGTGTGCTTGAACTATCCCCGTAACACTGGCCTTTACGTTTCTCTTTCATATTTCGTTTCAAGAGACTGGTTCTATCCGTTCTACTCCTCACTCCATTTGATTTCCAACTCTTCGCCATAACATTCGTCGATCATGACTTCTTCTGATGACCGCTATCTGGTAGATTCTTTTGCAGCTGTTGATTGAGTGTTTTGACCTAGGTGGACTATTCTGTATTCTTCAAATGTTGTCAACTCTTTAATTCACTGTTAATAAGAGCATGTTTGACCTAAAAGTTTCATTGTATTTACAATCTCCTTCGAGTTCAAATACTCACTGCGCATTCCTCCTCCAAATTTGGGTTCCAATCTAACCTGCAGATTTCTTAGGAGACGTATTTCTAAAAGGCTTCGAATTCCCACACGCATACAATGAAGCTTACAAAGGGAACAGGGTAATACTTTGCACCCAGCTCACGTACCATATGCGTTCCTTTTAGTGGTCCATTTTTTCTAGTCACACATTCGTTCCACTATGAACTTCGTTCATTAAGTTTCATCGACGATCGGCGTTTCGTTACTGTTCGGTTGCTGTGCGAACGGTGGTTGGTTTCACTTCATCGTTTTTGCAAAGCAACATAACAGCTTGAGTTTCCAGTTTTCACTTTATCGCATCATTCACTTATCTATGATGTTTCATAACGACTATAACTGTATAAAGTTATCGTGAATCCAGCAGTTATTCGAGGAGCATATAGTTCGTTAGAAAAATGTGAAGAGGAAAGTAGCCATTAATGTACATTTGTAGGTTCACTACGTTCTTTGTAAATCCGACCATCACATGAGTGTTCATTTTCTAGATTTAACAATGTTTCTTCGAATATATATTTTTGTTATTGTTCTTTTTCTACTAACGAAAATGTAAAGCGTTCGGTGTTGGCTGACCATTCAAGGATGTGTCATGCATTCTACTCCATTCGTAAACATGTAGCCGGCTTTTGCAGAATGAATGGCTTGGTTTGCTCAGAGGCAAGATGCAATCAGCTACAGTAGAATCTAGTGTGCATTGAATTTCGATGCTTGCTCCCTCAAAACCTTAGCACATACGTGATCAAATTACAGTAAACAAAGACTATTTGACATGAAAAACGAAGTTATGTAATGAGTTTTGTTGCTCTTCTTGACCTTCAGCGCAAAGACTGAAGTTATGAACATCCAGCTTTTTCACGGGGCGACAGCGAAGATCTTCGAGCAAGCGAGATAATTTCATTGTTTAAAGAACTTGAGAATATCGTTTTCCCAAGACCAACTTTCTGTTAATCTCGGCACTAATCAATAATTCACCCTTACCCTTAAGCACACGTGAGGTTGTTATTGAACTACTTTAAACTACAGCACCATTAGGTAAAAAACTGGTTAAGATGAAGGCAAACCGATAGCTTCAGTGGTGCAGTGCGTAGCACGTGAGCTTCCGAAAAAGGTAATTGAGGTTCGACGTGACTGGTATCCAAGTTTTGCAAATATCTCAGCATAATTATCACACTCTTTATTGCAAAAGCTAACGTCTCGGCAGTTTCCATCTTCTTCAAAGACCGGAATGGTTATGTTGACATCCTATCTGCTCAGTCAAACACTTTTATATCACCAGCAAATGAAACTTAATGCATAAGTTTTTATTCGAATAGTAAACAGATTTTTTTAAATACTTACCGTTTACAGGACGCGTGTGGCGCAGTGGTCGGGGGCACCCTGCACGCACACATGAGGTCGATCCTCGAGCCCCTGGCATATTAAGCCTTCGACCCCTCCGGGGTCGGCAAGTTGGTACTAGACTTGTCTGGGCGGATGGCAGAACTGGCTCGATACATAGGTAGGCCACCACTAGTGGTGGTAAGGGCCAAATATGCATTAAATCACCTTCAAACGATGCTTAATGAAGTCTAATGCATGTCGCATCCTTCAGCGATTGATCTACGCCGAGAGCTTTATCTTTTTTTTTTACTCACCGTTTTTTATGAGTCCTTTGCCAAGCATTCCACGTTGAGACAAATCATGTGAAGTTCATATGGAAAGCCAATGTGAAGGTAGTGATGAAGAAGGCATAATCCACCGCAACGTTAGCTATTATGATTAAGTAGCCTAATAATAACCTCCTGGGTACTTGTGAAGAAAACGGCGACTTAGATCGTTTTCATTTCCTTCCTATAACCAAATTCCACTTTAATATAACACCACTTTTAAGCCAATCGTGGCCATTATTGAGAGGATAACACGAATGTTGCACTTGGAATTTATTCCTATAGTGAAGAGAACCCGTTAGGAAGCTTTTTATTGCCAGTGGCGTCGACAGATTTCATGTTGAAGACAAATTAACTGACTTCATTGACTTCATTCGTTTTTTTTCAGCTGGCATAAGCGATCATCATTTCAATTCATCGATTTCACATCTTCTTCATGAAGACTTTTCTTACGTTGATTGCGCACACCATTTTCAATTCTAACCTTTTCGTTTTTACCCAAGCTGTGTCACACACTTCGTGAAGTTTTTGTTTAGCGAGGCTTTTTCTTTAAGCAGGAAAAGTTCACTTAAGATTAATCATACACAAATACTCTTGGTGTTGTTATTGTTGTGATTGAGCGATTTACTCTTTTGCTCTTCTCAGCACTTATTGCTGCAGTACTCATTGCATACCGCAGTGTTGGTTTCCTACAGGGGTATTAGTTCCATACCGTTGACCTTCGTTAATTTCCTATTATGTTTTCCATGGCGTTGTTCGGTGTACGGAATCTGCTGAGAAATCAAAGACTGAAATGTTCCGTATTGATGAATCCATTAGCAGTATGCTACCCACTGGATTCCATTGGTAGCATCGAAGAGGTGATTAAATGCGTTAGCCCATGCAGTGACCTCTACGACTTAATACATTGGACCAAAGTGTTCATCCTTCTAAGCATGGCATTATTTTGTACTCCGACTCCGAAATGTGGGTGGTTAGTCCGAGGTACGGAATTGGACCGAGGTCTGCGTATGCATTGCAGGCCACCTCTAACCATTGCGCTACAATCGCTTGGTCTCGCAAAATCTCCTTTTAAAAAAGCAAAATCTTTAGTTATTTGATATCAACTAGCAGCGAAAAAAATTTCGAATGCAATAGTAATAAGCGCTGTGAAAAAACTTGACCCAAAGTTTATTTTATTACAGTTTAGTTCATCATTGAGCGTGGAGCAGCATAGATCGGACGGCTTTGACCAGCTGTACGAATGCTTCAGAATATTGTACTTTAAGAAGAGAAAAAAATCGGCATTCATGGCTATCGTTGCTGCTGGCATGACATAATGAACTGACAACTATGAAATTACTGCTTGAAATCTGCAGGACAGTTGAGCAGAAGCAAATTGCTTAAGGAGATCAACCAATAGGGGAAAGCGATAGCACTGAGAATAAACCAGGAAGAAAAATCCACTTTAAGTTTTCATTGCTATGATTGGTGAGTCCGTCTAAACAGAGATCTGCCACGTTCTGCTTGTAATTAAAGTTATCAGGGAAAAATGGAAAAAGATATGTGAGAGAAGATGTACGGAAGAAGTGCGACAGCAAAAGGTGCAAAGGAAATCATAAATCGTTGAGCAAGAAGCTTCTTGCACAACTTCTTCACCTAATAACCGCCCCTGGGGTCAGTTACGCCGCTAGGACCTACTTCTTCTACAGTATCCAAATAGCACTTGGATGAATATTTTCAAGAGAATAACCAGGAATATGAAAGTAATTATACCTGTCCTCGTAGTTCAGGCCTTCGGAAAATCTCCCATATACGGGATCTAAGATAATGTATGATAAGACGTAGTAAAATGCAGTGAACATGGTACCCGGTGAAAAACATGATAAATAATGATTGAAGAAAAGCAAAAGAATGGAGACCAAGAAAAGTAAATATCCCTCAAAACGGAGAACTACAGAATGGGTGAACATGTTTAACAAGTCTATCATGTGGCTCAGCAAGATGGGAAAGGATTGTGCGCTACAAGAGGTACTACCAGCCGTCATGATATCCGAAACTGAACGGTACTTTGGCAACTACGAGGAATAAGCAGCAAACGTGCTGCGCATCGAATGATACATGAAAACGAGTGGTCCAAGCATTCAAGAGAGAGAAGTCTGCCTACAGTAGCTGTGGTGACTCTCCTGTGGCAGAATCTCGTCATTTTCTCTTCAAAGTATTTGACGTCATTGGAAAACAGAAAATTGGCTAACTGTATATTGGCTTATCACAAAACGATAGAGGATAAATCATTGTAAGTTGGTCAGTTTTTAGGACTCCTTCATGCACGGAATTTTTTCGGCAGCATCGTAGAAGCGATTTAATACATAGTTGGTCTAAATATTTACGGTATTCTTACTAAGTTAACACGCCGGTGTTTTAACCTTCCAAGCAAGACCAAAAACAATCTACGAAATTAGGAAGGGAAAAGGATGCATTTTTAAACACGACGTAGGTTCGAACCAATGATTATAAATATATTGCAGGGCACCTCTAGCTAGTGAGCTACGCTACCCTAGTTAATTATAATTCTGCTGAAAAAAATGAGAAAATGTTTGTGTTTATTTCCTACGTCACAAGCAATGATTGTTAGTGTTCGAGCACGTTCGATGGAATTTTGGGTTCTTGTATTTTTAGACACAATGGAGTTTCTTTTTTCTATGTAATGGGTGAGAAGTGAGCGCATTCCATTGCTTACGAACGTGCGTAATTGAATCCAATAGAAGTTTGAGATGGAAAGCTTCGAGGTTTTGGGAGTAGTAGAAAAAATTCTTGTGGTTAGTAGGAAAGATGAAAGATGAAAGTGTGTTTGTTATGTAAACATTCATATGAGGATATTTTCTTAAGTGAAAATTGGAAGATTTTAACTTATTATTTATTGCCTTCTCTTTTTAACGACGGGGTATATTGCAAAATATGACTTTAATGATGATGAGATATTTGCAAAATTCCGGATCAAAGGTGTCTACGGTGGGAAACGAACGCGCCATTGTCCTTTCCGAGGAGTAACGTGTTCACCACCGCACCATGCGGGTCCACCCTTTCGTAGGTCTCTTAGCTAGTTCTATCGATCATTAAAATCTTTATCATTATTGATCGATAAAACTAGCTGAGAGACAGACGGAAGGAAGGACTTGCGTGGTGTGGTGGTGAACGCGTTACTCTGCGGAAAGGACAATAGCGCGTTCGTTCCACACCATGGACACTTGGGGTTCGGAGTTTTGCAAAAATCTCAGCAAAATTGAAAATTGGATATTTTTTGTTTTTTTCACATATGTCTATTAGGTGTTTAAAAATATATGAGCATTTAAAAATATTGTTTAAAAGAAAAAATATTTTTTGTTTTAATACCAGTTTGTTTCTTACCAGCAAAATGTTCTTTGTAACCCATAGTATTATATATTATTAAAAAGTTATATTGTATTTTTAAAATTATGTTCTTACATTTTGCTAAAAGCTGACTTTTATTTTTACCAATTCATTTCGAGTTTGGCAATTTTAGATGTTAAAAATGAATTTTCGTCAAATTTTCTTTTACGGGTTTGAACTCGATCGTAGTGCAGCAGAGATGGCTCGCAACATTAATGCAGTCTGGGATAAAGTTAGTGTTGGTGAATCAACAGTCTGAACAGTTACAGTTGAAACAAGTACCCCACTGGAAACGTATAGGACACAGTGACATAACGGGGAAGATTATGAAGCAGAAGTTGTGATAACCCCACAAGAGTGAAAACACAAGCGCGTGAAATTCGTGATGTGCTCTGAACTAATTCCAAGCATCGGAAAATGAACCCCAAGGAGGAATATCTCATTAAAAGAATAAACGGTAAAGCTCTCGGCGTTGATCAGTCCTTGAGGGATGCGCCAGGCATTCGACTTCATTAAGCATCGTTGGAGGTGATTAAATGCATATCTGGCCTTTACAATGACTCGCGATGGCCTGCCGATGTATCGAGCCAGTACTGCTATCCTCCCAGACAAGTCTGGATGTGAACTTTGTGTGGCTGGTCTCAGCATGACATATTCAGTGGAGGATTCATGGGAAGCAATGAATGTGCAAAGAAACTATTTTGTTTCTGGTCCGATTTAAATCTTGGTTTAGTGCCATTTCTGTTTGGTTATGAAGATATTTGCGTGGGAAGACGTCATTCAACTTGACCTTTCCAAGCTCTCAAGATGGCGAAATCCGCCGAATCGTCAGCTTGTTCTTCAATAAAAAAATAAAATAACGTTTCCCCTTTGCTCAACAAGAATATGAAGTGCGAGCGTAGTTCCGGAAATTCCGATCTGGTGATTTCGACCACGAAGATAAGGAAGGCCTCGGACATCCCAATGAACTTGACGGCGACGAGTTGAAAGCACTAGTGGAAGCAAACACGCGAACAAGTGTGCAAAAGCTTGCAGAACAACTTGGAGTACGCACAAGACCGATTTGCACTCACTTGAATCGCAAGGGAAAGATTTTAAAAAAAGAACTGGAGAAGTGGTTCCCGTACGAGTTAAACGATAGTCGAAAAAATCGCCGTTTTGAAATGTCGTCTGCTCCTATTCTGCGCAACAAAATTGACCCTTTTCTTCATCGAATTGTGACGTGCGTCGAGAAGTGGATGCTGTACGACACCCGGCGACGTTCAACTCAATGGTTGGATTGCGATCTGACTCCACATTGCTTCCCAAAGCCTAAATTGCACCAAAAAAGGTTATGGTGACTCAACCATAATAATGCAGAGGTATTAGCATTACCCTTGCCGTGGAAAATTGTAGTAGGCACTAAATAAAAAAATTCACATTGTGATTTCGACTGCACCATTAGCATAACTGGGTTTATGCTCCCCAGATCAATCTCGCTTACGGGTGATTGCTGAAGGCACTGGTCGATACAGCTAACTGAGAGGCAGGGGAAACGTAGACCCGCATGGTGTAGTGGTGAACGCGTTAGCTCCCGGAAAGGGTAATAACGCATTCGTTCCCCACCGCAGACACATACGGTGCGGAGTTTCGCAAATATCCCAGCACCATTGTGGGTGTGTCACACATAATACCTTGCAGCGAAAAACTATAGCAGGCAATAAATAAAAAAAAACAACGCTGTGGTGACTGCTTGGTGGTCTGCAGCCGGGCTGATTCATCACAGCTTTTGAATGTGGGCGATTACGGCAGACAAGTATTGCCAACAAATCCACGAAGTAAACCGTGAACTCCAAAAGCAACAACAGGCGTTAGTGAACAGAAAAGAGCCAATCCTTCTCCATGACAACGCCTAGCCTCACGTTGTGGAATCAGAGCTGCAGAAGTTAGATGAATTGATCTAAGAAACTTTGCGCCATTCACCATATTCATCGCCTACCGACTCTCACTTCTTCAAGCACCTTGATAGCTTCCTGCTCGAGAAGTGCTTCACCAACCGCGATTACGGAAAAAGTGCGTTCTAGGAATTCATTCCTTCCAGAAAACTGGAATTTTAAGCAACTAGAAAGTAATAAAAGTTTTTTATTTCTGGCAGAAGTTTGAATAATCAAAAGCTGTTTATTTTTCTTAATAGGGCGCGTGTGGCGCAGTGGTTGGAGGCGCCACTGCGACACGCACGTGGAATCGATCCCTATGCCCTTGGCCCACCAAGCCTTCCATCCCTCCGGGTTCGGCAAATTGGTACCAGACTTGTCTGTTTGGGCAGCACTGGCTCCATACATCGGCAGGTCACCGCGAGTCATTGTAAAGGCCAGATATGCATTCAATCACCTCCAACGATGCTTAATGAAGTCGAATGCTTGGCGCATGCCACAAGGATTGATCAACGCCGAGAGCTTTATCCTTTTTTTATTTTTCTTAATAAGCTGTTTTTGTGGCAAGTTATGACATTAAATATTATAGCTGTGAACGCTCATTTATTTCTGAACAACTCGATAGTATAAGATTTTTTTTCTGCAGGCGGAGAGTGAAGGGACGAGGGAGGAGAACCAAGCGAAAGCCTTCTGAGTGTGACATTTCAATAATTACTTAAATTGAAAATAATGGATATAATTAAGGCGTGCACAAAGGTTCAGCTAGCAGCTTGACACAAAACCAGGATATTTGGGATCTTCCTTAATCGTTCTATTGCTGTATCCTGAACTCGAACTGCACAATTTTCTTCTGAGAACCTTTGAATTTTCAACGAATTCACGGTGAGATAGGAAGTTAACCCTTTGCTGGGAAATCCTCAACAACTTGTTTTCTGTTCCGTTCCTTCTTTTTTATATTAAAAATGCATGAAATAGATTGTAGATGGCAGATGATCGAACGAATGAAGAAAGAGATAGACCGGTAAGATTTGCTGTGATAACTCGTCCACTGTCCCACTGAATCAAAATTTCATGGTGGTTTGTCACTACAACGAAAAGTCGATCAATAACGGAAAATTTCAAGTTTACCGGTTACTATTATGCTTCTAAGCAATCTATCTCTATCTCTATCGTTAAAAAATAAGAGCAGGAGAAAATAATTAGTGTTTAAACTTTTTTTTAACTTTTTAATAAATTTTAATTCTTTTTTTAAATTTCGACATTTGCTATTATTAGTATGCGAGCAGGTAGCGCATTTGTAGTGATGGCATTCTTTACAAGCACAGTGTTGGTTCGATCTCCTTTCCACTCAACAATCCTCTCACGCCTCTGGAGTCGAGAAATCGGTATCAGACTTATGTGCGCCCAATCCGCCAGAACGCTCTAGCACGGCTACTTAAAGGCTCGAAGAAGAACTGACTCGACCAGCATTCTGCAGTATTCATAAAGAAGACCACAATTTTCAGGTAGCCCTCGAACCCTCACGTAAAAATTTTGAGGACCTTAGCAGATGATGGATGCGAGAAAACGAATGTAATGAAAGAAAATGCTGAGGTCTCCACAGCGAAGATAGGTCGTTTAAGAAAAATATTAGCATAGCAGTGATAAGGTAAAGATCTCCATCAAGAATTATTCTATTATCTTCTTTAACACAACAGTGTTACTTAATCATCCTAATCGGATGAGTGAATTTGGGGATGTAGAGGTAAGAATAGATGGGTTTCTTGAGATAGCTAATTCTTCTACCACAATGCATCGTGTTTCTTAGTGTATTTCACTAAAGGGCAAAAAGGATAAGGTTTTTGGAACTGAACAAACCTTTAGAGATACGTCATGAATTCGACTCTATTCTTATCACCTTAGAGGTTAGTGAATGTATATTTGATTTGTGCAATGACTTTTGGGAGTCTGCTTATATATCACACCAGAGTTCTTCTTCTCTCAAACAGCTCTCGTAGTAATCTGTAGAGTTCGGTGGTATGGAGACCTTAGTTTGCCCTTATATCCATTGCCTCATCATTTTTTGGCAGCGCAGCGGCCAACTGGCATAACTTCACACTACAGTAAACTTTCTTTCAAAGTTGAGACGGAAACTCTCCGGCATCTTTCCGATTTAAATACCAAGCATTTGCTACTAGTGTCTTGCTACTGGAGTCACCTCTGCCACCTACAATACAGTTAACCATAGTTGGACAAGTATAAGTAAAGTGCAGACTTGTTCTGGTCGTGCTGTACATCTGCCCACTAGATTTCGCCCGCAAGAACGAGACGCACCATGATCGTAATCATTTTTGCTATGAGGTCATCAACTTTTACTGCTGATTTCGAATGGAGAATATATGTAGAACAGTCGTTAAAGGTGTTCCCTAACATGCCCGCTCGCAAGTTCCCGCACTGTGCTCCAGCTAAGTGCTACATCCATCCAGGGTAAGCAAATTGCTACCGAATACCTTGGAGAATGAAAAGACTGAGTTGATATTTCGTTAAGCGCTTGTAAATCATTGTATAAAACAAATGTAAATTCGTTCACCTCATCAATGCTTAATGGAGTTAAATCCTTAGGAAATTGATTAACACCAAATGCTTTCCTCCTTGTTCTTCATTTGAGGACGGAAAACCAATGAGTAACTGATTCCCACCCCAATGTGGTGCGAAGTACACACGTGGGTCATTCGTAGGAGTAGATATAAGACGTTTTTCTCGAAAGTCACAATGACCGGCTCCTATGTGCTTCCTAGCCATTTGATTGCAAGCTTTTTGTCGAATCGATGAGCAGAATATAACCTACTTACCCGCAAGCATATCCACGAAGAGATAGATGAATATGATAGTATCTCAACAGGCATCATGAGTCATTTCAACATAACAGTGATACATACGGCTGATCCGATGGATCCACCTGGGTCTCAAGAAAAAGTGCATGCTTGTTTTTTTTGCGCTCTTTTAACCTTCACGTTCTCAGCAGTCGTCACGACTTGAGGATTCAACCTCTGCTGCAGTTTCAACTAACGACGTTTCCGTTTGTCATCAAACCAATCAACTCAAGATTTCCAACATGCGATAGTTCGTAAACTATTGAACTTTATAGAAACTATTTCTCTATTATCGATGTTCAGAACTTCACATCTATTTTTCTGGAATTTATTTTATCCAAAATGAAGCCAAATGTTATCTATTATTGACATAATTTGTAGAGGATAAAAGATAGAACTCTTACCTTTGATCAATCCTTGAAGGATGCGCCATGCATTTGACTTCACTAAGCATTGTTAATGATTGAATGCATATCTGGGCTTTACAATGACTTACGGTGGTCTGCCGATGTATCTATTCGGTGCTGCTATCCTCCCAGATAGGTCTGGTACCAATTTTCCAACCCTAGAAGGATGGAGGGCTTGGTGCGCCAAAGTGCGGGGATCGATCCAATGTGTATCCCTGGGATTGTAGTGCGCAGCCGATCACTGCGCTACACGCCTCTTATATGCATATCTATACATATCTGATCATTATCTGAACAACTAAAATAACTGCTCAGCTTCCGGTTTTCATCATTTCCAATAAAACTCTTTGCTAATTTCACGCTTTTGACAATTTATTGAAGATTATTACTAGTTAACTAGCAGATTTCCTGCGTATAGTGATGACATATAGATGACGATTATCCCTATCAACAGAGAAGTTACCGTACTTTTCGAGTATTTGATCGCAGTTGTTTCGTCATTAATTGAGCAGTCTAGGGTTATTCGAGAGTAATATGAATGAGCAAAGCGTTCGTTTTGAGAGTTATTATCGCGATTCCTAAGACTAATGTAAGTTTTTCTATGGATTGCCGCGTTGTAACGTTCGCCGTCGCGTCGCGGATCCTCCACTGCCGCTTCCTATATAATCAAAAACACTTCATTCATTTTATTATAAGAGTTTTTTTTCTCTTCTAAACGTTCCAGATTTATTTAATGAGCTTTCTTCAAGAATTTTTCATTGAAAAATTCATTAAATATGAAGTGATACAAATAGGAAATCAACGACGATATGATTTCAGTGACAGTTGAATGAGATTCATCCAGATGCGATCGTGGCAAGAAATTTGGCTCAGCGTTTATCTACTGGTGTTGAAAAAGCTTCATAGTTTAAGTGTAAATTAGATGTTTTAGATTAACTTTTTTTTCATTGTAGGACGAATGAAACTTATCATCCATCCGCGCTATGGTTTCCCAGTAATATTCTCCATGGAAACTGATTAGTTTTGAAGTTTTCCTTTTTCCCCTTCCAATGGTTATTTCAGTCATCGTACCACTTCTCCATATTTTCTTTTTTTAAGGATTCAATCGCATTTGTATTCTGTCATGTTCATTTTTTTTTTGCTATATTTTATTAGATCCTTTCTTCATCATTCACTCACTGGTTGTTTCATTTTTCCCAAATAGTTTTTAAAAATTTTTTTCTCTTAGTTAAGACAGTCAAAAAAAATTTTGACGTTAAGTGGTATCCATTCGCTAACTCGTGCATGCTCTTATGCACTTCGCTTGCTAAACTGAGTGGGCGGATTTCTGAAGAAAACTTTTTCTAGCCGGCCATAGAATCGCATTTTTTTCCAAATATTTTTTTGACACTTTTAATAATCCCAGTGACAATTAGTTGTGGAAAATATATTTGTAAGAGGAGTCGCAGAATGAAATGGAAATATCTGTACTTATAATAATAGTTGACAAAAGCTTTCATTTCAGCGTTCACTGTTATGACGTTTTTAGAAAAAATTCTCGTCTATCTCCAGTGCATCGAAGTGATAGAATCTCATCGTTGAACAAGGTTTCGACTAATATTTCTTATCACCGTCTCTGTCTAAAGTTAGGGAATATTATGGAAGAAAAACAAAACACTGAGCATTGTTATACGATTTATAATTGGAACATTTGAAGAGATTTCTTAAGCACCAATAACGTATTGGAGTAGACCGAAATCTCTGTATGGACAGACGAATTCTAAGATGTGATCTAAATCAAGGGTATAGAGCAGTGGCCAGAAGTGGTGTCCTGCAATACGTACGTGGTCCTTGGTTCGAACTCGCCCCATCGTGCAGACGTAGCCCACTATTCTTGCATGAGAAGCAAATGGAACAGCAAAGACCTTATGTGACATTTTTTTGCTTTTTCTAGGTCTCTGGTACTCAACAACTCGTTTCGAAATAGGAACTTTCTACGATCGCTAGCAACAATAGCACCGGAAAAGAAGCTGGGTGATCCGTCTTTCTTTACGTACTGATCGACTAAGCACTCGGCACTAACATCTGTTGTTCTGCTAAAAGCAACAAACCCGACCAAAAAAAGATGATCTTTTGTAATGAATCAGTTGTTTTAGACTTTATTTCACTAAGTTAGGAGTGTATTATTTCCAGTAAGAAGGAACAAAGGTAACACTGAACAAGGAATTTTGAAATTTCTAACTGTGAAAAGGTTGAACATAAAAAGTGCTTAGAAGTCAAATACGCTGTCATTTTGTCTTGCGTTCATGTCGTTCAGTCGCTGTAATCGATTATTGAGCGAATCGATTCGGTTGTATTTCAATGGGAACTTGTTGCTGTGCGACGTGTAAGCGCTGTGCTTTTAAGATGATTGTTATTACTCCAAGTAGAATCATATTAGATACAACCGTAATCATCTGAAGCTGTTTTACTCATAGTAATTTCGTTTCACATCACATATTACAGCTATATGTGTCGATAGCGCATGTTCTTTTGAGGCCGTGTGTGAGCATTTTATGTATTTATCGCTACTGTGTGTGTGTATGTGTGTGTGTGTGTATGTGTATGTGTGTGTGTGTGTGTGTGTATGTGTATGTGTGTGTGTGTGTGTGTGTGTGTGTATGTGTGTGTGTGTGTGTGTGTGTGTGTATGTGTGTGTGTGTGTGTGTGTGTGTGTGTGTGTGTGTGTGTGTGTGTGTGTGTGTGTGTGTGTGTGACCGAAGGAACACTATCCAGTCAAGCCAGCTAGCCTGCCAGCTGGCCGGCTGGATAGCTTGCTTGGCTTTCGGTCCGGACGCCTAGGCTGCTACTTAAGCTGCTGCACTTACACGGCGAATGTGTGAGAGAACTGGTCCAACCTGAGTACGGTCTTTTTTGTAAAGTGGTACGATATCGATCGAAGAGACGACTGAATGTCATCGTTGTCTTCGTCCTAGGAGTGTTGTGACATTCACTTTGAAAAAATTCATCACTTTTCTTTGTCATGGACGAAACAAATACTGCTTTTATTCTATTGCACACTTGTTTCATCTATACGTGTTTCTTATATGGTCATCTTCCATTGAAAATGTAGGATGAAATCAATCAATCATCAATTAAAGATAGTAACAAAATGAGTCGATGTTGACGTGTGAAGACTTTCAACTGGCCGACGACGTGAGGTTGTCTTCGTTCACACCGCGACGTCATGTTGACATTCATACCCCGTGCTTCATCCATTCGCTTCGTTTTCTCTCATGTTCATCCATTGTTATCGTTCTGAAAGTTGTGAGCATTGGAATTTCCTACAGTCATAATGTCTTTACTGTTTTTTTCAGGCTCCTAGAGCTACTACGGTCGCTTAGCGATCATCACCGAACACTTTGTGAGAGGAGTCCAACTCCAATTAGCTTGAAGCATTCTCGTATATAATGTGAGTAGTCGATTTAAGTTCTATGTTCATATTTTTTAATAGTTTTAAGAGCTTTGTTTTATTAGAACGATGCTGTTCTGCTTAGATGATATTCTGTACCGTTTTATTTTTTTTATTTTTTTATTTTACTTTTACTTTGTTGTAAACCTTTGAAAGCTCAACATTTCTGTGGAAATGACTTAACTGAGAAAAACGGAAAGATTAACCTATGTCAGAGGCAATCGTTTTTTTTTCACAGTTGAACTAAACGTAGCACTTTTTTAGCGCTTCGGGAAGGAAATGAATTCTTCATGGAAAAATTCACTTTCATCGGGCGCTTGTCTGAAAATGGTAGCGCTTTTCTTTTTTCTGCGGGACAGAATAAACCGTGGAGGATACGGAAATATCGTAGATCTGTGCATACTTGAAGGTTTACTCGGTTAGAATAACAGGCAAATGGTGTTCTTCTTTTACAAAGCAAGTATTCCTAATGAAGTTTACTCTGACAAATTTCTTCCTTTTCGTTTCGAAATTCTGTTTTTTGGACCGATTTCGACTCAGAGACTTCATTTGATTGCCAAGTCGAGTCAGTAGAATAATAGCAAATTTAATCGTAGAAGTGTAGAGATTAAAAATTCTAGCTATATTCTTTTAAGATTTAAAAGAAGAGTTTTTCGAGTAAAATAGAAAAGAAAATAGAAAAAAGTAGTGAAAAATAGTAGAAGGAATTTCGAAACAGGATGAGTTGAAATTTTCAGTACACTATAATGAAGCAGTAGCTCCCATGTCCGACTTTCTATTAACCTCAGCATTGGTCGAACAATTCTTTAAATTCTTGCTTGGTAAAAACAAGATGTTATTTCATTCTTTTATTTACGCACAAGCTGACGTCTTGGTGGATTTCGCCTTCCTCAAGGCGTTGAAAGGTCAAGTTGATCGCAGTCTACGCAGCCAAACACCTCCACACTTGGGCGGATTTTGGAGGTGTTTGGCTGTGGGTAGATTGCTGTCAACCCCCTGTCAACCTGACCCCTTCAGGCTCTGAGGAAGGCGAAATCCGTCGAAACGACAGCTTCTGCGTTAATAAAACAGTGTTTACACATTCTAGTGCGGTTCATTATTATTAAATAGCAGAGGTATTTTTTTGCTTTATAAGGTTAGAGCGAATGTTTCTAAATGGAATGCTCTACACCCTGAATAAATAATTTTCATTAATCGATTTCTCAAGTGCCTCTTTTTCTTCTAAGTGGATTTGAAGCTCGGATATTCCCAGAGACTCGAACAGGTTCAGACTTTTTTTTCATGAGAAAATTTCTAATTGAGAGCAAAACTGTAAGTGTTCGACGTAAAGTCGTGCTTTTTTTCCCCAGATGTCTGACTACATTAATCAACTTGCTGTCTCCTCAAAGAATTCTCTCGAATTCGAGTACTGAGAATTAAGTTTTTCCCCTCATAAAACTTCACTTGAAAATCAACAATAATATTAATCGATATTAACAATCGATTTATTTCGCTGCGAATTTAGAATGGCTTCGCTTTGTGTTCGTTTATCAATGCTCAATTCTTTTGATGATACCGCCTTTTATATCGCTCTAGTCGTTTCTAAGCCACCGTAGTAAGAATAGAACTCCCCGTAGAGCGTGACCGATAGATAGATAATATGTGCATCAGGAAAGAAATTCTCGGCAATTCGTCGATTTTCTTACACTACTGTTCGTTCGGCTGTTTTACGGCTGGAAACGACGGTTTTTTTCTCGTTCTTGTGGCAGTCTTTCGGCCGAAATGCTCGCCAGCCTGCTCGACGGACGAACGGACTGAGTGAGTGAGTGAGTGAGTGAGTGAGTGAATGACTGACTGACTGAACAGAGCAGCATCAGACGGCATATGGGGGAGAATAGCCAACCAACAGAACTCTCTGTAATTGATGATTAATTTCATATCCATACATACCCCATCGATTTTTATACTTTAACATTTTTCCACAGAAAAGCTAAGAGATAGGGCTTTCGACGTTGACCAACCCCTTAGGGATTCATCCAGTATTCGACATCATTAATAAAGTCATAGAGGTGATTGAATGCATATTTAGCGTGTATATAATACCATAAGAAGGCACGCGTAGCCCACAGGTTAGAGGTTTCTTGCAATGCACACGGGTTCAATTCCGCGCCCAAGGTTCACCAACCCTCCCCGGTTGGCAAAGTGGTCCCGGATCTGCCTGCGAAGATAGCGGCAGTAGCTCGTCTGTAAGGATAGCAGCAGTGGCTTAACACATCGGTAGGCCACTGCGAGTCACTGCATACGTTAAACATGCATTAAATTATCTCTGACGATTCTTTATGAAGTCGCATCCCTCAGAGATTGATCAACACCGAAAGATTTATCCTTTATAATATGTTGCAGTGCTTATCAATTTATTAAGTGAGTGGTTTTTCTTCGATCCTCCCAACATTAATATGATCTTGCCGACCCCGGATGAAGGGATCGTTGGTTTTGCTGAGGCGCTTAAAAAGCTGCGACTATTTATAATGAATGGCACTTGTGACCATCAAGGGCATAAAAGTAAGACGTATGGTAGTTAACTAAAGCAACAACGTGTTCGGTTTGATTGCAGTTTTTAACAACTATTTTATATAATATTTCAGGCAGAGGGTTAAGAAAGCAAACTGAGAGCCTTTCATTATGAATAGCTCTACAATTTCCTAAATTCTATAAGAGGAACCCTCTAACTTAGATCTGAACTATCCAGAATAATCAACTCTTATGCTTCTAACCGAAAATGTCGTAACTAGACATTTTTAAGTGCTGTAGCGATTTGGTACAGCTAAGGATTTTCAGAAGTTTTTCTTTCGCTTCGACCTGGAGGACTTACTTGCAGAGGTAAGAATTATAAGATAATAATAATTGGCACTAAAGTTAATACAGGCGTTGTTAGATCTGCATATGCTTGATAAGAAAAGTTGTTTGTAGTAGTGAAAAGTGTTCTAAAAGTGTTGAATTTCAAATACGAGCATAAAGTGAAGTTTTTCTTTAACGAGTGGTCAAAAGTGGTGGTTCGTTTTTGTTGTAGATAAAAAGCTACGAGGGTGTGGAAACGATGCAATGACATGAAAGGTAGAAAAGGGGACAATAAATCTTCGTTCTTGAGGCAAATGTTATCATTAGAACCGTTTCTAGTGAGATTAATTTGCCTTACTGCACAAGGGAAAAACAAAATATCCCGGACGTGTTCGGAAAACATCGTTTCTGTTGCTGCTGTTGTTGTTGTTGCTGTGGTTGTTGCTGCTGGTGTTGGCAATAATGGTTGAGAGCTAAAATTTTTTTTATAATATAAAAGCTAAATGGAATCAGGTGGTGTTTTTTATGGCAATGGTGTTAAACAGATAGCCATAAAACATTTTGTTCCATTTTGGATCCATGCATGAAAATGGTGACGACGAAGATCTGACGCTTAGAAAGGAAGCAGCCACTACCTCAGAGAACTTAAACAAACAAAGATAGAGTTGTTTTAAAATTAACTAATATAAAATAAAGTTCTTATACATCAAATTATAGCTTCCTCTTCTTCGATAGCCTCTATTTCTCATAGTTTTCTGCCCCAACCGGTAATGATTTTGACTGTATCGATTCAGCCACCATTGAACATTCACCGTCGCTTTGAGTAATGGAATACAAATATGATTAAATTTTTTTTAAATCGTAAAAAAATCGTTTAAAGCATTGTCAGAGAAAATTTTTGTTCTAATGATGAAGTGGAATCATCACAAACCACCTCATTACATGTCCGTCGGACATACGAAAGCATAGCGGTGTATACTTTGAAGTAAAGGTTGCGATCATAGCACACAAATCAAAATATCACCTCGCAAAACTCGTTAAGGTATTTAGATTAGGCTTTATGTGCGTTTCAAAATCGACACGGGCTACCTGAGAAGTCATTTGATGTTGACGAAATCCATTCAGTACCGTAGTCTATATGATGGCCCACAGTATCAACTGAAATCGTGAGACGCTGGTGAAACGTTATTCTTTAAGTGTAGTGACTTTTTCATTTCTTCGCGATCACTAATGTGATAAATGTTGACCAGTAAAACAAGCTAAGTAAAGGGATAAGTCATTGTGAAAATGAAACACGGATGGAAACGAGTGGAAGACTAGCGTGAGGAACTCAGAGGATTCCGACGGAGGGATTTCACTCAGCAGAAATAATCATTTCCTTACACATCTAAGTGAAAAAAGAGAGAAAAGAAAGAGAAAGAAAAGGATGACAATAGTTGATGGAGAAATGATCCTTTTCATACGGTCCCTCTTCCATGCGTTTTTCTCAAACTACTGAAACATGGAAAATCATCATCGCAAATAAAAAGGCAACGATAGTTTTAAGCTGCGTAAACCGTTAAGAAATCCATCATACGAAATCGAGTAGAAGAACTCCAGTTTTTCGTTTCTTCGTTTTGATTTCTTTTTTATGAACTTTATGGTCTCATCGATTTCAACCGACAAATGAGCGCTTCATTTGTTTGAACGTCATCGGCATCAGCTGTTGATTTGTGATTGTGACTCGTGTGAAATTGACTATTTTTTATCGATTTTTTAAGCACGAAGTGTAGTTATCGATCGGATTTTAGTGTACTTCAATCAAAACAATTTTTTCCGCAAATAAAGATTTTTTGGGTTTCCGGGTAAATGGGGAGCCTACAAATGCCACATTTCTGTGGATACTGCACATTTGCTTGCATATGGTGTGGGATGAGAATTTTTGTACTCCTTATATCTTAGGGTTTACTGCTAAGTTAAAAGTGCAAATTTTGCAGTATCTAATGTTTCTATTTTGAAACTTGCGTAATCCAACTGATGTTATTTGTTGTTGAAGAGCGATTTACCGGATAAACGTCTGAGGAAATAAGTGGTGTTCTGAACGAAAAATGTAGTGATAGATTTTGTGTTTTTCACAATTAGAAAGCGCTTAGCATAATGGTGAAAGGTACATGCAATACACACTTGGTTGTTGGTTCGAGCTCGCTCTCACGGCAACCCTCTATTGCGTATTTGCTGCTCATTTGTTGTCTAGTCCAAGAAAGCCGAAAACCATATTCAGACATTCCACTTGGGCTTTTCTATATATTTTTTCACGTTTAGCGTAAACGTGTAGGCATAAATCTAGGGCTATCAGCATGCTCAAAAACATTTACTTTGTCTTCCTTTTGAGAGTAGTAGTGATGAGAATTGAGCTTTTCCATCGGAAGTGAACCTTGACTGCTTTTCATTAATGTGATTCCGTGCTTTTTAGCCGTATCAACTTGAATCTTGCAAGTCTTATACACGTAAGTTCTCATACGCATGTATATTTTAAAGAGTTTAACATTACACATAAGGTTAGTTCAATCTAGTTGAGCAAGGAGAATCAATACTCACCTATGTTTCAGAACAAGTATGTGACCGCTTAGGGTTCGCTCCTAAGGCCTTATCCATCTTCGGAATAACCCCGCCAAATTCACATGTTTCAAATTCAAATTCACTCACCTAAGAGGCATCCACGAGGGCGCGAACTTAGTAGAACAACTGTAGGCAGCGAGAGCACTACCGTACTTTTCGGGCTGTGCTCCTGTTTTATTAATTTCCACTCTATTCTTAAAAACTGATTCAGCGGACCAGCACCTTATACCTAAAATTTTCTAGAGCAATGTATTCGATTTCCATATGATGGTTCTGAGCTGTATAAACTATTGAACCACTCTGGTGAATTGCTTATTTAAATCATTTTACATCTATAAGTGCTGTTGGAATTACTTACCTTGATGGGCTGTTCTCAGCAATTGTACGGGCCTCAACATAATCGCCATTTTTCGGAGTTTTGATGGCTTAGTCGTTATGTTTCCCTGGAGTCCCGTGATCAGCCAGGTAAAATTCTGCCTCAGGGCGTCACGACCACAGGCAGCCGCAGCCCTTGTGGATCAGAGGGGGACTTGCCACCATGCGACTTTGATACCAGGACGGTGGTGGAACGTGGTACTGGTTTACTCTTAGCTAAGTTTCATAATGGGATCACCGAACTCTTTCTCAGCTTGGGAGACTTTGCTAAGGGATGAACCTCCCACTGTACATCGCAGTTCCACACGCAGGAACATTTCCCATCCAGGATGAGACGGTAAACCGTTGGGAGGCTTGGAACTAAATTTTCAAAAGCAATGCGAATATTTCATGTTAATGGAAACAGATGGAATGGTACCAGACTTGTCTGGGAGGATAGCAGCACTGGCTCGATACATCGGCCGGCCACCGCGAGTCATTGTAAAGGCCAGATATGCATTCATTCACCTCCAACGATGCTTAATGAAGTCGAATGCATGGCGCATCCCTCAGGGATTGATCAACGCCGAGAGGAGAGAGAGGAGAGGAGAGAATGGAAACAGATACACAATGAGGAAAGAAGGTTGTGTTGATTCATTCGATAGGGGCTGAATGTACTAGAAAATTACGTAGACCAACAACTCGAGTAGGAACGACGATGGGCAGTTAACTGTACTCATCGAATCTGAAGAAGACGAAAACGTAGAAACGTTAGCCGAATAAAACTCTTCATCAACCCGATACTAGCTTAATTATCCAAGAAGGTGTTACTAATTAGTTACGCCTAGATTAAAGAAAAGTCGGTTTTTGAAAAGGTGCTGTGGATGTTCCCAAATGGGTAGAAGGGAATCGTAACTGGAAAAAATTCGATATGATTGTTAGTGTTGAAATGTCAGCTTGTGTGAAGGAGAATTTGGACGACGATGAAGAAAAAAACCATCCAGCAATTCTAGCTACTTTCCACGACGATGACTGAAGCAAACAGAGAATTCAAATTTTCACCTCTCGCTCTCCCTCTCTCACACTCACAAAGTTCTCATGCTTTTGAATTGGGCGTAATCGTATACGAAATTTGAATGTTAGCTCCTCCTTCTTCTTCTACTTCCAGACACTTTGCCATCACTAAGCGAATGAATACTGTAAAAATACGTTGCCATTGCGTGATCGCCCTTATTTGTGGATTCATTGTCGCTGTTTTTTCCTCTTAGCAAATTCGTTTTGCTATTCATCTTGCGAATTTGGCATGAACGTTTTCGACGTCAACAATCTGTTTTTTGATTCGTTCGAACTCGAGAAGAAGACGACACCGGTGAGTTTGTTTCCATTGCTGGAGGTCTTACTCTCATAGCACAATGCTTTTTTCTTCAAGAAAGTGATAGCTTTACTCTATCCTTTGTCGCTATTACCACCATATGTGGTATCATAGTTGAACCTTAACTAAAAAGACGACTTCCACTACACGGCAGTATTCTGTGGTCTAATGTTCTTTTAGAGGTCTTAGCAACTTATTTCGTTTCTATAAATGCTTACGTAGAGATTACAGTACACTACTGTGCCAGTTTCGTTTCTAAGCGCTTTTTAGCTCGGACAAAATCAGGCATTCTCTTGTAGTTATTTAAAATCCAATGAATGTGTTACTTAGAATTACAAACTTTTACTATGTTTACTTTTCCATCTACTACCTACCGGAGTTTTTACGGCGGGGCGTTATGCGAAATCAACCTCAACGATGCTGAGTTATTCGCAAAATTTGGACCACGAGCTAGATCGAACTGCAATTTCCCTTTCCATGGGCTCGCGCATTACACACTGCCCCATGGAGGCCCTTGCTCTGCGTTTCTCTCAGCTAGTTTTTTATCTACCAGTGGAATCAGCAATCACCCGTCAACGGGATTGATCTGATCTGGAGAACGCACATATAAACGTTTAGTTTTGTTCAGTATCAGTTGCTAAATGACCATCAATATTCTTCTTGTGTAGATACATTTAAAGGCTCCTCGTTTTTGTTTGGAGATTTTCACTTTTTCTCTTCTCATTCTCCATTCTCCACTATTTAATTGCACTCGGCAACTGAGGTGCTACTAGGCATCTCAATGAGAATCCGAGAATACTCTTATAGTTAGATGTAGTCAACAAAAACTCCAACATAAAAAAGTGTGAAAAAATATCGAGTATTTTTTTTAGAAATGATCCGTCTTGTCGATCACTTGCCATCTTCAACTGCTTTCCTCTTGTGTACGGTGTTGGTGCCAAGCTCTAGGTAGCACTCCAAGAGACAGTGCCTTTTGTTTATCACTCTCCTACTTTCTTCAATTTCACTTGTCGCTCTCTAACGAGTTTTTCTTTATGGGGGCTATACAGCGTTTTTTTCCTCAATGTACGATTTTTTCGTGTTAGTCGGTGCCAGTTGATGTCTCCATAGAGTTTTTTGTCTATAGTGTTTTCCACCATTAGACCTCTTCTTCGCTGTAAGCAAGTTCAGTGACGGCCGTGAGATTTTTTAAGATCTGCTGTTGTCGGTATGGCGCAACACTATAAATTATCCCACCTTATTTTAGTTCTTTTTTAACAATATGTGGAGAGCCTAGTTCCGTTTTTTCATGGTTGCTTATATCGGTTGCTCTCTCATATCGTGCAGTTTTGAAGCACTTTCTTCATTCGACTTTTTCTCTCAGCAGTACTAAGCATTAACGTGGCCGGATTCATGTGTGGTTCGGCTACGACTTAACATTCTGCCACCCGCTTTTCACACTGACATGTTTAATGCTAGTCGAGTTAGTCTTCTCTGGATACATGATACGACCTTGCTGTAACTTTCCGAACGTCTCACTACAAGCATTCGCGAGCTCATGTGGATCGAGAGAACGTCTAAGTCTTTAATTCTTTTAGAACATCTGTAATTCTTGTGGCGGAAGTGGTTCCTGCGACGACTGACCCCACCGTGACCGATAGAGAGCCCTATAACGGGCTAAATCGCTCCTAATTTTTCTAATATTGAAACGAAGTCCTTTATAAGATTGCAGTAAGCCATTTTTAATAGTCGTTAAAAAAATGAGAAGGCATAATTGATTAGATGTGTTCACTGTCGGTGTCGAAGTTCAAGACAGTTCTGCATTCAAAGCACAATAACTAAAGAATTGCGGTTCCTGAACTCCACACAAAGCGACACCTGGAGTCCGTGAGCCTGTGTAGGTTAATATTTTACTGTCAAAATCTTTTTTTCGTTTTTTTAGATCAAAAAATGTAGTTACAATTACGATACGTGTTGTCTGTTATTTAGTGATTGAGGACAATCCCCAGTAAGATTTCTCCTCAATCTTTTTGAATATGAAAAGCTGCCAATGTAGTCTTTCTAATGCTTTGTAACATAAACCTTTCACTGATTTCGGAGTCAAAACGTCTTCAACTTTTTCTTCATATTTTATGTGATTAGTGATCCCTTTGGCTAATAGACTTTACAGCGATAGAGCTGCTGTTGTATAGATCTCAATACAAAGAAGAAAATCATGAAAGGCTTATGATTTTGTTTGAATGAGTTGTGTCGCTACGTATTTTATTAAGCTCATCCGTACATATACTACTTTTCGTATATGAATTTCCACGTTCATTCTATGTCCATGTAAGTACTTTGGTAGCGTTTTTGTAAGAGAACTAGCAAGTTGCAAAGGACATAAAGTAGTAGAAAAGAAGTGAAATCCGTCTGTTAAAAAAATTTCGGTTCTTGTTTTATTGAAAACTTTAAGATGTCTTCTTTCCTTGATAAGCTTACACGAGGTTGATGAACAATTTTTATTCGGCTAACGTTTCGTCGTCTTCGTCTTCATCAGAGCAGATAATCCGAGTCGATTATCCGGTTTGTCTGTAGAAAACCCTATTTTTTAAAGGTGATTATTGCTGCCTGAAAGCTTTATGATACTTTGAGAAGATATCTCTAAAATGACATTGCTATTTACTCTATAGAATCAGTTCATATTCTAGCATCAAACATTTTGCTGTGAAATAGTATAAATCGCAGAAGATGTAAAATTTGTCTATAAAACTATTTATTATTGGTGTATTTAAAAATTTTTCCTCACTTTTAAGGTGAAACAAACGATAAGAAGAAACGGAAACCCACTATTATTCGGACAGGACACATTGATGTCATCCTGTCGCTACCGTAACCGCGTTGCGCTCTAATTGGCTGTCGCGCGCGGTAAAGCAGGCGACACCTTCGCCGCCTCGTGCACGATTCCATTGTGCGAGTGATTTTTGTCACCGAACGCATCCCTCTCTTTTCTTCTTCTTTTTTTTGAACAGATTTTACCAGAATAAAGAAAAAGAGTTGGGCAGAGGTGATGTTGAAGAAGAAATGAAATGAATGGAAAATGATGAAATGTATAGCGATGAATTAAGCGTTCTTATTAACTTCAGACTAGGTCAAAATGTCTACCACATACTATAACTATACTGTACCTTAATACTATAGTACTAGCGTTCGTGTTAAATCATAGAATTCTTCGAGTAATTACGAAAAGAAATGGTGACTGTTTTTTAAAGTAATTATTTGTTTGCTATTGTAGCATCTGTCTGGACACAGGGGTTTTTGTTATAAGCATGCAATGTAATTTATTTGCCACAAAATGCATTGATTTTAATGCATATTATGTCATAGTGATGGCCAACATTAGTAAACCGACATAACAGATGTTTTTTGACAATCGACATCTGAGGCTTTTTTGTTTTCTTAGCTCGCTGTTTTCCTGGTAAGCACAGACAAGGTTGTCGTTGTTGTACTATCTATTAATAGCAATTTAGTCAGTGAAATATCCGTGTGACCTCGAAATAAAAGCCATGATACTTATATTTCAATCGTTTTAGAAACAACACAGTTTCTTCACGCACTCATTGTTTTTCCGAGTCTTCCACTGAGTATTTAAGATGGAGACTACCCCCATGCAGTTCGTACCGGTGATGAACAGCATCACCGGCACTGCGCTACCATCCGTCTCTTCCCCTAGCTGTGCACATAGTGAACCGTATTCATTTAAATAAAATTAAGGTGGATAAATAGAAGAGCTACACCTAGGTTAGAAATGTACAATGTTGTAAGCAATAATAAAATACGGCTCAATGTTTTAATATCCTTTCTCCAAATACAATGGGTGCGTGTAGCGCAATGGTCAGAGGTGCTCTGCAGCACACAAGTGGAGTTGATCCCCGCGCCCATGACCGACCAAGCCTTCCACCTTTCCGGGGTCTGGAAATTGGTACCAGACCTGTCTGACAGTATAGTAGGACAGGGTCGATACATCGGTAGGCTATCGCCAGTTGTTGTAAAGGCCAGATATGCATTCTATCACCTCTAAACGACGCTTATTGAAATCCAACACATGATGCATCCCTGAAGGGAGATCAACGCTGAGAGCTTTATCCTTTTTTATCCTCCAAAGATATGGATATTGATTTTCCTTGTGACGACAGGATATCACGATAATAAAGCAGATTAATCCATTGTTACGATAAAGTGAGGCATCAATGGCTCATAAGGATTTCTACACCGTTATAGTTATTCACATTTATATTCGCTTGTATTTATGCCTTTTATTACGCTTTTCTACCTATTGCGTTAGGTTATTCTGTTTCTTCCTTTTATTTTCTCTTCACTTTTGTAAAATTAGAATCCAAAAAAGTAATTAAGTGAAATAAACTTTGAGAATCGAATGTAGTTACCATTGCATTCATAAATGAACCCATTGTGCTCTTAATTGGTGTTTGACCAGACATTTTTTAGACATTAGGCATCGTCAAGCATATATACGTACAATAATTTTTAGTGTGTACATATACATGTAGTGTAGTATCTTGTTGAAATTCGAACCTCTATTGTATCACCCACTCTGAGGCCTAAAAGCCACTCTGTGGCTAGACCTTTCCATTCATATCTAAACAAGGGATACACAAACGATATAGGATAAAGTTCTCGGTGTTGATCGATCCCAGAAGGATACACCATGCATTTGAATTAAGCATCGTTTGGCGGTGATTGAATGCGTATCTGGCCTTTGCAATGACTCGCGATGGCCTGCCGATGTACCGGGCCAGTGCTGCTATCCTCCCAGACAAGTTTGGTACCAATTTTCCGTTCACGGAGCGACGGAAAGCTTCGTGGGCCATAGGCGCGGTGATCAATTCCACGTGTGTGCTGCAGGGTTCCTCCGACCACTACGCCACATGTGCCACTTATGGTATGCATACATAACCCAGATACCCATGCCCACCCACCCACCCTTAGGAATAACCCAGAAACCCATGGGTATAAATGGGAAACCCATGGGTGGTATCTGGGTATAATGATATGAAACACCCAATCACATCGACAACTTGGAAATTTAAAAAAATTTTCACAAGAGTAACTCCCACGACCGACTTTCAAGCAACCTCGGCATTGATTGAATAATTCTTTCTACTTCTCTTTAGCAAACACGAGGTGTTATTTTATTTCTTTATTTACATACAAGATGACGTTTTGGCGGATTTCGCCTTCCTCAGAGCCTGGAGAGGTCTGAGGGATACGGAATACGGAATACGAAAACGGTGAAACGGGTAGACCACTCTGCGTGTGCACAAAACAACACCTAATCGACAAACGTAAACCAAATACTCCACTAGGCCCGCATAAGATGCAGAGACATAACGGAGAAGATTCTGAAGTACGGGTTACGGTCTTCACGCAGAAATCGAGAACACAAGCGCGCAAAACTCTCGAGGCATTCTGGATTAATTCCAAGAATCCGAAAATGAACCGCAAGGAGGAACACCTCATTATCACGCGTGATGTTGTAAATTATATAAGCCTGTTATTTTGATGAGATGTGCACATACCCTTCCATGTGAACTCTGTGCGGTTGGTCCATGTGTCACATTCAGTGAAAGACTCATAGAAAGCGGCCTTCGTCTCATCTTCGAGGAGATGGACCGCTGAAGAAGACCTGGCTCGACACGAAGGCGAAGCCGCCACATCGAGGCAAATAACAAGCGTGGACCATCGACTCGGATCATTGGCTCCGATGAAGACGAAGACGTCGAAACGTTAGCCGATAATAAATATTATTATCAACCTCGTGTAAGCTCATCAAGGAAAAAATACAAATATTTAAGTATGCTTTTGACAGTTTTTATAATCTTAATTAACCTCTGTGAAATTTTTAACCTTTTACCATTGAAACCTTCACATTTGGATTTAACGCCATCTTATTTTTGGCCCACTTAGTAAACAACAGCTTGGAAAGAAAAACTAAACCGAATGGAACCGAATGGATTGATAACTTATGATTTACTCTTCAAAGGGTTCGTCTTCAAAGTCATATTTTCACTACAGATACGGATTCTGTTCATTTCTCTTCATTGCACTTCTTTCCTTTCATCCGCAATTCGTTTCAGTCGTACTTTTCTTCTTTCATTCAGTTTCTCTGCGCGGCAAAAGCAGTGCAGCTGCATGTGTTTTTCGTCCTTTCTTCTCTTTTTCCCGAACACAAAACGAGTGGCAAAGTGTCGCTCATTGCGCACTACTACAGTAACGCGCTTACCAATTTGAGTGAGCAGGTCCGTTCGGTTCGGCTGTGTGTTCGGTTCTGTTTAGTCCTACTCGCCCTTCAATCTTATTTATCGTCAGCATTTTAAAAATTCTTCCCAAAAGGTTTGTTCACCCTAGAACACAAAACATATCTATAAAAATTGTAATTTCAACTTCTTATGCTAAGTGGAAATAGATGGGCAATGGGTTGAACAGTGTTAAACGCAACAGCGCTTACCAGTTGAACTGCTGAAGAAGTACATTCGGTTCGGATCCATTTCGTCCTGCTCGTGTTTCACTGCTATTTCTCGCTGGCAGTTCAAAAACTCTCCCTAGCAGTTCATTCGTCACAAAATATTAAATACATCCATGAAGACTACAATGTTATCTGATTTTATCACCGAAAAACAGTGGGGTTATGGGTTGCAACCTGTAAAGTGCAAAGTAGAGCTTGCCAATTCTATTGAACATTTTTGTTTCCGTTCCGCTCCGTTCCGCTCATTCTTCGGTGCTTTTAATCATCAACGGTCCAATGGGTCTTTTTAGAAGCTTATTCATTCTAAAATCTAAATCATATCTATAAATAACTACAACACGAAAAAATATCTCATGCTTAGTGGGTTCAATTGAGAATTTACTACGTCGAATGGCGTACCTACAACTGGAATACTGCGAGGTTCATTCTTGGAGGAGTAGAATCGTGTCCTAAAGTTATCCATGTCCCTTTTTTCCTCGGTTTTTCATAACGATATCCGCAACCACCTTTCCTTAATCTTAAGCTAAGATGTTTATGGAAGGTTATTTACCACTGCTTTGAGAGTTTATTCACAATTTTTCTCTGCTTGCCTGAACTAGCTCGAAACTGTTTTTCCTCATCAAATTCGTCGAATTTCTTGAAAAATCAATGAAGCACCAAACCGCTCAAAAATTGAGAAAGACGTCTGATTTCCTTTAAATAGTAGCGACATTATTGATGAGGTTGTCTTCGGCTGGCTTTCAATCATAGCATTCTTTTCTTCGTTGCTTTCTGTCTTGCCCATTCTGATGCGATGTTTCCCAAGCCGTCGCCCGCTTTCGCGCAGTATCGCCGTCGCCTTTATTCTATTCATTCCGATCAGTACACAACTAAGATCTTCGAAAACAAGTGTGTTGGGGCCAGAGAGTGAAGTTTTACAGAGAAGTTCCACATGAATCATCACGATATTCGACTTCAGAATGATCGGGAACTGTGAAGGTCGATTATTGAATTTTATTTTGGGATTGTAGTTCTTCTATCAATATTTGTTATAAAGAGTGCATACAGTAATTAGCTCTATGATCAGATTCAATAAACAAAGAAAACTGATGATGAATTTACTCGAAGTCAAGGAGGAGCTAGCTGTCGTCTTCATCAGAATCTTTTCAAGGTGTTCGCATTACGGTGGTTTATGGACGGAAGCGTCATCGAACACCATAACCCAGGCAGAAAATAGGAAACTGGGTAAATTTTAGAAAGGACATTACCATGTTGATGCTAAGTTCGTCATTTTGCCTTTCATTTAACAACCCTCTAGCAACCATCTGATTTCGAATTTTTACTTAAATCTCATTAGTTGCACCTTATACGACACCAATTTTTCCAGTTGTCAGGATTCTTCCACGAAACGTTCTCTTCACCACTGGTGAGCAGATCACTTTAAAATGGATCATCATTTGTCCTTCTGTTAATGGCAGAGTGATTTAGCGATCTTCCGTCTCATACATTTCTACACTGGTTCATGTCGCGTGTCGTTTCTAGCCGCAGTAAATTCGTTTCGCTTGAAGATCACGTAGAGTGTCACCTTTCTCATTCAAAACATTCAAAAATATGTCTGACTTACTAGATGGTGGCATTCTTTTGATGAGGTTCACCTCATGTGCTATTCAATCGCTAATCAAAGATTCCTATTCAGCGGTTTTCGTCATATGCTTAGTATTGTAGTTTTTTTTACATCTTAGGATGTTCAGAAGGGTGTCTAGTTGACGTACATTAGAATTTTGGATCTATTCTCTCACATGGGCGCTTATATCACAATAATTAGAGATACCTTGCAATATTCCGAAGCGATCGCTAGTTTGTTGCCCGCTATTGGCAAAGGAAACCCTTCGTCCCTCCAGGGTCTGCGATTTCTTACCAGATTTGCTGGGCGTGATAAAAACACTGACATTATTCAACACTTGGTTTCCACATTTTACTTTGCAAGCCTATTCAACGACGTTCGCCATGCTGCGAATGTAGTCCAATACATGGCACATTCCTACGAGATTGGACAACATCGAGTGTTTAAGTCAATACAGCTCTACCCTTTCTACTTTATTTTCCACGTCTTCCTACCGTTTTGCGGTCGATAGTCCGTTCAATAACACATATCGTACTTTCATGCTGTTTACGTCCCGTACAAAGTTTCCGAGCCGTACAAACGATGGACATAGAGAAGCGTGATGCCGAAGAAGAGGAATAGGACGACGAGGAGAATGCTCTTTGTCTTCCTCACTACTTCTTCAATGCTCTTCTAGCTACCGCTGCCTAATTCTTACTCCGTGAGCCACGTTGTTGACTTTATAAAGGGAGCCTGTAATCCACGATGCATCAGAAACAAATTTGTTTGCTATAAAGTTATGATGACAATTGAAAGAACTATTCTTATAAGCATATTTTTGCAGTTACCTCTTCACTACCGTTGATCGAATCAACTTTGAGACCACTATTTTATTGTATTCATAAGCCTCGCCTACCTTGATACCAAATCACTATTGTGGCTAGGATTCTTGCACCTTCGTCGTTGTCATTGTCAGGTTTACCCAAGTTGATTGCCAGTACCCGCCCATTCTTGTCATGTGTGTCTTTGTAGTCGTCGCAACGACTTGAATCCAGGGAACGGCGTGCCGCAGGGATAAGGCAACCTAACTCGGCGGTACTTCTTTTGTACAAAAGGACTCCTGAATGAAGGTCCACTTGTAATTTGGTTTCATATAAACGGTCGATCTTGGTGCGAACGGAATTACGTCTGTTGGTATATAACATCTATCCTTTCGGCTCCAAAAAGGCGAAAGTGCCAAAACGTAGGCCAAAGTGAGGATTTCGTATCAACATTGTGTATGCTCATCGATATAGCAAAACGTTGACTTTTTATGGCATGGTTCAATGAAAATCGGATTTCAAAAGTGTTCTAAAGGATTAGGGTGATACCAGAAAAAAATCCGACTGCGAATATTTTTCGCAGTGTTTAAGTGATGGCTTGTTCGTAAAGCTTAGTAAAATGAGAAATGGAAGTGAATTGATCATCTCAGCATCGGTAAGAACTGTGATCAATCCAGTATATCGCTATGAGATTTACCGTCGCCCTTAAATTTTAGTTGAATAGGTGCTAGTCTACTATTTCTAAGTTCAATGTACATTTAATAAAGTGGAAATGACCTGCAAATGCAAACTATAATGAGAATCGACTGAGATGAAGATGAAACGAAAGACCCCCATGTTGTGGTGGTGAACGCGTTAGCCCCTGTAGAGGTAAAAGCGTGTTCGATCCACGTCGCGAACATTTGTGATCCAGAGTTTTGCAAATATCTCAGCATTATTATACTTACACTTAGACTATTCTTTAAAGTTCTTTGTTGTGCTTTTGCAACATTCTCATAAATGTGCATTAGTGAGTAGGATAAGTCTTTTTTTTTCTACTTCATTCTATTAGATTCCTGCTCTTGAATAGTATTTGGTTGGTTTTCTAGCATAGTCTACTCTCAAAGATTTTTTTTTATTAATAAGTACTATTACGTAAAACGTGGCGCAATAGTCGGAGGCGCCTTACAATACACGTCGGATCGATTCCCGCTTCCCTGGCCCACCAAGCGTTCCATCCTTCCAGGGTCGCCAAGTTGATACCATACTTGTCTGGGAGGATAGCAGCACTGGCTGGATATATCGGTAGGCACCGCGAGTCATTGTAAAGGCCAGATATGCATTCAATTCTTTTCAAACGATGCTTGATGATGTCTAATGCACTCGCATTCGTAATGGGTAGACCAAGGATGAGAGCTTTATCCCCTTCTATTTTTATATGTGAAATATCTTGCAGACCTTTTAAGCATTAATGTATACCAAAAATACTACTTATATACTATAAAATACTAAAATATACTAGAACATAGAATTAAATAGCTCTAAGTAGGTCCTCTCAGAATGAATAGTACTTTCCGACGTATTCTTTAAGTCATTTTATGTTCTATTTTCAATCTGTGATGCCTACCTTGTTTTCGCTAGAAATATTGAACAGTAGGAGAAATGGGAACCATTTTACTAAAAAAAAGGTGTTATCACTACTGAATGAATAGCTCTAACGAAGCCTCAGTATCTTCTTTTCTTATCGAGTTTTTCTCTGTGATCTTGGCCTCAACAAGTTTTTGATATCCCTGAAGAAAATCAGAGGGCTATGAAGAGGAAGTGGGATTAAACTGAGGAAACAAGTTTATTTGTTTGGAAAGAGATTCCTTGACGGAGCATGCAATATTGTGACGATCCTATCAGTACTATGCGTTACTGTCGACTTCCTTTTCCACATAAAGTCTTCAATTTCTACATTGTTCTGTTAGATTTTTAAGCCTTCGGTATGATATGATATATATAAGCGCATGGGGGAGGAGGCGTGTGGCGCAGTGGGCCCTGCAACACACACGTGGAATCAACCTTCGTGTCCGTAGCCCACCAAGCCTTCTATCCCTCCGGGGTCGGCAAATTGGTACCAGACTTGTCTGGGAGGATAGCAGCACTGGCTCGATACATTGGCAGGCCACCGCTAGTCATTGTAAGTCACAGATATGCATTCAATCACCTCCAACAATACTTGATGAAGTCGAATGCACGGCACATCCCTCAGAGAATGATCAATGCCGAGAGCTTTATCCTTTGTCGTTTGCACGAGTCCATAAATACATTTTGAGCTTCTTGTTACCTGATATTTATTGTTGTTATTATTTATTATTATCGTTTATTATTATTAATATTGTTTACAAATATTGAATATAGTTTTTGTCACTAGACTGCTTCAGTATTCGGTCGGGCAATGCATAAACGGGAAGGATTCGTTCTTCTCAACTCAGTTTATGTTCACGAACTCCTAAGTTACAACATTCTGACTGAATAAAAACACTTACGAAGTGTGACCGATCTTATGTATTTAAGATGTAATGGGATTTTCCACTTTGTAGTATTTGAAAATCTACGACAGAAATTAGTTCCTGCAACTTCATTTTGTTCTTCTGACTTTTTCACTGCTTTTCAGCTCCATGTGATACCGACCAACGAGAGCAATCTTAGCATGCAGACACAAGCACTCGGTATGTTCAGAGTCGTGGTTAGATTGATTCATTTCATTATTCATTAGCATCGTTTTCGTCTAGTAGTCAAATTCACTTACGTGCTTTGCTATGAAACTCGTTTAGAAACGAAAAAGATTCTTACATGTAGTACAGTTACCTTGAACACTTATGTGAGCCACATTCCCGAATCGCAATGGACCGTGCGGGTTCCAGCACCATTTTCATTTGATTTGCGACTTCCCCAATTTGTCATCACTTACTAGCTGGCCCCTATATCGCTGCCAAGATAGCAGTAGCTCAATGGTTTTCTTCTTAGCAGTGCTCCTGAGGTTAATGAACCGAATCTTAGCCGTGTATCGAAGTCTAATATCTATGAACAACCAGTGCACGATGATATGGCAAACCCCTGCGGAGATCTCCTATTATGAACCTTAACAAATCAGAGGGCATAAGTGTTGAGAGGTGGCAAGCTTCATGGCTTAGGAATTTGGTGCAGTACTACATACAACGTCCAGCTCCTAGCCGAATAGCAACGCCTCTCATCCCCGCGGTGTACAGATTGGACCCAGACTTGCTTGGAAGGAGCTCTCTATGACCTACAAAAGTTGACAACTTTTTTTGATAAAGATCCAAAGATGTTCTGGGATCATTGCTATTCCAGGATTCCAGAAAGGATTTACTGGACCAGAATTAAGCAAAACTTTAAGAACTAAAGATCCTCATGCACCAGCGGAGCTAAAACAAAAGCCAAAAAGCTCTGTGGATGATGGATAGGGAAAAAGCAGATTGAATGCAAAAGTGATAGTAACCGCACAGTCGAGTAGTACGAATAAGATAAACAAGTAATTCGAAAAGTTTGAAATTGGAGTGAATTCACTCGATAACGAGCACAGTTGCACCAGTTAGAATTTAAGTATTACAGCTAATTCGAATTTCTACAAGCGGTTCTTTTCTCCAGAATCGACATTCGGACAACCACTTCCTCCTGCAGATCCACAGCATATTCAGAGTCGCCACTACAGTCAAAGTGCTCAGAATAGCAGCGATACTAGTGTGTTTCGAGTATTTTTACTTCCGCTGAAGAAACATGTCAGTGCATCGATACCGTATCCACGAATCCATAGAATAATATCATATCACTCGCTCGGGTCTTTTATCTTTTTTTGGCTTTTCTTTTTTATTTGAGTCTTTAGGTGTAAGTTTGAAAAATATAGCTTAGCCTAATTATATCTGACTTTTCATATATACGTATATAGTCCGTAGCTCTGCTCTTGTATTAAGGGATAGGCGTAGGTTATATGGATGGAATTCCAGAACTTTTTCCGAAAATCCAGTTGTTTGCTGTTTTTTTTGAAGTACTGATATAGACAATGGAGGAAATAAACCAGAAAATTTTATTACGGTCTGTGCAATCAAGCTGTCTCTTTTGTATGGTTAGTGAAACATTGTGTGCATGTGTGGCGCAGTGGTCGGGGCGGCGATGCAACACACATGTGGAATCGATCCTTGCGCCCATAGCCCACCAAGCCTTCCATTCCTCTGGGGTTGGGAAATAGGTACCAGATTTGTCTGGAAGGGTAGCATCTTCATACATCGGTAGGCCGCCGCGAGTCATCGCAAACGCCAGATATGCATTCAATCACCTCCAAACGATGCTTAATGAAGTCTAAAGCATGGCGCATCCATCAGGGATTGATCAACGCCGAGATTATCGTTTATCCTTATTGAAATATTAGGTCTTCAAGAAGCAAAGGTCAAATTTCGACCTGTGTATTTAAAGCGGAATAACTCACTTCAGAACAGACTTTTTAATCGCAATAAATTTTGCACTAAAAAACAACTATCGGTGGCAACTTTATGAAATTCAGAACTTCTGAAAGCGATTGAGTTGTTGAAAGCAGTTTCAGACTCGGCTGGATTTCTGAAACATTTTGCACGGAGGAACTTGTCGAGGTGGTTGAAGAAATGAAAATCAGTTGTAGTTGAGAGGCCTAGCAAAAATGTTGGTTGAGGCTGAGTTTCATAGCACAGCTCGTTTAAATTTTGCAGCACTGGTTACACTATGAGCCTCCACGCGTTGTCGTGTAGAAGGATTGGTCTCTTTCTGTTGAGCAATGTGGACCACAGTCGCCAAAGTTTATGGTTCATTTCGTCGACTTGCTTTCACGCGAATTCGGAACTTGTGATAGATCAAACGGGAAACAAGCCAGCAAATAGTCAACATGATTTTTTTAGAAAGAATTTCGGCTTTGCAAAGTGCTGCAGCTCTTCATCGTGGTCCAATCACTGAGACAATTGTAGCCAGTTATGATAGAGGATCTATTGCCATTTATCAAGCTTGTTCGACTTTCCAATTTTTCCTAGATGCTCTGAAACAGTTGGGATGCTTAGGCCGAGATCTTCTGCAAATTCTGGAGCAGTTTTGCGTATGCGTGCTTACAAGCAATCTTAAATTCAACGTCATCAATAGCAGAAAGACTTCATCGACGTAGCTCATTTTGAAGCTCGAATTCACCACGAGAGAAACCAAAGTTGCACTAGACATTTGTTAACATGCCCCTGGTCACGTACCTTATTGAGATTTCTAGTTCGAGTTGGAACTCATAAAAATGGTTTAGTCAAGTCTGCTACTTCAACATATGTAATTATAACCTTCAGAAAAATCCAGAAACAAAATTTTTATTTTTTTGCCATCAGCAATCACCCGTCAACGGGATTGATATGGGGAGCCCACATCGGCATTGAACCCAGTTAAGCTGAGGCTGTAGTTGAAATCACAATGTACTTTTTACTTTTCTATTTTTTGCCTACTACAATTTTAATGGCAGGTTACTAAGCTAAATACAACAACAACGTTGCTGAGATATTTGCAAAACTCTGGGCCGCAGGTGTCTATGATGGAGAACGAACGCGCTATTGTCCCTTCCGGGTAGTAACGCGTTCACCACCACACCATGCGAGTCCTTCGTTTTGCCTGTCTCTTAGCTAAAAAAAATTATATTGTCATTCAGTTTTAGCAAAATAATAAAAATGCCTAAAATTGGCTTTGTAATAATATTTGAAGTACAGTATTCGAAACAAAATCATTTCGTTAGAACGTATATATATAAGAAAAATGGATTTACGAATCGGACATTATTTTTCTGAAGACCTAAAAGTGTAAGAGTACTTAGAGCAGCTTTGGGACACATGGGACATTAAGGCGATTACACCATCAGTTCCTCATTTCTCTGAATTTGCTGCCTCCATAATTGCCCTACATTTGAATTCACTTCTATTAATAGTTCTACTTCCGTGCTATCTCACAGCACAAATTATGCATATTGATTAGATAATAATAATAACAAAGCTCTCGGCATTGATCGATCTCTGAGGGATGCGCAATCCATTCGACTTCATTAAGTATTGTTGGAGGTGATTGAATGCATATCTGGCCTTTACAATGACTTGCGGTGGCCTGCCGATGTATCGAGCCAGTGCTGCTATCCTCGCAGACAAGTCTGGTACCAATTTGCCGACCTCGGAGGGATGGAAGGCTTGGTGGGCTATGGGCGTAGGGATCGATTCCACGTGCGTGTCGCAGTGGCGCCTCCAACCACTGCGCCACACGCGCCCTTCATAACGATTAGATAGAGGCAACAATCAATAACGCATGATGCTCGATAGTGCGTACAGTGTAACTGAGATTGTCATGCACTTCAAGCACGTTTACCACTATTATCGACTTCAGCACGTTCACGATCGCGGTCTACAGAAGGGACAGACAACACTGATGCTAGTCATAGTAATTCGGCATTGAATGAGGTGATCATGGCCTTATTAGACTTCAATCTTCTTTCATTTTTCGAATAATTGATAAGTGCATATAGTGTTTATTCTGTAAAATGCTTGCCATAAGCCACATTCCACTGGTCGACTTTACATAGGCCTTGAATAACTGATCATATTTACAATTACTTATTGCAATGTAGGTTGCCAGACCACATCCTCATCCACAGACATGCAAGGTATACGGTAATCACGCCATCTCTTCTGTAGTTCACAAACCACCCAAATCTAGTCGTAGTTATCATAACATCTTCTACTGTAAGAACTTCTACTCCACCTAGGAAATTTTTAGCAAACCCTTTTGATGTTCGCTTGGAAATCACAATTGCACATTCTAAGCTATTTTTTGAACTTCTCATCATATCTAGAAAAATATCATGACGAATGAGGAAGAGATGAAGATAAAAAAAAGGAAAGATAACTAGTCATTTTTCTCGTCTACAATGTCTTTTCAACTTTTCTCGAGTAGAGAGAATGTCAAATTTTCAGAATGTTTGGATACTAGAGTAGTTTCAGCCACTATTACCTAAAAATGTGTTGCAAAAATGTTCTTTGATACCGATATTTCGTTCATTTTTTCAGACATCAGTTCCCATCTCTCAACCTGTACAGAATCTCGGCATGGCACTACAACAGGCTACATTAGACTCGCAAACGTTCACTAATTTTAACAGTCCAGGTATGTCCAATTTAAGATCCATAATCGATTACTATATATTTTTTTAGTAATCTGTGTTATACATGGATCATGTTGAAGCGATTTCTTCTTCTTCGTTTAGTACATGGACAGAAGCCACTGTACTATCATTGTACATAAATATATTGCGATACTTCCACGGTCGGTATAATTAACAGCGCAAGGGCCAAAATTAATTGGATATATTGATTGATTTTTACACCCTATTTAGGAAATAAAAATACAATTTAAAGTAAGCCACAACGCTCACTACTCTAGTTTATTGAACGATTCAATGGGGCTCTCGCATTATGCCTTCTCTTCTTCACAGTTCTCTCTCCTGTTAGGTGGTTGACCAATTTTGAATCCACGCTGAACTTCCGCATTTGGATTGAAGGGGGCTAAAATCAATTTCAAGCAACCGTATACCTATTCTGAGAAGATGGCGAAGAACTCAGTAGAAAGACCACATCCACTCTACACAGATTTCCTTATAGGCTTCCGCCAAAACAATTCCTAAACAACTATATATATATATATATAGCAAAAAGGGTAAATTCCCATAAAGGATCTCTAAGGATGCGTCATGCATTCGACTTCACTAAGCATCTCTAGAGGTTGTTGAATGCATAGCTGGCCTATCTATAAATGAAGCCACTAATTCTATCCTCCCAGACACGTACGGTACCAAGTTGCCGACCTCGGAAAGATGGAAGACTTGATGAGCCTGGAGTGAGGAATCGAACCCATGTATATTATAAGACACCTCTAACCAATGCGCTACTCGCATTCTACCCGTTATAAATATAAATATATATATACACGTATATATATGTATATATAAAATCGAGAATGTTTTTTTTTACCAGTTTGGGAATTATATTTTGCAATTTTATTCGACCAGTGGCTCGCCAGACTATTTGGCTTTCCGAACATTGATATTCCACACGCAAGAATTGGGTGCGGAGTGGAAGAAAGGATTCTATAGAACTCTAACAACCAGACAAATTCGAGCGTGATTTTCATTTTTTTAGTGAATCAAGGCAAGCCAAATAATTACCGAAACTTTATCTTAATTTGCTTGTGATGCAACGAATACACGGGGTTCACTGCTACCAACCATAGCAAAGAGATTAGTGATGCAGTCCATCAGGAAGCAAGGTGCTGCCTCATAGATTCCCTCCTCAACATTCTCTTCTAGTTCAAAGGGGAACGCCTTGGTTTGACTAACTTCAACATTGCAAAGAGAATCGAGTAGACCAGCATTCTACGACATTCATGAAGAAGAGGAAATCCTCAAACAACAGCCGAGTACACAAGCAAAAATTCGAAGACCATTGTGGGCGATGAATCCAAGGGAAACAACTCGAATACAATAAATGCTAGGATACGCATAGCGAATATGATGACGAGTTATGCAAGATGAAAATGGGATGAAATAAGGCTTATTTTCATAAATGCTGTTTAATGGACAATGATGTTCCCCAAATGGCTGCTGACATAAAGGATAAAGCTTGATCAATCCTTGAGTGATGCGCCATGCATTCGACTTCATTAATTATCGTTAGAGGTGATTGAATGCATATCTGGCCTTTACAATGACTCGCGGTGGCCTGCCGATGTATCGAGCCAGTGCTGCTATCCTCCCAGACATGTCTGGTACCAATCTGCCGACCTCGGAGAGATAGAAGGCTTGGTGCGCCATGGGCGCGAGGGTCGATTCCACATGTGTGTCTCAGTGGCGCCTCCAACCACTACGTTACTGCTGACATGTTGTGTTGCAATTAGGGATGACGTTATAAGCAGCTATTAAGTTACTATATCAGCAGAACAACGCATTTGTAATAGATCACTTTTTTGTAGGACATTTGGTAAACATGGATTGATAAAACATGACTAGTCTACTTTTGTACTTATGCATCGCTTTTTTTGTGTAATTTCTTCTTTGAATGGCGCTTGTGGCGCAGTGGTTGGAGGCGACACGCACGTGGATTCGATCCCTGCACCCATGGCCCACCAAGCCTTCCATCCCTCCGAAGTCGGAAGAATGGTACCAGACATGTCTGGGAGGATAGCAGCACTGGCTCGATACATCGGCAGGCCACCGCTAGTCATTGTAAAGGCCAGATATGCATTCAGTCACCTCCAACGATACTTAATGAAGTCGAATGCATGGCGCATCCCTCATGGATTGATCAACGCCGAGAGCTTTATTTTTTTTTGCTTTCTTCTTTGATAATCGCCAGTTTTCATGCCTGTACTCTGGAGATGTCTACATACTTGAATACAAGAGCTCGATTTCGGAAAGAACAGAGGAAGAATTGTGTGATATCAAGTAGGCCTTTTTCCCTACTGGCACGACGGTAACTTAGCAAGAAATTTTCCTTGGAATTTCAAAGAATTTATCCTAAGGTTTTCCAAAGCGTCAGAGCTGACAATCACTGGCTTCCGTAAGTATCAGTAGAAGGTTTAGAGTAAAGTAGATTGTAGATTTCAACAATGTTGTTGTTGCGCAGCCTCAGCGCTAATTAACACCTGGCTTACGTGGTTCTCGTGAAGTAGATGACATTTATAATAGATGAACTAGGTGCTGCTATAAGGATGCACCATGAACTAAACTAGGATCTACAGATTAACATGTGTTTTGATTTGGCATAAAAAATTGTTTAGTTTTGTTTCATATCACAGCATTTCCTTTTATCCATCATTAATCGAGTTCTTCGCAACGGTGTGAGGTTTGGGCTGCCACTTAAAGGCTCTGCCTTTCTCAAGATTGTCATCGAATTCTGAAGGGGTCCATCTTCCCTGGTATTCTTGATAGCTCTACTCGAGCGCTTTCATGTGTTTAGCACATGCATTTGCTAGCACTTATTAGTCGGAAATCGTTTCTCTAGGCAACTAAGGATACAATGAGCCAAACGCAGGTGAGTGGGAGGATTGGATTTCTGGGCGCGGACCGAACCAGTGGGTGTGGTTCGCGTAATTTACGGTAACCTAAGAAAGTAACGAACTAAAAGTGTTCACTGACCGTCAGGTGGTAAACGTCTGTATACCGTAACACGTGTTCCATTCCTTGTCAATCAGCAGATTTAGTATGGATGGCTGCGACTGTGTGTAACGGACAACCAAATAGTAAGCCAGCCGTACAATAATCTACCATTTGTAAGAATGCTTTTGAAATTCCATTATGCTTACGATTGAAGGCACCAATGAAAAATTGATGTTTGTCCAGGAAATGAAAATAAGAGAGCGAAAAACACGCGACATTAATAGCGCTTAACGTTCATTAGCTTTTAATATTTTATACAACCATAAGTTGAGCACGCTGTGGCTCTGAAATGATGGAGAAGTCTGGATATTAAGAACAGTGAAAAAAAGATAAAAAAATAGATAAAATAACAAAATAAAAATAAAAATAACACCTCGTGTTTGCTAAACAGAATTTTAAAAAATTATTCTATCAATGCCGAGGTTAATAGAAAGTCAGACGTGGGCGTTATTAAGAACAGTGTCCTTTATTATAAGCGTGAAGTTTAAGCTTAAATAGCCTAAATCTAAGTTTCTAAATAAGACGGTGCCAGCCCTTTCTGGTTTCTCAATGTAATAGTTTGTCACCAAGACTACTTTTTTCATCAATAAAAATTTATAACTAGGCCAGTGTGTATCTCCATGATCACACAGTATTGCATCACTTGTTCCTTAGATAAGACAGATTTTTGTACTTCACGATTTGATTTGAATCATTTTCTCTTTGCTAACGCCTAGGTCCCGCAAAAGGGTTAAGTTTTGATCCCACTGGCTTTTTTAAACTTAGTGAAGGGAACCACAAAAATTAACGATTCGCTGGTTGTCGATGTAGAGAAAATAGTATTTTTTTCATTTTTTTTTCTACGAATAGTCTTCACATCTACTGTGTGGATGCCAGCATTTCTCACGTTCGATTCATTTCTTCGCATCCATCATCCACTGGGGTGTTCCAACTTTTTACGTGTGACAATTGAAAATAGTGTTATTTTCTAGAATGACACTCCCATACAAAGAAAGAGAAAATGGGAAATATGGAAAGTGCAAATTAAGGGTGTTTTGTAAGTAAACAGCGTACAAGATTTCTATCCGCCTCATCGTTTCGTTAATTGCTTGAAAGCTGAATGATCTCTTCCGTCCATGTCTTCAAAAGAATTTTGCTAGCTGACCTTAACATGATTTCTAAATGACTGGTGATTCACTGCTCGAGTTAGATTTCCTTTGACTAGAGTCCCGAGTTAGTCGCTTCAGTGCTTTCTCACGTCGTCGTTACAGGCAATTGCCAACTCGTGTTGGATCGTAGGGAGATTCACCACCTTGCCACTAAGTTACTATTATTTATTTGGTGATATTTCAGTGACTCTTGATATTTATTTACACTTAACTTACACTTAACTTAGCTTTTGCTCAAATAACTCAACCAAGTTTTTAGCACTGGAATGAACGGCGTTTAGTGAATAAATCTTCTGTCTTCATCGCAGTAGGTGATCATGAAGAACATCCTGCAGCTACTAAGTTTATGATTCGATAGCTTCAATAGCTAAGTGAAATTCAAGAAGTTCTCAAAGTTTTCCCCTAAATTTATTAGTTTACAACAAGAAATCTACTTTCTTATGAACTATGCAGATCTACTCCATAAGAGGGAACGATGGTTCGCCTCAACTTTGTAGCATTTTCGTGGTGTTCTTTTTGTGTGTCATATTGCGCTGGCCTTGTCCGTCACCTACAAACGCGTGAACAATAATTTTCATCTTCCGTTTGTTTAGATTTCGTCGGGAATATCTATTGTATTCTTCAACGCAGAAACAATATCATAACAGTTTTTTTCCATCTATAATGCTGAGATATTTGCAAAACTTATTGATCGACAGCACAAGCTGAGAGACAGGCGAAACGAAAACCCCGCATGGTGTGGTGGTGAACGTGTTACTCCACGGAAAGAACAACAGCGCGTTCGTTCCCCACCGTAGACACCTGCGGCCTGGAGTTTTGCCAATATCTCAATATTACAGAAGTTATATTTCTCAACATACCTTGCCGTTAAAAAGAATATGCAGTAAATAAAAGGGTCACGTTTTTTCCATATTCATAAAATTACAACAAGTCAGAGACTGTGATTAAAAAACAGATAGAAACATTTTTTCTACTGTTAGACATTTTTTTCACTCGTTGTAAACATTCTTTGGAGGGTCAAGTGGTTTTTTTCTTCCAAGGGAACTGCTAAAAATTTGGTCCTTTTTTGTTTAATTTACATTAATCAATACAAATGCCAATTAACTTTTACGTAGGGTTTCTTTGAAAACACATTGAGTAACGTGGAACTGAAACCGGTCGTTTAGATGTTTTTCTATTGTAGTCACAATTACAAAAGTGTGCATTTTTCCCAGAGTTCAGGAACCGCGTACTGAAAGAGTTTCTCTTGGTTTCTTAACCTCCTGTTCTATTACTGGTAAGTTATCTAAGTTCTGTCCATACGTCTAATCATATGTCAAATTACAGTAGTACAGCAAACTATAGATTTTTTAAAAATGATTTAGACAAAGCTGGAGACTTTTTCTACAGAAAAGTACTCCTTCACATTTTTTTTTGAGAATGACTTTTTCTTCCTTGAAAAGTCTTTGCACGCTGTTTTAAAAAAGTTTAACAGTAATTTAGGCTTTTTTTTCTACTAACTATGTTAATTTTTTATTTTCTGCCTATTACAATTTTTCAAGGCAGGGTATTATGTGTGGTACAACCACGATACAACCACGGGCGTGTGTGGCGCAGTGGTCGGAGGAGCCCTGCAACGCACACATCGGATCGATCTCCGTGCCCACAGCTCACCCAGCCTTCAATCCATTCGTCAGCAAATTAGTACCAGACTTGTCTGGCAGATTAGCAGCACTGGCTCGATACATCGGCAGGCCACCGCGAGTCATTGTAAAGGCCAGATATGCATTCAATCACCTCCAAACAATAATTAATGAAGTCGAATGTATGGAGCATCCCTCAGGAATTGGTCGACTCCAGAGCTTTGTCCTTTTTTATTACAACCACAATGATGCTTTGATACTAAACTCCGGATCGCAGGTGTCTGCTGCGGGGGGAGGAACGCCCTATTTCTCTTTCCGAGCGGGCTAACGCGTTCACCACCAGGCCATACGAGACCTTTGTTTCGCCTGTTTCTTAGCCAGACTATTAACAGTGTTGTTCTTTGTTATCATGGCTATTGTTAATGTTCTCTTGGACTAAAACATGGTTGTGTTAAGACACTGAAAACGAAAAAGCGACAAATTACCGAAAACCTTAACGACCTTCGATGTTAACTGATTTCGTCGAATGATCTTTACAGTTGTATTTTCAAGTCTCCCGAACTACTGGATCAAAGACCATCCTTCACAATGACTTCCGTAGATTAACAAACAGCTGAAAAAAATGCTCCACAGCCATCGGGAATTTTTTCAAACTGCGAACGATTTCTGAGGAAAAAAATGAAATGAACGGCGCATAGTGTGACGGTTTATCTTACTGTGGTGGACAGTCGTGGTATCGACGTTTTACGCAACGTTTTCCCAGAAGTATAAGTTCCAAGAAAAAATGAAGGACACCAAAACTTGTGGAAGAAAGGCCGAAGAGAATGAGAACACTAAAGATTTGTTTAAGACGACAAACTTTGTTAGGTAAAGCGTTCTGTGGAGTTTCTAATCGATCAACTCCCCATGCTCCGCGAACAATGCTGTACCACTTAATGCGACGCCTTCCGTTCAATACAGACTTCAGAGCAGTTAAAATTTCAGGGTTAATCAAAATTGCTTTTTTAAAACCTTCTATGGCAGTTGTAGGAATTTGGATTTAGTTGGGTTATAGTACGCAGGAACGAATTTCTCTCAACCTCGGCATTGAGTTATGAATTTGTCGTTTTCTCTCTTAGCAATCGCGAGGTTGTTAAACAGCACACGTTTACTTCCATGAAATAACACACACTCAATACAATCGTAGCTGACGTTTCGACAGAATCCGCCTTCTTCAGAGCCTCGAAGGTACACTGATAGGCAGCTTACTAGGTCAAACACTTCAACAGCACAAACAGAAAGATGATAATCTGAGCGATAATTACAAGATGTAAGGCTTCGCGAAAAAAAAAACCCACCGCTTTTTTCACCTGTCTTCCACCGAGGAAGAACAGCTGCTCAGTGTCGCATATGCTTGACGACTGCACTATACCACATCAGGAATTAATGCGAACATGCGGGGTCAGGTCGCGTATGACCTCTGGGCATTCATCGCTGCTATTCATTGTAGGGTTTTTGTCATTTATCCAAAAAGCCTTAAAAGGTTTCCACGCTGGTGTTTTAGTATCCTGTGCAAGGATATTGACTTTTACTTCAAAATCGTCTCCGCTATGTTTTTTGTATCCTACGCGTCCGTAGTGGGGTACTTTGTCTTAGTATTAGTTTGCCATCTAGGTGTTCTTTTATACGGATACACAAAGGTCTGTCCGTTTCGCCAATATATTCATCTCCACGATTAATGCAAGAGGTTAGGTATGTCGTACCTGAACTCATGCGATCACTGTCCATGCCGTAATGGCAAATTACGCAATTTGTTGTCTCACATAGGTGGTCATACAGGTGGTTACGAACTAACTGAGGACGACGAACAGGATCCGGTGGTATTTCAACTCACGTTACCGATTTCTCTAGACTTGCTCTCTTTAGGCATCGTTTTATAGCTGAACTTACTTAATCACTAATAAAGGACACACCATAAACTGGGCTCTCTTTTGGCCAAGTGTTTCGTTTCGGCGCGACGCTCTCCTTCTAAACTTATCTCGTGAGGTAACTATTTCGTAGCCATTGGAGATACCTAATTGTCGAGCCAAGTCGCGTGATTCTTCCTTTAGTTCCCTGGTTGTGCACACAGAGGCAGCTGTTGGAAACATATTTCTCACAAGCGCTCTCTTTGTGTGTGATGGATGGGAAGAGAGTAAATGAACCAGAATTTTTTTGTTACTTGGTTTTCGGTGCTACTTTGTCACATAACCGTTACTTGATAAGTTAATTTGAGCGTTTAGAAGCGAAAGCCAGTCGTCTTTCGGTTTGTCCCGGGTGAGCTTGACGTACTCTAAGTGATCGTTCAATAATTCAAAGCATTTATGTCATCTTCTCCTGTGTAGAGAAGACGACAAAACAATTTGTACATCTGCAGTAGAGGAACGACCGGAGACTGAGAACGGGTTTGAGAGAAGTTCGTGATAAAATTTTATGTTCATTAAATACTAGAATTGGCAAAATTTGACACCGACTACAAAATCATTTCGTATCAGTGATCACGTGTGGCCACGTGTGGCGCAGTGGTTTGAGGTACTCTGAAATACAAACAGGATCAATCCCTGCACCCAAGACTCATCAGTCTTTCCATCTCTCCGCTGTTGGCAAATTGGTAGCAGACTTCTCTGGGAGGATAGCAGCAGTGGCTCGATACATCGGTAGGCCGTCGCGAGTGATAGTAAAGGAAAGCATTCAATCACCTCCAAACGATCTTTAATGAAGTCGAATGCATGACGCATCCCTCAGGGATTGATCAACGCCGAGAGCTTTTTTCCATTTATCATTGACCATATTTGCAATAAGGGTAAAAAATAAAGTGAGCAGATTTTATGGATAATGTAAAGTACAGAATAGGAAAATAACGCTTTCTTCTTAAAGGGGAGCGCTGAAATATTAAGAATAGTTGTTTCGAGAGAGAGAGAGAGAGAGAGAGGATCCGTAATATGATTTAAACCAGCTAATCTCTTAGGAAAATTACTTAACAGTGGTTTCTTTACCTGTAGAAGTAGGTCACTATCATGAATGGTGGTTACAGATCTCTTCTCATTTCAACCGAATTCATTGCTACAGTACCCGATGTTGTCATCGTTTGGACGAAATCCACAAATGAACGCGGTATGTACTGCTTGTTTTTTATGTACGTATAGTTTTTCTATCCTTCTTTCTTTCATCTCCTAAAGATATAAGCAGCAAACACTATTTTGTCTACTTTTAATTATATTTTCCGCGCTAACTTGGATTCGTATATTCTCCCTCAACCAAAATGCTTCCAGAGCTTGTTTTCTTTTTCACAAAAATGACAAATGCAGATGATTTCATAGAGTGAAGAAACTTTCACTGAGCAGGATATTCACACGTTTTTAATAGGCAAGAAGAGAAGTTAAAGTGTGCAGTCACAAAAACCCGCTGTACCTAGGCATATCTTTACTTAGTTACCCCATCACTTTTTTGATTACAGGAGCAAAGTCACACAGTTCATGTTTTTATTGATTTTTTGATCGATAGGTCTGTTTCTTAACATTTGTCATCTTAAGTTGTACAGAATGGAATCTTTTGGTTAGTTAACCAGTTAATTGAAAAAGTCGTCTTTTGTTCGATGTCGGCATCGGTTACTCTTATTTTGCTGGGTGCCTCTCAACAATTCTTACAGTAACAATGATGCTGAGATATTTGCTAAACTCAGGACCGCAGGTGTCTGCGGTGGGAAGCGAACGCGTTATTGTTCTTTCCGGGGAGTAACGCGTTCACCACCACACCAAGCGGTTCCTTCGTTTCTACTGTCTCTCAGCTAGTTCAATCGATCACTGCCATTACCAACCACCCGTCAACGAGACTGATCTGGGAAGCCCAAATCAGCTAGCTAAGAGACAGGGAAACGAAGGACCCGCATAGTGTGGTGGTGACCGCGTTACGCCCGGAAAAGACAATAGCACGTTCGTTCCCCACCGTAGACACTTAGGGTCCAGCGTTTTGCAAATATCTCAGCACCATTGTAGTTGTTTCACAAAGAATACCCTGCCAAGAAGGCTTGGAAAAGGCAGTAAGTAAGTCAAAATTGTTACAGCATTCTTCTTCGTGTTCACTTCTTTACGGACACGTTTTCAAAATTTACTAGGCTTTTCAGCTATTCTTGGATGGCGTTATAGGAGCTGCTCCTTATCCCTTTCGTTCCACATTCACTTCCTCCTCCAATTTTAGGCCACTTCAAACACTAAAATACGTGGGTTGCGGTTGATAACTAATGAAGATATAAATTTAACATTTGTTTATATTGTTGAGCGTACAAATGGCTGATAAACAACATTATTCGGTTCACGTTTCGACGTCTTCGTCTTTATCAGAGCCGACGACCGTTTTCGATGGTCCACAGTTGTTCCTCTTCTCCAATTGGCGTCTTCGTCTCGCATCGAACCTGATCTCCCTCAGTTGAGCATCTCGAATGAGCACCTCGAAAAAAATATTAATTTGAATTACTTCTAATAGAGTATGATAGCCAATAAGGTCCAGATGATACTAAGTTGCTAATTCGACAGTCAATTGAAGAATACACAACCGTACAACTGCAACTTTTAAAACTAAAGTGAAACTTTCTGCTGTGATGTTGAATTAATAACGGGAAATCTGTACGCCCTTTTCCGTTCCACGATTCCAGTGCTAGGCCTTGAATTCCTCGCTGGAAAAGAACCCACTTGGTATTTTACCTTCTGACGCTCGAGGTAAAAAGCGTGAAAAAAAGCAGAGCTCTGGCACGCAATAATATCAACGCTGACTTTCTCCGAATAAAATAAAGGGATAAACCTATCGGTGTTGATTATTCCCTCAAAAATGCACTGTGAAATCGACTTTATTAAGCATCGTTGGAGCTAATGAAAGGCATATCTGGCCTTTACAATAACTCGTGCTGGCCTAATGATGTGTCGAATGAGTGCTTCCATTCTCTCAGACAAGTCTGTAATTTGCCGCTCTCGAAGAGATGGATTGCGTGGGGAGCCTGGCGCGCGTGCATATATTACATGTGTATTGCAGGGCGCCTCTGAGCACTGCGCTACACGGGCCTTCAGAATAGGAATTTACAGTCTACCTGCTCTTCTTGCAAGCCCATATGACATCTTTTCTTCATTAGGAAAAAATTTAGGACATGCTGCACACCGCTATCCCACGTGGGTAAAATGACCGAAGGGATTTTCTCAACCATTGTCCGGTATTCTTCTTAAGTGTAATCTGTAAGCTCTTCATGAAGATTATCACGCCGCGCGTATTAAGAACATTGGATAAAGCCCAACGAGTTGAGCCAACAGGATTTTTACAGGTACTTTGTAGCATGGACCACATTGAAACCGTCTCGAAGCTCATAGAAGTTTGTTGTAATTGCCAACTTTTCTTAGTCCTCAATTTTGTCGACAGCAAAAAAGCGTATGGAAACGTCGACCGTCTAAATGACTGCAATCCATTCAGCTCTCGTAGACGAAGTTCCTACAACCTACAACAGTTCCTACAACTGTCCTAAATAAAAACTTAATCTGACCCTTATCCGAAATGCACAGCGAAAATATAGCTTTCCATCCATTCTTCACCATACTTACTGAAAACAGAGAAGATACATCGATGAGGAATCCGATCGGCTCATTCAGCATCTTCACGTTAGCGCTACGAAAGCTGAGAGTTCGAAAGTCACGATAGGGAAAAATGGAGGATTTACTGGCGCCCGCTCGAGTCACTCGACGATCAACGGGACTACAGGTGATACAGGTGATACTTACTGAAAAAGGGGTTCGACAAGAATGTCCAGTATAGCCGAAGCTGTTTACTGCGACAATGAATTAGAGAGTGAAATGAGTCACGTGGAGGAAATAGACATACGATTTGGTAAAAATTTCTATGAAATCTTGCCTTCGCCAACATTTTCTAATGTACCGATGAAGCAGAGACGATGACCAATGAGATCAACAAGGTGGGGAAAAATTTGGTTTTACATAAAAAGAAAAAAGATGTTGAAAATGACAAAGGATAAAGCTCTCTGCGTTGATCTAACCCTGAGGAATGCGCCGTGCATTCGACTTCATTATGCATCGTTTGGAGGTGACTGAATGCATAACTGGCTTTTACAGTCACTCGCGGTGACCTAGAGATGTATCGAGCCAGTACTGTTATCCTCCCACACAAGTCTGGTAACAATTTGGGAACCTCGAGGGCTGGAAGGCCATGGGCGAGGAAATCGATTCCAAGTGTGAGGTGCAGTGTACCTCCAACCACTGTGCTGGGCCCTTTAGAAGATGGTACCTATTAGAAGCTCATACTGTGTGCAAGTCAGCAGATCGAACTGGATGGTTCTCTGATTACAGCGATGAGCTAGTTAGTGTACCTTGGGCGTTCAGAGTACTTGGAGAACAGCATTAAGGAGGATTCTAACATAGGAATAACGAAAGCTTGGGTCGCATACGGAGCTGTCAAAGAAGCCACCGACCAACCTCAGAGACCGAAAATCCGCGTTCACCATTTCTGTTCAACAGACCTCCCATTACTCTGTTATGCAGCAGAGACGTGGTATGAGACTTCAACCACGTCAAGAATGCTGCGAACCACCTTATGCTTGATGACGTATTCTGAAATTTAACTAGCAGTTATAACGTCTAGCCGGAATGTGCAGCTTCGATCTTCGAAATTTATATCATTTTCGAGACCCACGAACGAGAACAGACATCGGTAGGAAAATATTGATGGGTCTGAAGGACAGACGATAGGTGGACGAAAAGAATTGTAAAGTGGACTCTAGGGGTATGCAGGCGTCTCCTACGACTACTTACGCGTTGTGCGAACGTATCCGTAACTTAACTAAAACAGGTGTACTCGCAGTTGTAGTTGTACCACAGATCTCTGTATGGGACTCGCACTCGTCACTATGATCGAATCGAACCACCGCCGTGTACGACAATCGCAGGGCAAAGAAACGAAAGAAAAGTGTGCTGGAATCCTCCCAACTCTTGAGAGCAGGCTCTTCAAATAACCAAATAGATAAGTATTGAAAAGTACGAGGATCATTGAGACTTAGAAGAGCAATGCACCATACGAAAGAGCTACTGTACACCCTGTTATAACACCACTCAAAGTTTTATCAGTCAAACACCTAGTATTAAACTAAAGTCAGGATTAGCTTAAGAATATGAAGTAATTGAAAACGTAAGCAACGAAAAGCAAGATAGCATCGCCTTAGCTCAACAAAGACAGATCACAAAAACAAAATGTCGCTGGATGTGCTTGCAGTACAGCGATGAAGTAACACAGCTCTACTCACTGATTGTATAATATAGTTGCTTTTTCTTTTGTTGGTCGTTGTTGACTCCATGCATGAAATGAGGGTGACGGACGCCGTGTGTGTGCAACAGCTCAGACCACGCCCACGTCAACAAATTGCTTCATGGGTGTGCTTTTTCGGATTTTTCCTCCCTTACTCTTTCACTTTCATCCCATCATTGACTCTCCTTTATATTACCGTTGTATTTCCTCCTGTTGATTAAGTGACAAGGAATCCTAAACATTTCCTTACAAGAGGACTCTTCATCTGTAGAAATCCACATCTTCAATAGTCTCTTCTCTCTCAGTCTCTCTCTCTTCTCTTCTCTTCATACCTTCTGAATCCAGGATTTCATACTGAAACCATCAGGATCATTTTTATTTTAGTGAATGATGTGCAGTTACTTATGTCTTTTCTAACTCTCTTCGTACTTTTACGACTCTCGGAAAGAAACGCTTTCAAAACTAATTTTAAAAATTTTTGTGGTGCTTATATGGTCTTAATGAAAACTAGGTCAGATGTACCAAATAGTTACCATCACTTTCCAAAGAAAACCTATCTTAATGCAGCTTTTTGTGGAAAGTTCTTCCTAAACTTATCCATTGTACAAACGGCTGACTAAAAAATGTCTTCACATCAGCAAACGGCTGAGTATGGTAACAATTTGTACCATCTCCTTGGATCTAAAGCATTCGGTAGGCTTTTGGTTCGCTCAAGGGATACAGGAATCACAGCGATTTTCGAATATGATTTATGTTGCTCACGAGATATTGGCTAAAAAGAATAAATCCATTGTCGCGGCTGGATATATTTGCGAGAATTTTGTCGTAGGCCTTCTTCTGCTCTTTTGCTCGCTGGTCCCGAAGCGCTTTTGACAGAATTTGCGCTCCTTTGATTGCCGGATTTTGACCGAATCAAGTAAAGATACAGTGTACATACAAGGAAGCACACCCAAGGAGATGTCTGTGAAGATGATCACATTTATACGGCAAATACGAATCACTCCGATCAACGGGGAGGAGCAACCCTTCATCTGAATCTACGAGAACCTCAAGGAAAATAGTTATGTTTCGTTTCAACTATGTTCATTCGCCTATCCGATGTGTGGTAACGTTATAGATGCTTTCCCTGGGTAGATTAGCCGGTTGAAGCTTCTTCAAATGATTGGTGATCATGATCTATCCACAAACAAATGTTTCAAGTTTTAATTCTGAGAGAAATTTTGTTTTTCTATTTCTTTGATTTTTAGCTGCTCGGTAATCATAACAGCTCACATGTCCAAATAATTTCCCTACAACCTGTGTTCTGTGTGGAAAACAGTTCAATGAGGTATCGTTCTCTTGAAAACTAGTTCAGACCGAAGAAGGCGATTTTTGCACTTTCCAGCTGACCGAGTGACCACAGCACGTTACTCAAACCTCTAAAGAGGTGGGAGTTAACCCATTTTTTTCAGACACGTATCGTCCTCCATTTTTTACGACCTTTAAAACCACGTCTTTGTCTGCTTTCGAGCTCAACGACGCCATTTTTTTTGGCTGACATGTAATTCGTCACTAGAGCACGTAATCGTAAGCAAGCGATTTTAAAAGTGAAATCTGATTGTTTGGTCCAGTTTGGTCCGCTTCAGATAGCTATGAATGGATTTAGGAATCTGCGTGCACTTTCGAAGGTCATCGTGATCACTCTGCAACATCGCCTTCTCTTTTTGTGAAACGAACTGCTTACTTTCGACCTTATTTATTGACTCATTTTATCAAAAATTAAATTAAAAAATTTTCACTACTTCTAAGGGAGTTTATCTGACTGGTACGAGAAGTTGAGGCGGTGCTAAAGAGCTGCTTTTGCTATTGCCTTTGCCTGTTCACCTCCCACTCCTGTTTTTTTCTCATGCAAGTCTTTTCATTTTCTAACTGATGTAATTTTCTTTAGATGGGCTCTATATGAACTTGCTAAATCGTACATTATTTGACGCCGTAATGGTGGACTGTACATTTTAGTATGCTTCATTTCTAGCCCGAACAGCAGCTTTCTTCTATGGAGTATTATTGCTTTTCCACTTGCATTAGCGGAGCTGCTTAATCATTAGAGCTAGCAGGAATACTAGTCAATAAAGCGGATAGGATTCACAGAGAATTAAAAACTGGTTAAGAGAAAGGCAAAAAAGGGGGCTCCTCGGTGGTGCAGCGGGTAACACGTAAACCCCGAAAACAGTAATCGTAGACTCGAATCTGGTCTGGAATCCGAGCCCTGCAAATATCTCAGCATTATGGTACTTATAGTGAAATAATAACAGTTTTAAATTTGGGACTATCTGACATACTGTCTGTACCTCCTGCCACCCGCAGGAGCTGACAGTTTTCCAGTGGGCGGAGCTAGTTTATGAAGTCATTGATTGTGCTGATAAATCCCATCGAGTAATGCAAAATCCTGGCGCTTCTCCTAGTTCCATGTTCTCTCGACCAATACACATCTGCGTCTTTGCGGTTAGCATGCTATAGCGTTTGTTATCCAACTTTCGTTAGTGTCTCGACCAATGTCTCCCTCTCATCGGCCGAGTTTTCACGGTGATGATCATTTGCGATGTTGAACATCGCAAAAGAATGTTAAAAATGGTCAGTATTCTCTATAACTAGTTTAGGTTGAACCCTTTTGCATAAAGAAATGCTAAACATGGAGTGACTTTTTAGCAAGTAATCGATATTCCTGATATTGTTACCAAGTAAGTAAAATGCTGTTAGTCATTCGAACGTTTATACGACTAGACGGTTATATTCGTTCGAACCTCATCGCATGTCACTGCACTTACATACGCTGTCCCACATAGCACGGGGACACAGGCTGTGTGCACTTTTTCGCCTGGTCGTGCCAGTTTTTTGCACCAGTTCTTATTCGTGCCATCCGGGAAGTTGCGAATGAGTGGATTTTGCACTTGAAATGCTAGACGCAATGAACACAACCGATAATAAGCCAATGGTTGGCCAGTTGACACCATTGCTGATAAGAATGACTTGATTGACAGTCGCCAAAATTAGTCAAGCACTGTTTTTTGCCATAGTTACAGCTGTTATCGCTGGCGATATCGACAAAATCGCAAGGGCAAAGTAACATATAATCGTTAGCACAGCTAAAACATCCCACGTAGTACAGTGGTTAGAGGTGTCCTGCAGTGTATGCATAGCCCCGACATGGTTGTCGATTCGATCTGGCGTTCTGGTAAACCAAGCCTTCCGTCCACCAGGGGTCAGCAAATTACCATTACACATGCCTGGGACGATACAATTACTAATTTGATACAGAGGTATAGCACCGCAATTCCCTGTATGCATCAACTGTGCATTCAATTACCTCTACGAGGCTACGAATGAAATCAGATTCACAGCTCAGCCCTAAAGGAATTGAACGCCGTCGAACGCTACATTCTTTTACCTTTTTAGATATCGCTCTCGTTTCTATACGTTAGTCTGCGCTCTAGGTTAAATGGCAAGCACATTATTGTTTTGAAATTGTGACCTCGACAGATGAAATCCGGTTGCATAAATAGACCATCGCCCACCAACCAGTTGGATCGCTGGCATCGAAACATTGAAAAAGTGGCATCCGAACAAGAGATATTCTGGATGCTTCAGAAAGGAGATAGACATACATGCCTCAAATAGTCATGTACACATAAACATAAGGACAATCAAATATGCATTTATATATACGCACATACGTGCATACCTACATGCGTACAAATATACGCACATATATGCAAACATGCACGCAAACACAAATGCATACAAACATATATATATATATATATATATATATATATACGCATACATACACTTATGCACATGCATGCATACATACATACATACATACATGCATACATACATACATACATACATACATACATATTTACATACATATTCACATATACACACATACATACGTGCACGCATACACACATATTTGCACGCACACACATATACATATACAGACAAACGTGATCATACGTGCACACAACATATCTCAAGAGAATCAAGCGGTCTTATGCTTAGCAATTTTCTGTTCTATTAAATTTTTCAATAAGTTCTTTATCCTTTTTTATCCCTAAAGACCTTTTCTCCTAAAGACACCTGTCCTAATCTACTTGTTTTCGTTAATGTGCCATCTCTGAAACTTCATTGTCTCAGCAGTACATTAAACCAGAACTTCGGTTGGGGATCGCTTACTGATATTTACACAACGTTTTAAGTCGTCTCTTAATGATAATTTTGACTCCAAATTACTTGCTATCTAACAGAAAATTCATCTCTAGGTGAATCCGTATTGGCTGCATGTTCTCAAAGGCTCAATTCATCGTTGCCTTCTCAGTTTATCGTATTCTGCACTCTCTGTTAGTTCGATCGCTAGGATCGCTAGCAAAACTGGGACGACTCTCGTATTTTCTGGATCACGACAATCTGAATCTCGCACTCTCCTATAAACTCTAAAATAGCGTTATTAAGCTAAAAGAGTATTGAGGAATATCATGAAACACTAACTTAACACTAACCTTTAGTGAATAACATGTGACTTAAATTGCACTTTTGAACTATGAACGCGAACCAAGACGCTTAGTTAAGAACGTGACAGGATGTACAAGCTCGCACCACTTCGTTCCACGGTGATCCATTCGGAAGAATCGTTTGCGATGGCTCTTCCATACTGACAGTGGGAGGCGACAGGGGCGTTTGCCCCTCATTTTTTGCGCGGAATTTTTTCATCAAGTGCGGTTAAAAGTGCACACGTTCGCGGCCTGGTACGAGTGCGTGTTCGATATGTCTCGCCGTTGAAAGTGCATTATGAAAAAACCCCCACCATCCAGTGTCGAGCTTGTGTGTCCTAAAAAAGCGCCGCGGGGTAGTCGTTTTTATTGCTCGTGAAGGGAAAATTTCAACTAGAGTGTTTGGGAGGGGGAACGCCTACGAAAAAAAATGGCCTCTATGGACGACGGCCGCCACAGATTGGTAGTCATTAGAAGTCGTTCCCTGTCGGATTGACATCCGTCGAGTGAACGACACTAACTGACGACGGCCGGCCGGCCGGCCGGCCATGGCAGCTATGGCCCAGTCGACCAATCGCGACCACCGCCACGATACTGTAAATCACGACAGCCTCAGCCGATGCTGAGAGAGAGCATCACATATAATACCATTCGGACTACATGCACATCATGTCAATCGGGTATGTTTTCTGGATGTTCGTACAGAATTTTTGTCTTCAACATGAATTATTGTGATGAGTAGGTAAAAGAGAAGTGAGAAATCGATGCTTTTATTTCCTTTATTTTCTTTTATTTTCTTCCTTTCTCATTGAAATTGCTTGAAGAGATTGCATATAAGGACTACTGTTTCTGAACCCTACAAGCGTACCTTCGGCTGAGATGCCTTTTTTGTAAATTCATCTTTTTTTTCTTTTAACAATATTCCATCTTCTTGAAATGTTAGTTTTAAAGGTCATCCATTTTCTCTTGTTGGAAAAGTACCGTTTTCTTGTTCATAAACTATCTACGTATTTTATTTTTATTCATAGGTTTTATATTTTTACTTAAATAAGCACAATTTCTGTTGCTTTCCCGCTCAACTGTTCAGGTTTTTGATCTCCGATCAATACCTATGCATTTACACGCGCGCCACATACTAGATACAGATGCGCGCTTCATTATTGCCCTTTCTATCGATTTTTGGCAGCAGAATGGTTTTTTCTTTTCTGAATCTCACTTTTCTATGATCCTTGTTAACTCGGTAATTATAGCTCATAGTGATTGGCCATATTTTAACCCTAGGCCCTGCTAGGATGAAGTTTATTTCATTCGACAAAAATATCTTTTGATCGTTTGATTTCCGTTTTCTTTTTTTCTCTGGCGACACTCTATCTACTTTTATTGATTATTTTGATACTTTGCCTTTTTTCTACTTTATATATATATATATATATTTAATGATGTTGAAAAATCTGCATACTGATACGATTTCCGTCTACGGAATCAATAATGTATAACGTTCCAGTAATTTTTCAGCCTGGCCAAAGTTAATCAATACTCACATACCTTAACAGCTTAAAATCGTTTGCTTTTCATGAAAATTGACTTTCTCCAGTTTTTTTTTGTCAATTTCAATCAATTCTTGCTGTCACGAGTTTTACTGTTTGCGATGGCAACTGTATTCGTGGCTTAACTTTAACCATTGCGTTGGCTTCTGGCTTAACACTAAATCATTCTATGTCATGAAGAGATCTGTTCGGCAATTGTGTTTTTTTTCTCTCCCACTCATCACCTCAGCTTTTTCCCTCACTTTTTCCCTTCGCTTTTGTACAGCAGTCGTCAGGCTACCTCATGGCTTGGTTCATCACGTTTCATACGTTCGACATTCGCTTGCTCACTAGTACTGAGTTCCCACCCATAACTAACCATTAAATTTTTAATTTCTCTAGAGAAATTTTTTATATATAAGCACTTTTTTTACTTTTATAAGGCTGCAAATCAGTTGCGGAATTTCCACCCACTAGAGGGTTCTTCCACCACGATTTGCCGCTTTTCCTCTTAATTTAAGGCTACTGGTAATTTCGGTAGTCGATAATTAGCCTTTCTTACTACTAAAGTCTTTTGGAAAACTCTAAATTAGTCCACATGTCAGTTGGATTATCGATTTTTCCTCACGATCAGTTTTTCCGTAGCGTTCTCTTATGAGTCAGGTTATACGATAGGTTTATTGAGGTATTTTATCTGGTCCATTATTTTTCTTGCACCTATTTGAAAGTGAATCGATACGATTTTTAATTTCTGTAACACGACGTTACTCTAAACATGTATTGTTTTTGCTTCCAACGCTTTCCTCGGATCTCTAATAAGAATCTGTTTCAAAAGCACTTCACGCTCAAAGGAATATTTTTAATAATATTCTTAGATCTTTTATCGATCGATAGATCTTAAAGTCTTTTAATTCTTTACGTTCTCTTATTAAGGCTTGAAGTCAAGCTTTTTATGCTAACTGTCTTTCTGCTGTGCCAGTTTTCGCTAAACGAAACCCTTTACCCTGACCGCAAAGGGAATTCCTCTGAAGAAGGCGATTCTGTTGAAACGTCAGCTACGATTGTGTTGTATATGTGTTATTGTATGGAAGTAAACATATGCTGTTTGACAACCTCGCGATTGCTGAGAGAGAAAACGACGAATTCATAATCCAAGGCCGAGGTTAATAGAAAGTCGATCTTGGAAAACTCTTAACATTTTAGGTTGTTTAATAATCTTCTTAGAGACATTCTACACTCGAAATCATATGATTTGCCTGTCTTTACGGGCGCATTGAAGTCAATTCACAGCGATACGATACTTTTAACTATGTGTTTCAGTGGGTCTTTTTTCACAAACCGAGGCACTTTTCAATTTCTATGAAGTAGGATGGGCGCTATTGGCTTTTTTCCTTCTCTCACTATCTATTGATGTTCTTTTTTTTTCTAAATATTTACCTTCAAAACTTTGAGCAGAAGTCTGCATCAACGACAAAACTGATGGTCGTCTTAACGTATCGCTCTCTCGGCGCTCCAACATTGTCCAATCGATTGCCTCCGGAGGGTTTGGTGGATTAATGAAAGACAACTTAAACGGTCTATAGCACCAGAATGAAAGTTCAGAATGTGTAGAGTTTTGTGTTTAATACACTTCAAAGAGCTGATTTTGTTATCTAAACAAGTAATCACTGCAGTGGAGCTCCATGATCGATTTAATAGTCATTGCCAACGAACAACTTGTATCCGATCAAGTTAATCAGGATCCTAGCCAATTTAAAACCTGTCTCTATGGGTTCTATGCAAACAAGCTTATGTAATCTATTCATGATGTCTTTCATTACGTTAATTTCAAACATTTAAAAATGCCGACCCCCGTCATTGCATGGCCAGCCGCTCCCTCGTTTTCATTCACGCTGTCACCGCCCGGCTACAGTATCCCTTCAGGCTGAGCGCTGGCGCGCGTTTCTCTGTGCGTGTTAGTGTATGTGTGAGTGTATGTGTGTATGGAACATACGCATACACGTACATATACATATGTATATCTGTGTATATGGTGATTCTCTTGTGTATTACTGCTAGCTAAATATCGCTTTACCTTGATAAAGATGTGTTTCTCTGAATCCATTTTACCAAAATAGCATTTTATGCCAGAAATCTCTACCAGAACGCTCATTCTTGTGTGTTTTGAATCAACTACGAACTATTGGAGCTCGTTTTTGCAGTCGTTTCCAGGTGTATATGTCACCAGATCGTTTTTCTTATAGGCTTGTGTGTGTATGTCTGTGTGTATGTGCTGTAATCGATTTTTCCGAAGCGGAGCTGAACGATGAGACGAAAAAAAGTGTGTTCGGCTCGATATCTGGTTTCAGTGCATTATCGATTACTAAGGAAGGGAGCATTTGTGAAACGTTCGCTGTAAGTACAGTACTTAATGTGATACTATACAAGTCTATTCGCTCCTGAAGACATATGATATTACGGTAGCGCGCGGATGTAGAGAAACGCCGGCGAAGCGAAAGCGAGCGAGCGAGGCGGCGGCTGCCGCATATGCGCTAACGGAATATGATCGAAATGTGTGTGCACATTGACATCGTCGTCGACTGTCGTCGCATCATATCCCGCAATAAGTCTATTAAGACCCTAAGTTCCTAACACTAGAATTTATTATTTTTTCCTTTTCTCGCCTCCTGTCTCTCTCTCTTTCATCAAACACACTTGAGAAGAACAGACGCCCCGAATTGCCGGTCGGTCGGTTTTTTCCAGTATGTTTGATGGGCGGCGCTAAGAGTCGTTCTGGACAGGCATGTAGCCTTTTTCTAACCTGACATTTTTGTGAACTCTCCTTCTTCTCCTTACGATTATGACTTTTTCTGGGAAGTTTTTTTTGCCTGAAACAGATATTTAGTTTTTTTCCGGTCCGAGTTTGCTTGGGACGAAACAGTAGTGGGTTTCGGTTGGTGGAGAAATCACAGTTTGTTGAAGTATAAACGAGCGACCTATACTTGCCTTGGAACGATCTTCAGTGACTCAGCAGATGTGCATGACATATCAATCATCACTAGATTACATAGTGGTGGTTGTTGCAACTTTCCTAGTTCGGTTGTTGCCTTTAATACTACTACTACTACTACTGCTACTTCAAACCTATATTTCTACTACATAACTGCTTAAATTTCAGCGCTAAATGCGCCCAACTTACTCCTACTTCTCTGTTTTGATTCTAAGCCGTTGGCTTAATCCACACGTTAATAAAGTCGTGGATTCCTTAGGGTCTTTATTTGATTTACACTATGTAGTTATGGATTATGATGTTAAAAATCTATCGTTCTGCTGCTAGTTTAACGGAAAGAAAAGGATATTTTGTGGTTGTGTTCAATTCCTTCTGTTGATTGAAAATTGTTTGCTTACCTTAGCGAACAAGGGAGGACAAGACACCTTACAAATAACAAGTTGCGACAGGAGGACAACCGACGTTAGCTGGCTAGATGATGGTCTCATTTATGGAACACAGGCTATAGGTAGGGGTTGAGAGTTGCGGTATAGTTACAATAACCATGATGCATTCATGCCGATCAAAATGAAACTGAGAGAGAAAGAAAGAGAGAGGGAGAGAGATGAATGGTTTCCTCGAAAATCATCAACATCATCACCATCACCATCACCACAGCAGCCGTCACCACACACTTGGACAGATAGACCGCCCACCGTATCTCTAGACCCATTGTAAGGCACGTTCTTATGTCCGTGCTTGGCCTTCTTTGCTGTTTCTTCATAAAATCTCACTTTCTTTTCATAACAGTTTAAATTCTCGTTGTGGACTTTGTGTGAAGATATTTTCATTTGTTAAGGGAGCTCTAGTAAACTCTGTATGACAGAGTTTACAGAGAGACAGAGCAAGACTTTATTTAAAACGAGATATGGATGATTTCTTCTTCTCACTATTGAATGGGATTTTTAGTGAACAACTATCATATACCACAATACCAGCTGTAGCTTTTTTCGCTGCTGTAATTGGATGGACTTTTGTCGGCTTTTGTCAGCAAATCCAATGTTTTCATCTGTGCTGTCAAATCCCATTTGTACTGTACAGCAGAACACCTGGTTCGACTGCACGCACTGTTTGATTATATGCCTCGTTATATACTATTCTAACAAATATTTTCTGGTACATAGTACTTTTGAAATGTGTTATATATTACGTCGAATTCAGCCCCCTGTCGGGTCTGTCAAATAACAACACCAATCATTGCGGGTTGAAGAAATTCTATGAACAAGTCTACTAACCTGCCTTCCGTTCCACAACGACCTCAGTTGAAGATGTGGCACCGCCTTGACATGGACGACTTGAACATCAAAGAAATTACATCTGTCAAACCTTCAACATGTCAGTAAGGAAGAAATGCAACAGATCGTTAAGCAGCAGCTGCCAAACCAAACAAGAATCCGACCTTGTTCACGGATGGCCAGTATAAGATATCGAGACAAACGGAAGAAGTGCTGTTAGTGAGCAAGATTTTAAGGAAATGTCGCACACGACGTGCTACCAGCTCTTATGCTAATGCCAATTTATTATTTACAAGAGAAACAGTACCTCCACTTATTTTTGGGGTTCAGTACTCATCACTAAAGAACTTTCGAAAAATTCTCACACAGAATACTTTTCTTTCTTTGTCTACATGAAAAAGTGTAGATGTGGAAAGAGTAAAGCAATTTCACGAATGATTGCTAACGCTTGTTTGATGATTCATGCATCTTTTCTGTAGAATCAGAAGCTCCTACATGTTAATACGTCATGATTTTAATACTTCATCCATAATCTAATTTTCATACTTTCATCCTATCATCTGTAATTCCACTGTCTAACGAGTTACCAGAACCGGCACCACTGCAGTTTCCACTATCGGATAAAAGATGGCCATAGGCGACCAGTCGGACTACTTCAAAGTGTTTATTAGGCGTTTTTTTTACAGATGGCCGTAAAATAACTTGTAGCAACAGATTCTAGGATAGGACACATTTTTTCCATGAACATTCACTTGCTTATACAGCCACCCCCATGTTCTTATTTATAAACATGACAGTTCCGTTATATAAGAAGTACACAACTATTGAGAGCCGTAGAGGTAGGAAACTTCCTTCCTGATTCTAATTGCCGGTCACCATATGTAGATGGTCGCTTTAAATCTCCTTCCTGATTCTAGTCGGTAATCACCGTAAGTAGATGGTCGTGTTTGGCTCACGTTGGCAATTTCCACAGTAGCTCTCAAGCAGGGAGGTGTCACGTAATCTGATAACTAACTCGTTTACGATCAACTAAATAAAAGTAGAAAATTCTTAAAAAGTTTTATTAATGCTACGGTAGTCCGTTAACGGTCCATCACGGGGCAAAAGGTGTAGGCTCTATGAATAAAGGTAGTAATATCTCTGTTATTATCGGTATATTTATAGAAAGTTTAATATTCGCTTCTACCAAAATAGCAGTCGAATATCTCTGAATGTTTGCCATATTTCTCTACTTCCATTGATTAGTTCAAAATGTTATTCTGAACATTCACTACAGGAAGGAAACCATGCAAACAATCAGTAGTAAAAGTAAAGGTTCGCGGTCAAAAAGTGGTAGTGAGCGAGTTGAGAGTTTCGAAAGATTCCACTTGATTTCGTATATGCTCATATGGCGCACATAAGAACTTCTAACTCTCCATGGACAAGAAGAAGCTATTGAGTGGCGGTTTATGAACTGGTAGTGAAGAGGAGGGACGACCGACAAAAACTACTGCCTGCTTTTCATTGATTTGTTGCTTCATGCTTCTTCTTCCAGTGGTTCTTCTTACCAGTAAAGTAACTTAAATCACCTTTGAAAAGTCCACAAAACAAAATCCTAATCTTTCATTATTTCATAATTCATTCCAGATACAAACAGCAAAGAGAAATCACGTTAGTTCGTTAACCATAATTCTCTAGTAGTCGTAAAAAACTTGGAACTCAACTATGAATTAGCTATAAGCTGAATGCACCAATACACGCTGGCTTGTCATTTGAGTCAAAACCCTCCCACTCTTTATGATCATTTATTAAAAATGGCTTAAAAGTGGTTTTTTGATTCTATGAGTCATTTTTTAACTGTAGTTATGGTAATTTGGTAACAAACTCCAGCAATAGTACGAGAGTCATAAGCGCATGTGAGATTGTACCCAGTCGTATAGTAGATGTTGTCGCGAGAGATCACTAGTAGTGGAGAAAGAACTCGTTCAAAATTACAAAGAACCCATTTTCCCGTGGTCGATATGAGAATGAATATAGAAATTGTCGATATAGAAAATTTTCTTGCAAAATGTCCTAAATACTAAAACTATTGCCTAATAGTGCTTACCCTTAATAAGTCAGTGTTTTCTTGATGAGCATTCAAGAAGTTGTTACTTTACTTTTTATTCCTAAAAAAAGCTGACATTTTGGCAGAGTTTGCCTTCATCAGAGCCTTGAAAGGTCAATTTTACTGCAGTCTCCTTAACCAATCATCTCGATAACCTCAGCAGAAAAAACGCGACACCCTGACCTCAATCGCTTTGGAAACAGTGGCTTTTTCACCCACTCTCACCTCACCGCTTTCTATGAGTCTTACATTGAGTATTCCACCTGGAGAGCAACCATATGGAGCTCACATGGATGAATAACGCCCCCCCCCCCTTTCGTTACAATACCTTTAACATTACACTACAAAACTCCAGGCTCCGGGCTGCTGGTGCTTGTGGTGGGTGTGGACAGATATCTACGGTACGGAGTTTTCCAAAATATCTCAACATCTACGACGATGCTGAGATATTCGCAAAATTTCAAACCCGGGCCAGATCGAACCACAATTTCTCAACATCATTGTAGTTATAAAATTACTCTATATCAATCGGATTTTACGTTACATAAAAAGCCAAAAACTCTCAATCCATCAAATTTCAACATACAGAACAGGGTTGTCTATGTTTAAGTAGAATCTAGCCATATGGTTCCAGAAACTGTAATCGATTTGTTTTCCAGTTCTTTTTCCTTTTCATTTTTTGATTCGACGAACTCTTTCGAAAATTTTCAGGAGTCGAATATTCTATTCGACTTTCGCTTATTTTACTTATCTCAATAGTCACTCTAGTCTTGAGGTTAGGCATGAGTTTTTGATTTCAGTTCGAATCAAAGCCGGACGTTGGCCAGCTGCAATCGCAGATGCAGATGCGAGAGGCGAAGCCATACAAATGCACTCAATGTGTGAAGAGCTTCGCCAACTCGTCCTACCTCTCACAGCATATGCGAATCCATCTTGGAATCAAACCATTCGGACCATGTCAGTATTGTGGAAAGAAAGTAAGTCCAATCTATAATATACATATCGATCGTTTCTCCAGTTTTCGTTATCGTGCAACGGTGACTTTTTATCTTCAATCCGGAGCACGAAGTCGGGCTTCATCGCTTTGTTGCTGTCACTGGATAACATTGTGAATCGGTACTTCGAAACCGACTTTCCTTGAACCTCGGTGTGCTTAATCAATACGTATTCTTTGTTTGATGAGCTTACACGAGGTTGATAATAACATTTATTATCGGCTAACGTTTCGACGTCTTCGTCTTCATCAGAGCCGATGATCCGAGTCGATGGTCCACGCTTCTTGTTCGTCTCGATGCGGCGGCTTCGCCTTCGTGTCGAGCCAGGTCTTCTTCAGCGTTCCATCTCCTCGAATGAGGCACACTCCTTCAGGAATACGTATTGTGAATCGGTCTTGTTCATTCTTCTTGCTGATCTTCTGAACCTTGTTTTCATCGTTGAGCTTTGTCGAAAAACGAAATAGATGTGAATTCTTTAGCCACTTATATTTTCATCGGTTATTTAAAGGTTATTTTACGTTCTATTGGTGGTTTAAGAACCAAGAAAAAAGTGCTTTAGTGGAGTCGTTCTGAACTATAGCACGTATTTTTTCAGCGTTAGACGAACTGTTTTGATGTCTGAGTGCTGTCTGAGTCAAAGCCTGAGTCTGATCTGTTTAGTGACATCTTAGTCGTTTGTGATAAAAGATCTTCACCACAGCTTGAGAGGATCTCTGCATGTGACATTTCCTGTGATATTATGCAAAGCTGGTACAGTTTTTTACTAGCAATAGTTCGTAGCTGAAGTGCTTCGATGGTTGGATTTCTTGCGATTGCTACGAAACGATGGGAAACGGTATTTTAGATGAACCACGCACGGCCAATGACCAAACTGTCATGTGTTTGAAAACAAATACATTATCAAATTATTATCTATCTAATCTAATTGTTTACTTGCTTTTCTAAATCGGTAGTAGATTCGTTCACTGCAGGAAACATTTGAGAGTTTAAAACTCGACCCGTTGATTAGGGCACAAACTGGGACAATCAAGCACCGAAACGAGCAACCAACTCTAAGTGCTTTTTCAGTACAAGAATGAAAGTGTCCACAAAATTGTTTCCATTGATTGGTTTTGTAATTAGTTTCACCAACTAAAAGTCTATTTAGTCTACAGACTAATAACCTTGAAATAAGTGTCACCTAAATCTTGAGTGTGCGAAATTTGGTGAATAGAAAGTCTGAAGAGGTTTATTATTGCAGTAGACGAAGGCGACTTGGACCGTTTGAATTCCAAACCTCCGTAGCTTTCTTTAGGACAAGTATCTTAGAGAAAAAGAAACCAGTACGATAAAATTGTTTCCATTCTCGGTCTGTTTGAGCTTAACTTGATATTTTAAAGTGTTTCAAAACAATTTTATATTAGTTGTACTTGTTATATTCGATTCACTTGATATTTTCAGAGCCAGGTTCTACTGATGTTTGAGACATTATGACTATTTCCACCAAATCTTCGATGATCAGGATTTCTTTGATCTAAAATTGTGAAATTCGTTGAATAGGACGGACAAGGAATGGATTTCCTTTTGTGGCGATTAGTTTTTCCTTTCGGAATGATCTCGACATGATGAGAAACCACAGGCGCATTCCGTTTATGTCGTTATGGCATCGATTCTACTAGTTTCCATAAAAGTGCACCAGAAAAAAAAAACGCTGGCATCGGTATTTGAAAGTCGATTTTGTCAAATTCTAACAAAATTGGACATTTTTTGAGACGAAGGACGAAAAGTAGCCAAAACCCAAGGAAGATTCCGCCGCAAGCACAAACTCGCTGATTACATTTTTTCAGAATAATAATGCATGATTAAAATTGATACGACCACGGACGGTTTAGTGAAATTCAGATCTACTCGAATTTTTATGGATTCTTTTTAGATCTTTATAGGTCTTTTATAGATCTTTATTAATAGTTCTATAGATCTGACTAAGCGTTTTTCTGCTCCTTTCTTCCTTTTTCTTTTTATTTGACGGGTTTAATAAAACTCATTTAAGTGAGTTTTATGGTTTTTTCCTTCCCATATAAGGGTAATGGTTGTTTATTATTGGCTAAAATAACCCATGACTATAGCCAAAAGCACTACACCAATGTTAAATGTTAAATACGCGCATTTATGCTTAAGTATTAGGGGGGGGGGTTTATTATTGGCTAAAATAACCCATGACTATAGCCAAAAGCACTACACCAATCAATATGTTAAATACGCGCATTTATGCTTAAGTATTAGGGGGGGGGGACGATAAATAAGAGGCGAAGCATTAGAAAAGTTGTCAGATATGGTGGCTGATGGGTTTACCGAATTGAACTTCCAGGTACCGTATTCACAACCAATAGTGATTATGAAAAAAGAGGCGTTTCCTTTAACGTCATTGGTCAACCGATGATGTAATGTTTTGATACGGAATGAGAAAATATTACGTGAAGCGAATGTGTCATATTATATTCAATAGAAAAATTTTATGAATGAACTATGGAGTTAGTTTGGAACGGCGCACCATAGTTGGACAAAAATCGTCATGGCTTTTTTTGCTAAGCATCGGAACCGATTGGATCCGCGAATCGTCAACTTAGAAGAGCTACTTGTTCAAAATATCTTCGTGTTTATCAAGTAGAAAGAGAGTTTTGTCGAGCGGGTGCATCTCAACTTTAGAAACCCAGGCCAAGAAGAATTTCGTCTTACGATAGAATAAAACCGCCTGGGAGAGATTAGAAATTATTAAGACAAAATTTTCATCTTCTAAATGGTATTCGTCTGCTATATGCTTTTGCTAAATATTCATCTTCATATACAAAATCTGTGAGACACCTCGGACGGACAACTATTTTTCACCATTTAACTAACAGTGACGGAAAAAAAAATCCGAATAAGGACCAACGGTGCTGAGATAATTGCAAAACTCTGGACCGCAGCTGTCTATGGTGATGAAACGAAGGATCCGCATGGTGTGGTGGTGAACGCGTCACTCCTCGGAATGGACATTAGCACGTTCGTTCCCCACCATAGTCACCTGTGGTCCAGAGTTTTGCAGATATTTCAGCATCGTTGTAGTTACATTTCGCATTATAACCTACCATTAAAAATAGTAGACAGTAAATAAAACGGTTAAAATTGTGAATAGGGACCAGTTTTCTCTGGTATCTTGTCATAAAACATACTATTTTTGCAAGTAATAATGTCCTCATTATTAAAATACTTTTATGCCACATATTTACCAAATTGTCCTTTTTTATTTTAACTAGTTGAAAAATTTTTCTCTCTTATTTTTTTGCAAGGGCACGTATGACGCAGTCGTCGGAAGCGCCTTGCAACGCGTGCATGGGATCGATCCCTACGCCTTTGGCCCACCAGGCCTTCCATCCTTTCGGGGCTGGCAAATTGGTACTGAAATTATCTGGGAGGATAGCAGCATGGACTCAATAGATCGGTTGGCCACCGTCAGTTATTGTAAAGACCAGATATGTATTCAGGTCACCTCTAAACGAAGTCGAATGTATGGCGCATACCTCAGGGATTCATCAACGCCTAGAACTTTATTATTTATCCCTTATCCCTTCATTTTCTGCGACAATTGAAACTTGCTCATTTCGAAGAATATTTAAGAAGAAGAAGAAGAGCAAAAATTATGATCGCAAAACTGGCTAGTATATATTTCATCGTTGCTTGCTAGATAAACTACTCTTCTGCATTTCATCCACCGTTTTACTTTACAAAATACCCTATTTTATCGTCTTTGTTAGTACAAAATACAAAGCATTGAACAGTTCTCCGTTCTGAGTAGAATGTCTACGAAATTGGGTTTTTTGTGGCTCCAAAGTATCAACTCATAATTCACTATGTGAGACAAGAATCTGTTTATGAACTGATAACGGATAGCGATTAACTTACGAAACAGCTACTGATTTCATGCAGAAGTTCATACTTTTTCTTCCTACTTTACTGGTCCTCTATCAACAGGCCTTTTTCTTTTTTTTTCCAGTAATTTAAAGAAACTGTTTTCCATGCTACTAAAATCCAGTCTTTGGGATTGTTTTCCTTTTTGGTTTATGAAAATCCTTGACTAAGTGGATTAAACGTCGGTATAATACTTATAACACAAATGTCCGTACAGTCCTTAATCGACTCAGCCAATATTCTCCGACATTCGTGAAAAACAAGAAATCCTCAGGCAGCAGGCAAAACAAACCCTCTCCGAAGAACTCGAAGTCGTTCGAGACTTTAGACGTTGTGAAACGAATAATTTAACAACCATCTTGTTTTATTTTGCTTACAAAAGTCAGAAGCATAGTGTTTGTAGTTTTCTTCTATTTCTTCAACGATCGAGAGTAAATTAATGAAATATCAGAGAAGTGTAACCACTTCAAAAATTTCTAATCGATACTTCATCTATGAAATTAAGCAAATGATGGTGACCTTCGTACAATGTCACCCACTGCATGTAGGCATTTTTTAGAGCGTTCGTCACTGTTTTTTCGCTACGCTTCAAGGTCTTTTTCTATGGGTTTTTGTATACGGTAGGCGACATAAAAAACCGTGCACACATCCATCCATACGCAAAGACATAGATACACACATATAGAACTCACAGAGAAAATGGCCGTAGAATTCCGCCGTAAGGGGGGACCTGTTCAGAAATACTGGAGACATTCTGGAAACCCACTATTTGAGAAAGTATTATGAGAGTTGAGATGCTTTTTCGCGTTGACCTTTGATCCGAGTTTTCCTGGATTCGAGCCCTCGATCTCTACATCCATCCACGTTAACATTCCACGGTAATGAATATGATGACGATATAATTCCTAATGTGAATGTCTATAAGAAAACTCTTCCAAAGCCTTAAAAAAGATGAATTAAAGATTCTTTACGTTTTTAGACATCTTTAAATTGTAGACTGTCTTTAAACAATAAGTGCTACGAAAACATCCATAATGATCCTACTAAGATGGAGTAATACAATAGGAAGAAAATAGATGTAGAATTGTATAAATTCAGTACATAGAAAAAAAATAAAATAAAATAAGAAAGCTGATAAAATAAATGCTAAATAAAAGCTGATAAAAGTTCAGGTTTCTTTACTTTTTCGTTCTTTACTCAACTGGTGATTTTCTTAGTGTAGAACGATTACTGTAAATGAATCTAAAATCCTGATATGGTCTGAGACAACAGCAGTCACGTCACGATGTCATGATAGTACAACGGGGAAGGGGGGTGTTAAAGTTCCTACGCTACGATTTCTTCCGCATTCTTTATTTTCTTAAGGAGCAACGACTACTGATCAACTGGAAATCAGCCATTTATTCATCGAAATAAGAGAAAAGTTTTCTATTTATACTTTGTTCCTATGTCTAACTTATTTTCCACCAGTAATTTCCACCAGTAACTTCTCCTCTGTGACTTCTCCTTGACCCATTTTATTAATAAGTCTACTTCGACAACTTTATGCTTTTTAATTAGTTTAAACCGAAAAAAATTTCGTACTACCTTAATCAGCATTTGAATCATTTTCATCAGGGAAAAATTTCTATTCATTTCGCATATATTATTTCTTTCAATGCCTAATCATTTGAATTCTCTAATGAAGGCAGTGAAATGAGAAGAAAACGACTTTTGAAACTATTTATCAAGAATACCGTAGTCGTGTTCACATGTAACCATCGATCATCAAGCATACTGTATGCATGCCTTCAACATAAGCATTCGAGAGACTGGGTATGTCTTCCGCACAGGGTCCAGGTACCGTAGTAAAACTCGTTCCGTTTTTTTTCCAGAGTGTCAGTGGTTTTTGAAACTATCCGTCAAAAAGTATCGTTTATAAAGGTATTAAGCCTCTTCAATATCAACTAAAGCCGGTTTCTTACGACAATGTATTTTTTTGGTTTGTTTTGGTGATTTTGTGCTAGCACTTTTTTTTACAGTAATTTCATGAGGTTTCGGGAAATTGCGATTGGCGATTCCAAATTGGAATCTCTTGCAATAGTTGTATTTCGCACGACTTTAGATTTCTTTCTCTAGATAACGTTTTTCTAGTGAATATGATTTATCCGCTTTGGAGAGTGTCTTGGATTCGGCTAAGCAGCCGAATAAAGTTTTTTCTTCATCAGCCTGGCATTAGCTTATCAGAGAAGGAGTGCATAATGATTAGTTATTCTGAGGTTAAGCCAAGGTCAGCTTTTGAAATATTACCTTGATTTGTTGCATAAGAGCATTCGGATTTGAGTATTTTGCATTCTTCCACGAAACTTACTTCTATAATCGGGGTCATGCTGTTCGTGTGCTCATAATTCATTTGGCGTTTGGTTTATCGATGCGTCACATTTTCCCGATACGCTGCTACCCTTTCCATTAGTTCGAACTTCTCGAAATGCTTTCCTTGAGAGAAGCGAATGGCTTGCATCAGGAATTGTACGAGCCTAGCCGTAATTTCCACTAAACAGGTATTTTTCTGGTTCGGCAAGTTTTTTTTCCTTTCCAATTGCACTGAGCCAGCAACGTCACCACAGTGTGTCCGCGGGTCGCAAATAGCAACATTTCTCTTAGATTGGAGAGAAATTGGGTGTTCCACCTGGGGATTAAACGTGTACACATATGAAGCACTCCCGTACAAACCACCTTGAACCAAGCCCGAACTGATTTGTTTCTAAAAATGAAATTTTTGGTTACAAGGTCGCAACTGAGCAGAGATTCTTATCAAAAATCCGTTCAATTTTTAGCGTAGATTTACATACTGCTTAAACATTTTGTCCTCATAAATATCCCTAAGTTTCGGAGAAGTCGATCCATGTTAGAGACTTGGCTTAGCTCTACCAAGAGCTCGTAGGTCTTCACCACTGCCAGTCACCGACACTTTGTAAATGCGATGGAGTTCTTCACATACAAGGCTACTACCAATTTACCGATATTGGAAGAATTCTAGAGAGTATTTGGTGTCGTAGGCTGTATACCTTTCGATGTACTTCTGTCCACTGGTACTATATTATTTTTACCAAAGAATAGGTATACTTTGGGTAAGTTCTAGAATTGTGGCAAAGAATAATATTGACGGGACCTATCTTCATGACATCCAATATAATAACGATTGATTAATAACTTTAAGGCTGAAAAAAATCTAAAGAGAAATGACACAATGCTCCAAGAGACTAACTAACGATATTGCTACCAAACTTTTCGTCAAATGCTTTCACTACTGAATGTTCCTTTCCTCCAAATATTTTTCGTTTTTAAGTCCATCTATCGCCAATGTTAAAAGAGAGCTATGTCTGGCATTTCTGATTATCTGTTAACTCAGTTCTGTTCTTTTCTTTCTCTCTTTTCTTTTCTTTTTTCTTTTTTTTTCTTTTTCTTTCTTCTCTCTTTTTTCAGTTCTTTTTTCTCTCTTTCTCTCATTCTTCCATCGCTCCTTTCTATTCATCGAAACTAAATGAAGTCATGGCCTTTTTTTCTTTTAATAAAAAAAATATCATTGTAAAGTCTCTCGTTAATGTTGTTCATGTGTTTTCGAAAGAAGCAAACACAGAAATGTCAATATAATTTCATGTTCCCTCTTTAGTTTTTTGATTACTACTATTCAATAGTAAATTTTATTATAGGCTTCAGTAACGTACAACATAATCAATATTCAATGTAACAAATTTCACCTAGGCAGTTGACCCCGATTTTATAGTGACGACATTTTACTAGTTCTGGTGTGGTATTCTGTTACTGATGTTGGGATGTGTGCGTTAAGCATTGCTTAGAGGTGCTTTTCAATCCACACTGGATCGGTTATTGGCTCGATGCCTCGTCCAGCACTAACCAACCAAGCGCCCCATTTCGCTGGATTCGGTAAATTTGTGCCACACTTTTCTGGATGAATAGAAACACGAACTATACAGATATTCTTTTTTTGATAAGCTAACACAACGTTGATAAACAATTTTATTCGGAAAACTTTTCGACGTCTTCGTTTTCCTCAGAGTGGGTGATTGAAGTCAATATTCACAGTCGTTCGTTCTCTCTATGTTTACCGCGCGATGTTCTTTTACACAAGACGATTGTTGTTCAAAGTACCGATCGTCCAGTGATAATGACTTGTTTTTCCAAGCAATCCGTTCTTCAAAATTCGGCATTAAAAGGATAAAGCTCTCGGCGTTGAAAAATCCCTGAGGGATGCGCCATGCATTCGACTTCATTAAGTATCATTGGAGGTGATTAAATGCATACCTAGCCTTTACAATGACTCGAGGTGGCCTGCCGATGTTTCGAGCCAGTGTTGCTATCCTCTCAGACAAATCTGGTACCAATTTGCCGACCCCGGAGGAATGGAAGGCTTGGTGGGCCATGGGTGCAGGGATCGATTCCATGTGCGTGTCGCAGTGGCGCCTCCAACCACTGCGCCACGAATTCGGTATTACTAGAGGAAAAACTAAAAGAAAAGCTAAAATCACAGAAACTAACTTTAAACATCGGTAGCATCACCGCAAATGATTGAACAGCCTAAATATTTTATTCAGTCACGTCTATGATGCTGGGAATAAAGTTTAATGCATTTAGCATCGCTAAAAGGTTGATCAAAGCAGAAGGTTATCGTCTTTTACATATTTGTAATAATGCTTATTCCACTTAATATGGATGTTTACTGAGTAATTTTGTTGTTACCCAGGTTCTTCTAATGAAGCTATGGAATAATTTGAAAAAGTATAGAACCCTGATAACAATTTGGTTGTGCAGACATCAGCCAAGAAAAACTTTAAACTCTTTCTTACAAATGAATAAAAGGTGGTTCTTTTGATTCCTTCTCTATCAGGTGTGGTTCGGAATACGATGGTGTGCAAGGTAACACGCATCACAATAGAAATAATGCGTGAGCTAAAAAATGCGGTCTCGAGGAGCTCAGATTGAACCGAAATTGGTCTGCAAGTACTAAATGTCCCCAAAGAAGGGTGAGATCCTTCTCTATCAATTAATCTGAGCCGTTATTTGGGCACGGTGTAAATAGTTTTTGATACTCGGAACATTCTTTATCAGTTGTCGATTTTTAGCCTATTTTTTCTTCTTGTAGTTCAAAGACCGCCAATGTTGAAACGTACCCTATAGAAGAGGTTTAAACGACGCTTTAATGAAGATCGTTTTAATTCGTCATTCACTTAAGCAAATCCGTTTTTGAGCGATTCAAAGCACAAAAAAGGGCCATTAATATCAAATGAAGTAATTGAAATTTTGTAAGATCGATCTTTTAAAGTGTGAATCTGGAAGATAAAAGTAATTTTTCTCTATTTTGTCGACAAACAGTTTTTGAGTCATTGATTTCTTAATATTTACAGCAAATAGACCATCGACATGCTACTGTAAATCCACCACGACCAATCATTAAGCACACCTGAAGCGGGCGGCAGTAAAACGTTCATATATTCCTCATTTAAAGTGTTTGAAACCACTTCTTACGATATGATAGCCTTGGCGAGCTCACCAAGCAGGGACTGTGATAGCATAGGTTTCGTTTTATCTAAATATAGAACGTTTTCCCAGTATGTATGAAAGACTATAGCGACTGCACTAAGTCAACTGTACACAGGAGTTCAACATCAGTAAACGATCGTCAAACACAATGAGTTGGCAAACATTTATTGTAAGCGATAGCGCCAAAATATTATAGTCTTTGGAATGACACCACTTCACCGTCATTTTTTTATTGATTAGGTCTTCTTTAAGAGTCATGTTGTTACTACTGCCTTAATGTTGATGTATTTCAGTTTACACAACTATCACATCTTCAACAACACATACGTACGCATACCGGAGAGAAGCCGTATAAATGCAAATATACCGGTTGTGAGAAGGCTTTTTCTCAACTCAGTAATCTTCAGTCACATTCACGTTGTCATCAAACTGACAAACCGTTTAAGTGTAATAGGTGAGTGATGATGTTGTTCTACAGTCCTTCACAAGGACGTTATCAACCAGTAACGATGAACTTCGCATTCGGAGTTACTTCTTATTGCCTATCATACAAGAAGGTACTACTGCTACAGTAACAACGTACTACACACGATACCAATCTCGTGTCTGCTCATTGAAGTAAGCGTCGAATTATTAATGAATGCTGAGGTTAATAGAAGGTTGATCATGAGAATTGCAATGTAGTACACAATGCAACAAAATTCCCACGTTCGAGCATTCTTTCTCAACATGTCAGATTGCCTTTTCGATGTTGTTCCATCGTGAACAATGGCAACTACGAATGATAAACTGCAAATGTATGCATTGGATAGAATGCGCAAATCATTCGTTTTTCGGACTGAAAACACTGTCTACACTTTTATATCAGTTAGGCAATGAATTTTCGGTTGAAACGTGGAATGTGAGACCATTTATTATTATAAAATCTACTAGTTTATATCGTTAACTTCTCATTTTAGCTACAGTTCGTTGCTGACGAGGAAAAGAGTAGTAATGTAAATTAAGTGTCTAAAAATTCTCTTGGAGACTCGGGCAGTTCTAGTTGCGTAAAAATTGTCCTCAAAAGGGCAAACTATGCACCGAGGACTCGAGAAAGCCTGGATTCTAGCCAATATTCAGAAATTCTTCAACTTCCTATGTCTGCCCTGATTACGATATTATAAGCATTAAATATATAGATTGGCTATGGTTCTTAGTTTCTTCTCATACGTTTTCCATTCTCTTATACTAACGTGTGCCACTAAATTCTCTTAGACTTCGTTTCTTCGCTATTACCTTTCCACCCCTGATTCCAATATCATGTCTATAACCTAATCATCTTAAAAAGTAGTGAACTTTTCAAAAGATTTTTGAAAACTTGTGAATATTACAAGAAGCTTGCCTATACTTGATACTTGAACGACCCGTAATCACTAGTTGTGCGGGCTCCAGCATAATCACCATTTTTCGGAGCTTTGCTAGTTAAGCTATTGCGGTCCACTGGAATCTCGAGGACAGCCTGGCCAAAGTCTGCCCCAGGTTACAAGAACCTATGGGAAAAATTTTAGACTCTGTTTAGAATACAGTAGGAACTAATCCTGAAGATTGACTGGATTCTTTAAACTGTGTCCTTTCCTTGTTTTCACTTTTTTTCTGGTAAAATCTTCAAGTGTGAACGTTTCGTATTCGTTGAAAGAAGCTTATTTTCACCATAGACGCACTCAATTTCAAACATTGAATTCTGCAGTTAAGATCTCTAATGGTAGTTTTTCTTATTCATTGGCGAGAACTTGGGAGACCTTGGAATTGGAAACTGGAGATTAGATTAGAGAAAAATGTTAGGATTTCCTTTAACGACGGGTATTGGAGCTATCGTTTTTTGTATGTAGGAATATTTCTGGATTTGAAAACAACGATCTTTGAACTGTCGACTCAAGCAATCATATGTATCGTCAAATCTTCCTTTATGTATGGAATTCTTTTGTAATTGGAAGATGAGTCATCGAGGATTCTTTTGCTGTATAAGACTATTCTTCTCCTTTTATGGCACGAAAAAAGTTTTCTTATCCACTGATTCACTGGAGCTCTTGGGTGAAGGAGACGGCAGCGGTAGCGCAACATGGGGAAAGACATCACTCCGTAACAAGGAAATAATAATGAAATTTTTGAAGAAATAATTGCTTCATTGGAGAGGGTTGGAGAAACATTGACATACAATGGAGATTTCTCTTCTTAAACACGTAATGTTAAGGGGAAGACTCTAGCTAATAGACGACTCATCCGACTACAAAAAATCCAACTACCACCGCATGACAGCGTACAGTATCGTTTTCCAGCTGTTGTGAGATGGTCAGATCTTACATATAGTCTTATGATGAAACATGTCTAAGTAAAATCTGATTCACTTAACGAAATTGACGTAATGTTCAGTTTTCGAAAGCTAACGACTTATAGTCCAATGCAGAGGTTAATAGAAAGTCGATCTTGGGAACTGCTAACGACTACTTCATTGCTCGTAAAATGGGGAAAAAGTTCTTTTGCAGCTGGTTTTCTTACGATGAACCTTTAACTTTGATGTAGTCGTCGAGTTGTAAAGAGTCGAGTGTCGTTAAGTGAAGTTACGTCAGTTGTTATCACTACTATCAATCATGTATTCGTTTTACTGCTCTCCATTCGGATCATCCAGAAACTACTCGTAGACCTAGATAAAGCTAAAGGATAAAGCTCTCGACGTTGATCAATCCCTGAGGGATGCGCCATGCATTCGACTTCATTAAGTATCGTCGGAGGTGACTGAATGCATATCTGGCCTTTACAATGACTCGCGGTGGCCTGCCGATGTATCGAGCCAGTGCTACTATCCTCCCAGACAAGTCTGCTACCAGTCTGGTCTGGTAGACCGGGATAGATTACACATTACTAGCTAAGCATCATTCTAGTAATTTCTCATTGTAAACAGTGAAGAAGAATGTGTTTTTCCACACATCATCAGTTGTTCTCAACCAATCTCCTACATCTGTCTTTCTATGAACCTCGGCATTGTTTGAATAACTGAGGAAGACGTTTGGCCCTGTAGATTGTAGTTAACTTGACCTTTCCAGGCTCTGAGGAAGGCGAAATCCATCGAAACGTCGGCTTGTACGCAAATGAAAGAATACAATAACACCTCTGGTTTGCTAAACAGAGGTAGAAAAAATCTCAATAGTGATTACCAAGTTTTCTATTACCATAGTCTTGCTAACCGTCAGCTACATAAAATCTGCAAACAATGCAAAAAAGGCACCGGAACTCTATCGAGTAGGGAGAGAACTCTACTTTTCTTTCATTTTAATTAATCATTTTTTTCTTTAATTTTAAAAAATTAATAAAAAAACTTTTCGATAGAAACTTAAAATTATTATAAAAAAAAGTAAAAACTGTAGTCCTCATGGCAGTAGATGTTTTCGTCAAACGACCAAAAGAATAAAAGCACTAATAATTCATCGAATATTTGACTTTTCTATCAAATTTGCTTAATGCAGAGCTTTAACTAGGACCAATCTACAAACACGTACTTAAATCGAAGACCTTCTAATCACTCACAGTTACAGTAGGAGTCGAAGAACAAAGAGAAAAGGAATTTTCGAGAGCACAGCGAAAAATTACTGTATTCACAATTATAGATGAATGCCACTAATTGTGCTCTATTGTTAAGATTTTAATCAGTTTATTGATTTTTCTACGCTTGAAACTCTTGATGAACCATTCATTTGTCACTTTATTTTGTGAATTGAACTTTTTTCTTAATCTATGACCCAATTAGCCACTTAAATTAAAATTTCCTTGCTTCTTTTTACCTTAACCTTTCATTATGTTATCGATTTTATTCAGGAGATGAAAGATGAACAATTTTATCACCGTTTTTTTTAAACTCTTAACATAATAGTGCAATAGTATTAAAGTTTCAACTGATTATCCACTGTGGTTGTTACAATCTTTTTCTTCATTTTTATTGATTTTTTATTGATTTTTTGCGTTGCAGTTGCTACAAGTGCTTCTCGGATGAGCAAAGCTTACTGGAGCATATTCCGAAACATAAAGAATCGAAACATCTGAAGGTTGCACACTATTTCTGTCCTTTTTTATTCATGGTCGTACATTTTTCAAGCTTTGTTTTCTGCTTTTCATGTTTTCCGGCTACGTTTCATCCATTTAGTCGCTCGTAATTTTTAAGGTACACATCTGTCCGTTCTGTGGAAAGTCGTACACTCAGGCCACTTATCTACAAAAACACATGACGAAACATGCGGATCGAACGAGGACAAATCCTTTAGGAGGGTGAGAGTTGCTCATTAATTATTCATTTATTACAAATATTACCGTATACAAGTGAAACTTCATGTCTGTGTCGGTCAAAATTGTCGAAATTGTCGCACCAACTCATCCAACGTATGGTAGCGTTAACCATTTATAGTGAAAACAGCGCTTACTATTGTTTCTTTTACTACTGTTATCAATACTGCAGTTTTATTGAGTTGCATGTAGCGCAGTGGTCAATATCCCGTTCAATAGTAATACGCTCAAAGTCCTACAAAGTTATACCATTTTTTCCTCGTCTCGTCGTCCCGTCGATGGTTTCTTGCCATGTTTAAAGAAAATGATCTAAAATTCTGATTATTCACATCCAATCATTGGAAAAAAAAAGGTCACGGGATGATTTTTTTCTCTTAAAACCTTCATCCTCCGGAAATTTCGCTGTTTGAAAGTTCAGGTTCCTTTCCTCTTTTTTCTTTTTTTCTTGTGTTTTCCATCATCATAGAATTCCAATTTAGTTAGTAATCCAGTGAAAAATTTCCATTTACACACTTCGTTCCTTCTGGAGAAAAATTAAGTAAAGCGGATTTTTAATATATTGACGTCAGCAGGTGGTTTTTAGCAGTTGCTTTTCTTCACATTAAATTTTATACTTGAACGTTTATATGCTACAAATAAATAAACGTGTCAGTGTAGTGATGAATAGCAGATATGACGCGCTTGAGCCATACATGGCTAAACTTTTATCCTTCATGCGCTAAATCAAAGATTATTAGTGATTTTCCACATTAGAATGTCGTCATACAGTGGCTTATCTCTCTACTTCTTTCAATCCCATTGAATTTCTGTGGTTTATGCAGTTACTTTAGGAATAAGCAATTGTTTGTCCTGGTTTTTTTTCTGGGATTTCTGGAATTATTGATTAGAAGATAATGACTAGGGTTAGAACAGTCAACAAAAGTTAAACAGTGGCGGTTCGATAGAACTCAATAATTCTTGCTCTAACTGAAGAAAAGGTTTTCGCTAAAGTAAGAAACCAGAAATGTGGAGTCATTTTTAATACAACACTGCTTGATCGGCTTTGCTTCGGTATGGTGCCCTAGAAAATGATTATCGTTTGAAGTTTCTTCTGGCTGCAACTGCAAATTTCAATGCATTTAGGTAGAATTCAACAGCTCAAATTTGAATCTCGAATCTTTGAATGAAAATTTGAATATCTACATAGTGGCCTTTTTTTAAATATTTTTCCTTATAACATTATCCTTTATCGCTTTATTTTGTTGAGCCCGAAATGAACTTAAAGGTGAGACGTGTTTCTAGGAGCCTACCGTAATACAGGAAGAGTTGATGAGAAATTGACCGCCTTGCTTGGTAAAATTCTTCAGATAGTCCTTCGTAATTCCCACTACCGATGGGGATAACAGCTAGTTTTCATAGGCTTTCTTCGAGTAATGCATAATAGTCTGTGTTCAGGATCACGAAGTAATGTCTGCACAAGTGACTACTGAGGAAAGAAATCATGTTTTTGGCGTTTTACGCACTTCTAATCTATTTTCTGTTCTCCTTTTGTTAATACATTTGAAACTACGATTCCGTCAAACAGAGGGCGCTAAGCTTTGAGCAAGCTAAGCCATCTGTTCAGACGAGACATTCATTCGAACGACTATAGTGTGATGGCAGTCGATCGATCACAAAACACTTTTGCAGCGCCGAAAACGTTTCGTGGACGAGATGTCGTCCGGGGATGGTCATTTTAATGCTCAAAAACGAATAAACTCTTTATGACCGCTTATTTTACGAATTCTTCTATTAAATCAATCACACTGAACTATCCCATAGAGAGGTATTTGTACGAGTTTTCACGGACTAGTTGTCGCCTCAGGACAGGGTGTATGAATTGGATCATTGTGGCAACCCACTCTATCAATATTATTTTTACGTAACCTATATTAAGCCAAGTAACAGACAAACCACGAGTTTCTGTACGAGTTTTTCGACGACACTAATACTCATTGTAATGCAAAGTTCAACGTCAGCACTTATGCCGACATAAATTTATTGTCACAGGAAAAAACCATCTATTTGTCCTCAATAAGCTAAGAATGTAAACAATTTCAGCTTTCCACCGGATTTTCCTGTTGATCACCTCGACTTAAATTCATCATGGAACGGTTTGCCGATGCCAGACAACTCACACACGCAGCAGTTCGACATTAGTAAGTGTCGTGAACTATTTTTTACTTCCCATTTGACTTCTTTTTGGTGAGATTTATCACCTTCTCAATCTTCCTATCTCTCTTCCTTCGTCCCTCTCTCTTTTCCTATTACTCTTTCTTACTCTCTCCTACTCTTCATCGCTTTCCAGTCACTTCTCTTCTTCTCTTTTAATCGCTACTCCTTTAACTTCCACTTTTTTGAGCTTAAATGTTTGCTTCGTATTCAAGACATTTTGAAAGAATACCATATAGTCTCATTGTAAGAGTGGCAAATGTCCAGTACAAAACTATGCTCGCGTTATCGCTTAAAACATATGGTATCATGAATCTTATTTTTGCCGAAGAGGAACCATCTCATGTGCCAATCAAATACTGTTTCTGTGTCATCATCTGACCACTGCCGTTGTTGAATGCTGTAGGTGAAATTTCGTGTCGAAGATGGCATAAGACCCTGATTGCCGTTAACGAAGAACTTCTATGGTTGTGCACTGCAGACTACGACGGCTCTAAAACTTAAAGCGCTTTTTGGTTTTTCGTCCTATACTAATGTTCCAGTATGTGTTCGCCTGAATTTCAAAAGGGCGACGCAATTCAAACATTTTTGAGAACTTTCTATCAAAATACAACGCAGATTGAGCAAAGACCAACGAATCCGTGGTTCTTTAGAATGCAATGATGTTGCCCACCTTTTGCACCGTTATATTTCTGAGTCCAGTGTGACGATTAGAAGCCAAAAAACTCATAGTGTGCTCAATTCATATCAGTTCTTAGTATTTTTGGTTACGAAGGACCACACAGTAAGGAAACAATTAACGTATCCTAGATTATTTTCTTCATAAATTTACTCGCTTCTAGTTTTAATTTGTAACCGTCATCAAGTCTCAGTAAGACATTTTTGGAAAAATAATCCTCGTTACATATATATCACTTTCTTTTAGCCTATTCACCTATCAGTCGCAGAACAACGGCGAAAGTAATGATTTATTGGAATGACCTTTTCTCTAATCTATTCTGTGTAATAAAGTCAGTATGGACAAATCAATAAAACCAGTAATGTTGCAAAATAGTCAAAATTTACATGTTTGATAGAGCCGCTATTCGTATAGACACAATTACAGTAACCGTGGCTTCGTGATTACCGTATTCTCGGAAAACTTGAATTTATGCTGTTGATCGTCACCGTATCGTTCACTCTAATCTAATAGGAAAATTCTTATTCAACTTCAAGTCGTCTATCACGATCTTCGTGAAGAAAAAATTACTCAGTTACATGTCTATCATTTTTGTCTAGTCTTTCCAGAACGGCGACGTTTTTTCCTTTGTTTCGATGAATACTCTCCAAAGATGGTTTGGTTGTTGTCCTAGATGAGATCTGTCCTCTCATCGATACCGTACGCACATCCATCGTAGTCAGTTCTATCGTTGACGTTGGTTTGTTCTGTCTATAATTGACCTAAAACTGGTTCCACCTTTATGGTTCTTTTTCTCTTGCTCATAAGATTAAACCCATCGCTAAATGTCTCCTTCTCTGGTCGGGGTGTTTTGCCTTCACTTCACACTCCACATCGAACATCAACACTAACTCTTTCTCATCACTTCAGGACAGCTTCCCTCAACTGTCTTTTCGTTATTCACCCGTGTTGCGTCTCTAGACGTTAAAGCCACTCTGTGTATGTGTGTCCTAGTCGGTCGTCCTGACCCGGTTCTCTTTGCAGAAATTTTTTTACCGTGGGAAGGAAGTATTGTGCGGCGAACATACACACGAACTCGGTGAAAAGCAAGGGGTCGACAAAATGCCAGCATCTTGTGAGAGATCAGAAAAACTGTGCGAATGTTAAAAGAACTGTCTAATATTAATCATGAGTGACATAACGTCAGAGACGAAGCAAAAGAAAATGAAAACGGTAACAGATCACCAAATGTTCTGATTTTCTTTTAAAAAGAAGAAAAAGTGAAAAACAAACACTAGAATGATTCGCGTCGTGTGTTTAGTTTTGGTGCCAATCCTGTTGGCCTAAAAAGTGACAAGACGAGAAACTACAGACATAAATAGAGATGAAAGGTCTACTGTTTTTAATTCAATTATATCTCTAATAAAACTGGAGGCAAATCGATAATGTTTTACCTTTCATTTTCTGCCTACTACAATTTTCACGGCAGGTTACTAAGCGAAATGCAACCACAGCGTTGCTGAGATATTTGCAAAACTATGGACCGCAGGTGTCTATGGTGGGGAACGAACGCAGGACAGATACAGGCAAAATGAAGGACTCGCATGGTGCGGTGGTGAACGTGTTACTCCCCGGAAAGGACAATAGCGCGTTCGTTCCCCACCATTGACACCTGCGGTCCCGAGTTTTGCAAATATCTCAGCAAATCGATAGTTTTTTTTCACTTTTATAGATTTTTTCTAACGGTGCCATTTAAATCAGCACTTTATAAGGTTTTTTAAGACGTTGATATACCATGGATCAGCTACCTGGATACGGTAAAATGAGATTTGAGTGAGGAAAATGAGCGCTGATTGAACAAACAATGACATTTCCTTGCTTCTAATGAGAGGAAAAAAATGTCAGTACTGATGTTGTTAGTGTTTCAGTTTCCTAAGAGACAGCAATCGTAATGGCATATATATGTGACGAAAGCTTTTTGTTTCATTTTTAGTATTAGCAGAATTATAAATATAGCAAGACTAGCTGAATGAAGAATATTGAGGTAAATGAGTGCCACTTAAATTTTTCCTTGAATGAATTGATGAATGAATGATTGGATGATGGCAGACGGATGAATGATCGAACGAGTGAGTGATTGACTAGAATAAAACACAGAAAGAAAAACGATAGAGGAAAATAAAGAAGTTGATACAAAGAAAAGATTGAATTGATAAATGAATAAGTGATTCTATTTCATGACTTTCTACTTTGTCTAGCAAACACGAGGTGTTATTTTATTTCTTTATTTACGTACAAGCTGACGTTTCGGCGGATTTCGCCTTCCTCATAGCCTGGAAAGGTCACGTTGACTGCAATCTACATGGCCAAACACCTCCATAACCAAACAGAGAAAATGCTAAACCAAAATTTCGATCACATTAAACACAGAATCCTTGCACATTCACCGTTTTCTATGAGCCTTCCACTCCACTGGGCTATGTGGAGACCAACCGAGCAGTGTTCACATGGAAACGTAATGTGCCCGTCCCATCAGAATAACAGTCTTATACGCTGCCCAATATCACGCATGATAATGAGGCATTCCTCCCTGCGGTTCATTTTCGGATTCTTGGAATTAATCCAGAATGCCTCGAGAATTTTAGGCGCTTGTGTTCTCGATTCTTGCGCGAGGGTCGTAGCCTCTATTTCAAAATCTCCGTTATGTCTCTGCGTCTTATGTGTGCCTAGTGGGGTGTTTGGAATGGAATTAATCCAAGAATTAATTAATTAATCTTGTCTAAGGTGGAAGCACCAGTAATTGACCTCGGGCTGTTACTCTACTGTAGATATATAGATGACTGTTGGTCATTTGTTCAACAGAAGGCGAATTTGACAGATGTTTCAAGTTGTTGAACGAACACTTAGAGTATATTAAATTCACCAGAGAGAAACCAAAAGAAAACTGTCTTCCATTTCTGAACGTGCAAATTAACCTATCAGAAAACGGCTACGTTATGAAATGGTACCGAAAGCCAAGTAGTAAAAACATCTTGGTCCATTACCCTTTCTCTCACCCCTCTCACACGAAAAGGGCGCTTGTAAGAAACATGTTTCGAACAGCAGCCAACGTGTGCACAGGAAGAAAGTAGAGAGAGGAGGCTCAGAACTTGGCACGGCAAATAGCCATTTCTAGCGGCTACGAAACTGTATCTTGGGACAGGTGTAGGAAAAATCCTAGGCCACCAAACCACAATTCTAGCGATCAAAAGGTCCCTTCATTTCAAATGAAGTAAGCGCAGTTTTAAAACGCTATTTAAGAAGAGCCGGTCTAGAGAATTCGGTAACGATAAATGAAATTTCACCGAGTAATCTAGGACGCCAGCTAGTTCGAAACCGCCTACACAACCGTCTACGTGCAACGCAAAATTGCATAATTTCCCTAATAGTAGAGACGGTGACTGCACTAGTTCGGGTACAGTTTATATGATCTTTTGTAAGGGATGCGGGTACGAATACGTTGGCGAAACAGGTAGACCATTCTGTGTCTGTATAAAAGAACACCTAGACAGTAAACGTAAACCAAATACTCCACTAAGCACGCATAGGACCCAGGGACATAGCGAAGAGGACTTTGAGATACATGTCATGATCCTCGCACGGGAATGGAGAGCACAAGCGGGCAAAACTCTCGAGGCATTCCAGATTAATTCCAAGAATCCAAAAATGAACCGCAATGAGGAATGCCTCAATATCACGCGTGTTCTTGGGCAGTATATAAGACTGCTATTCTGATGGGACGGGCACATTACGATTCCACACGTACACTGTGCGGTTGGTCTCCACATAACACAGTGGAAGGCTCATAGAAAACAGTGAGTGTGCAAAGGCTTTGTGTTTAATGTGGTTGGAATTTTGGTTTAGCACTTTCTCTGTTTGGTTATGGAGGTGTTTGGCCGTGTATATTGCTATCAACTTAACCTTTCCAGGCTCCGAGAAAGGCGATGTCCGCCAAAACGTCAGCTTGTACGTAAATAAAGAAATAAAATAAGACCCCGTGTTTGCTAAACAAAGGTAGAAAGAACTATTCAATCGATACCGAGGTTAATAGAAAGTCGTACGTGGGAATAAGTGGTTGTTCAAAGGATCTTTCTTGTAAACTATGGAAAATTATCAAAAGCAGCTGTCCAATGTGTAATTTCTTCATACATCACATTATTTATTTGGATACCTGGATGGATCGTCTTCATTAGTCGTTCGTGCCCACTATAATTTCCACTTTTTCGGAATTTCCGGAGTCCCGAGGTCAGCCTAGCTAAAGTCTAGCACAGGTCGTCACCACCATAGGCAGCCTCAGCTCTTGAGGATTAAAGGGAGATTTTCCACCATGCAATGAATTTGATACCAAGATGCTGGTGGATCTCAGTATTAGTTTACTCTTAGTTGGGCTTCCTGATGGAAACGCTACACTCCTCAGCTTGGGTGGGCTCTGCTGGGCAGATGAAATCAGACGGCAGTACATCGCAGTCCGGCACCCAGGAACACCTCTCAGCCACGACGAGACAATAGACCCTTTGGCGGATATGACACATTATAATAATAGTTTTTCACTTTTTTTCACACTTTCCCGTATTTTTGGGACGCTGTGTTAAAGCGGCTGAAATGCTCTGTGATCTAATGTGTAACTAGCATCCGAATGGTTCCGTGAGCGTTGGTTCCACTCCTCACGAATGCCTTTCATACACTACCAAAAAATTTAGCGCACAGTGGAGAAAATGGGACATGCGATTGGAAAACTGGATTTTAGAACTTCCTTACCAGGTTAAGAAAGAAATCACACAAGAGTGTTGTCATGTACCTATTCTATATGAGTAATAAAATCAATTCATTGATATATTTTTCCTCATGATAACCTTATAGGTATATTCAGCTACTGCATGTCTCATGTATTCTTGAACTTTTTGCCAGCGTTCTACTATAGTGATGGGTTCCGGTTCAATAACATAATTTTACAATAATGGCAATAACAATAATAATAATGGTAATAATATTAATAATATCAATAGTTTGCAAAACTTTGCACCGCAGATACCGATAGAAATAGCTGAAAGACAGGGGAAACGATGGACCCACATGGTGTGATGGTGAACGCATTACACCGCGGAAAGAACAATAGCGCGTTCGTTCTCCACCATAGACACCTGCGGTCTGCGCGGTCCAGAGTTTTTCAAATATCCTAGCAACGCTGTGGTTGTATTTCGCTTAGTACCTTGTCGTGGAAATTGTAGTAGCAGAAAATAAAAGGTAAAACATAATTATAATACGTTGTTTTTCTTCAATAAGCAGACAAGATGTTGCTATTATAGAATTTATTAGGATACAACAGCTGGCGTTTCGACGGTTTCGCCTTCTTCAGAGCATGGAAAGGTCAAGCTGAGATGCGATCTACCCAGCCAAACACTTTCATAACCCTAGCAGATAAAACTTAACAAATAAATTTACCTAACACAGGCGCAGTCCTCGCCCATGTAGTACTCTGTGTGGCTGCTATCCACCAACTAACTTAAATACTTACAACAAATAAACGGTAGGTGTTTAGATGAAGCTGTTTGTTATGCAAATACAAATTTATTTGTTAAGTTTTATCTGAGAGGGTTATGAAAGTGTTTGGCTGAGTAGAGCGCATCTCAGTTTGACGTTTCCAGGCTCTGAAGAAGGCGAAGCCGTCGAAACGCCAGCTATTGTATCTTAATAAATTCTATAATAACAACCTCGTGTCTGCTGATCGAAGAAAGACATCGAATTATCAATCAATGCCGATGTTAACAGAAAGTCGGCTCGGGAATAATAATAATAGTATTAATAGGATCAGATTATGATTTCTAAGCTAAGCCGACCTTATAGGCGACCGATTCTAATTTAACCGTCTTTTAATTCGTTTTCTATAAATCGAATATCGATCGATCGATGTCGAATCGATGCTATTGTTTTCAGCTGGTCAATTAATCTAGGACGCATTAAGAGTTAACACTAGCACTACAATTTCATTACTCTTCTAAGTTAAGTGGATTTCCACCGTATCCGCCTTCTTTCCTTTCTCTCATTTTTTCTTCCATTTTCCTTCCTTTCATTCATTATTGCATAGCAGTGCACTTAGAACTCACAGGAGAGTTGATCGTAGATGATTCGTTGATGATTTCAGATCATTTTGCAAATCAAGCAATGATGTCACAAGCGGTAGCGAATCACAGTAATCCATACAATAATCCAGCTCTACAGAATAGCGCTTTCACACAACTGCTCAACTTTCAACGGAACGCCAACGCAGCGGCCAGTGCTGTCGCACCACGGTACAATTTCGACTATCCTGCTAACACAAAAGCCAGCGATCGACCAGCTGGGTAAGATGAATTACTTGAGTGTTGGAACTTTTGCCCTGCTTCCTTAGATCCGACTAATGCAAAAGATATCCATACAGTAATACTTGGATAGTCGTTTTAGACAGTTCCTCTAACATTCCTTCAATACCTTTCCTCATGTTATTAATTATTTTTTCCTTTTTCCTTAATACTTAACGATCAAAAAGCCAAACTAATGCGGTAAAAGCCTATTATGGAGATGTATCTAATACTCAATAATTTATTACACTTTTCTTCACTGCATTAACCACGCTCGCCTTTAGGAGACATTAGCTGAGGATAATGAAAACTGTAGAAAAAGAAGACCGCAAAATTTCACTCAATTCTTTTCTCTACTTTCTAACGCACATTTAAAGAAAGTTTTTCCTACTATTTTAACTACTTGAATGATGGTATTATTATCCCCAGTTACCAGATATCTCAAAAAAACAGCCTTTTTTAGGCTTAAAGGGTCCTTTTAGGCCAAAAAGCCAGCCACTGATTTTGCTCCAGTTTCTTAACCTACAGTAATAACATTGATTTCAAATGAACACGACTTGATCATTGCTCTAAACGCTATATGTTCCACTTCAATGGTGGAATATTACAATACTTGATACTTGATACTTGATACTTGAATGGCTCCTCCTCACTGGTTGTGCGGACCCCAGCATAATCTCCATTTTTTCGAGATTTGCTGGCTTAGCCATTGTGTTTTCCTGGAGCCCCGAAGTCAGTCTGGCCAAAGTCTGCTCTAGATCGTTACCGCCATAGATAATCGTAGCCCTTGTGGATCAGAGGAAGATTTGCTACCATGTAACTTTGATACCAGGACTATGGTGGATCCTGGTATTGGTTTACTCTTAGCTAAGCTTCTTGATGGAAACGCCGGACTCCTTCTCGGCTTGGGAGACCCTGCCAAGGGATGAATCCTTCGCTGCACATCACAATCCGATACCCAGGAACACCTCCCAACCACGATGATGTGGTAAACCGTTGAGAAGGGTCATTGCTATACTCTTCACTATAAAAAAATAAAGAATTTGTTCTACTTAGATTTTAAGTGGTCATCATGTGAACTCTTTTCTAGCAATTGTTGTTGTGCATCTTTTTTACGAGTCCTTTTTTTGCAATGGATCTATCCTTTCAATATTTGAAGAACATATGATGTTTGTCAAAGAGCATGGATAACAAAATTTGCTACTAGTTCTAAAAAAGTTCTATTTTTCTTACTGTTCAACGGAAAACGAGCACTAGAGTGCCCGCCTTGAGAACTCGTCTTGAGAAATAATTATGGGTACATGTCGTGATTCCTCGAATCTTTCTCCTAACGGCTTTTTGAGTACCTTCTTTTGATATCATAATGAGATTTGACATGTGTTTAAATTGCTGAGCTTACACGAGTTTGATAGCAAGGTTTATTTCGCTAACGTTTCGACGTCTCCGTCTTCATTAGAGCCGATGATCCGAGTTGGTAGGTGGCCCAAAAATTGTTTTGATGCGAGTGTTTCGTCTATTAGAAAGCAGGAAGAGTATGACAGTGGTATTAATGCACTATTTTTCTTGATAAGCAAACATGAATTTAGTATTACAGCATTTATTAACATAGAATAACTGATGTTACGGTGATTTCGTTTTCTTCGGAGCCTAGAAATGTCTAGTTGACAGGCAATCTACTCACTTAAACGCTATCATAACCTTAGCAGATAACACACAAATTTGCATCCGTATAATAGACAACCTCATTTAAACACTCACCAGGTCACACGTGATCACAGGATACTTTTCCTTGGAGTTAATTTTTGGATTCTTGGATTGTATCCAGAATGTTTCGTGAGTTTTTTGCGCTGGTGTTCTCAATCTTTGTGCGAGGATGTTAACTTCTACTTCAAAATCTTCCCTGTTATGTCTACGGGTCCTACGCGCGCCTAGCGGAGTGTTATGTTTCTTTAAATTTGTCGGCTAGATGTGCTACCAGTGATAGTGGTATTAACTTTAAATTGTACTAAACTAATGCTTTTACTTTTGTTGAGTGAAAATCGAATGAAGAGATGAAAATGATATTCTAAAATATTTGCTTCGGATATATCTGCGCTAATAAACACATAGGAAAGAAGGGAAGCATTTTTTAACATGATCTGTCATTCGCATCTACTGTGCAAATCCCAACACTATTGGCATTCGTTCCCTCGCATTACCAGAGATAGCCGGGCTAGAGCTTCCTCATTTGTATTTCAAGGATTGAGCTGTTTCCAGACAAGTCTGGAAGAAATCAGTAAACAATTAAAAGAAGCGGTGCGTGGCCCAATGCAATGTAATGTTACTCAACTGCCAACATTGACAAGCTCGATCGTTCATCAACTAACTCACCTTTTGTTTCCTACTATGCCTTCACTCAGTTCTATAACAAACAGAGCAACAGCTTATCAGCCAGCATGTGAAAGCCTTTATGCGGACCGAACCTGCATTTAAAATCTCAGGAAAAAAATGGACAGAACTTGAATAGATGGTAACTCGACGTTCTGGCCACACATATCTGGTCTCCTGCGAAACTTCATGCAAAGTACTGTAATGCATCGAGTGTTTACTATTTGTAGACCTGTGCTATTCTTTTTCCTATGATTAATGGTAGGCCTAGAATGATATATTATAGAGGCAGTGCTGATAAATACCACCATTTTTTTCATTCGTCTGCTGGCAATGTGAGATTAACAATATTCCGCAACAGATAATTCATTTACTAATGAGATTGCCAAAGGAGTGCAATTATATGGTTAAGCTGCAAATCTGGTTATGGAATTTGTCTAGTCTCAGGTGGTTCTTCAAAGAAGATACTTAACGCTGGAATGTGTTCACAGGAGCTGTGACTGTAACAAAGAACGGCTAATGATTGATGGCCCCAATGTCAGCAAAATCGGACGACCAGATGTAGAAGATGCATGTTTTGAACGGGAAAATCGCCATCATTCTCAGACACCAATCATGCCAGAGTAATTAAGGGCAATGGTAAGATCATAGATGGTCAGTCAAAGTGTGGCAGAGAAAATACTTGGAATAAGAAGTCACTTGGAAGAAACGGAAGTTCGATTGGAGCTAATTCAGCTCAAAAGAACTTTCAGTAATGTTCCATATCAGGTGGAAATTGAGATACACACGTTTCACACACGTTTCCAATTTTCCATAGAAAACGATGGCACTAGCTCCAGAAACTACAACACGATCAAGCGCTTATCAAGCATTATGACATTTGTGGACAAGTAACCTAGAGAGGTAGTATCAAACTAATTCAATATTGTATACCGTGTAGCGCAGTGGTTAGAGGCCTCCTACGATATACAGGTGGTTATTGGTTCGATCCCGCTTATGGGGTTGCCAAGCCTTCCATTTTCCAGATTCGGCATATTGGTCTCAGATTTATCAGGATGGATAGAAGCACTAATTTGATGCATCGCTAGGCCAGTAAGCCGCAATAAATCATTGTATAGGCGGATAGGCATACGGTCACTTTAGGTTGCTTAAGGTCGAATGTGTGACGTATCCCTTTGCAGGGGTTGATTAACGCCGAACGTTCTACCCTTTACCCTTTTCTCCATGAAGGTGTTATGAGCTGATAGAGAGGGAGCAGTCATGATGTCTGTGATCACGATCTTAACACATTTCGTCTTTTAGAGTGAGTTCTTAGACAACGAGTGGGATTGCAAATTTTTGACTGCGAATTCGTATCTGACTCATGCTGACCACTCAGGGACATCACGTATCCTTATCATGGGTAACAGTTTCGTCGGCTCTTCTGTCGGTGCACAAGACAGTTAGTTGCGGCAAGAATTTTGTATGATGATAGGGGCGCATATCGCACTAATGTATTCATTTGTAGGACAGTCGCTTCTCTCTACATCGTCATCAGCAAAAGTTTATGTGTCTTGAGGAACAAACTTGTCCAAATAAAGTTTTTTTTTGCGTATTATGTCAAGTACGGAATATAGCTTTCTTGATGATGTGATATCATAAAATATCTATAATGTATTATCCATCCATTAAGAGCAAAAAATACATCAAAAACAGAAAGGAAAATGAGTCACTTACGATTCATGTCGGCCGTTAGTGTTGAGTATTAAGATGTGAATCTTTTTTAATTTGCACGCGGTTAAGCATATCTTAAAAAGTTTTACAACTTGTTATTAAAACAGACATTGCTTGATACAATGCCTTTGTCCTACAAGGGATATTATTCTGAAAAAATCAATGAAAGCAAAATAACGCCAAGTCCATATATTATTGCGTCTATTAATACTATTCATGACGTAATCAATGGATTAGTAAAAGAATGGATTATTTTACCATCCATAGATGTTTTCCTTTCTATTCAGGAACCTTTGAATTTTTTCCACTGTATGATATTAAAGTTCGAGAAGATAACAGAGAATTTAAATTGAATATGTTTCCTATATGACTCGTGTCCACACCTACTGTGCGGATCCCAGCACTTCGTGAATTCGACTCGTTTCCTCAACGAAGGTTTCGAGCTTTTCTTGTGTGGATTCTGCAGTTTCTTGAGAATTATCGTCTTCGTCGTTATCGTTGAATGCTGGTCTAGTCGATTCTCTCGAGGTCCTGGGTCCGGGCCAAGTTCGGTTGGCATTCAGATCGTAGAAAGTGAACTGTTCCCAGACAACGCTAGTACCGATATCCATTCATCGTAGGAATGAGAGATTTCGTGAACTCGGTGCGGGGTAGAACTGGCACCGAACTCGTGATGAACTGCCAGAGTTGTATCCACCCTTCTATTCACTATAAATCATTCGAAAATCGAAAATTTTATTTTAAAAGAGGCCAGACTTTTATCAAGATTTTATTTTCGTTCATTTCCAAATAGCTCCTTAATTGTAGTGAATGTATAAGATAATTATAAATAATGTATTTTATTTCAGATTCAACATGATTACACCATTGGAGAATATACAGCGTTACACACAACAAGGCGGTTCAACGGCCAATAGTCATCAACAATTTCCGTCAAGTATAATCAATCAAATGAAACCCTACTAGCTACCGTGTATCCTCGTGTGTCGAGCTGAAATTCAGCAAATTCAGAGAAAAGAGTGGACTCGCGTCCAATAGAAGTAGGTTATCGATTGAGGTGACGTGTCAATCGATATGCGGCAATATGATGTGGAAGGCCACATGTCCTCTCTTGTGCTCATATCGACACACATATACATACATACATACACGTGCATATACAATCACCCACCAATACTAAATACATACAGAAACCTAGAAAAAAAAGCCTAACTGAGAAATATATTGTGCCTAGATCTTTCCAGGACTCACAGAGTCCAGTAACTACGCGTGAAACGTCTTGACGGGATCATCTCACATAAGTCTACCCCTAGCTTAAACCTCGCTCTTAAGCCCTAGTACTGAGAATTTAGTGATTTTTCCCCCCTATTCTGCACAACACCTGTAAACACCGTCTGAATTCTCCTTTAGCCAAGAATTGTCGTTGATTTCTTCACACCTTTCATCCTTTCTGATGGCATTCGAGCATTATAAGAGAATTCGCATGTATTGTGTGTTGAATAGGTGACAAATTCTCTTGTTTTTGTCTTTTTCTTTTTTCTCACTGTTTCTTTTCATTATTGGCCCGTTTTTTGTTGTGGGCCAGAATCTGACGACGAATATAATTTCTATTCTTGTTCGTGTCTATTTTCTATTTCGATTTGCTCTTCTCTTTTGCTAAGTTCGAATCGAATTAGGCATACCGCTCTTTTCGTAGCGGCGAGATTCGTGAGCCAGCAGGGTAGTATCTCCTTCCTTCCTCCTTCTACGCCTCTTTATCATTTATCCTTGATGTGCTTACAAGTAATGTTCATCGCCTTCAGATATGGTTTGTCACTATGAAAACATCCTGAGCCCCCACCTTAGAAGAAGAATGGTCAGATTAAGAGCCTTTTTCGCTGTAATTCAGGATATCGTTGCGGTATTCCCACGTAATTAGTTGCTATATCCGATTTCTTTCGATAGGGTGAAGGAACTTAATATTCGTCTTTAGATGCAACTTTGAAGCAGACTGTATCTATTACGCGGTTCCCGCAACGATTACTCTTGACTACGGTACAGCAGCATTTTGAAATAACTGTTGTCTGCTTTAGGCTTTGTAACTTCAAGAATTCGTGTGTAACACGTTTTCGAATCATCTGGTCCATTATATTCTTGCTTTAGCCGTTTCTCACGTCATCCGACAGAAAATAACCGAAACATCGTAAATTGGATGAGAAATCACGGCATAAAATGGCAGTGGTAAAATGAGAAAAAGATGAAAAAGATGATAACAGGGTATGATGTGATGAACAAGTTATCATTACTGTTCATCTTCAGGGTTTTTCCAGAACTCTCGAAAAATGATTCTTCATAGTTGGTGTAGTTGAATTGTACAGGTGTCATTCTATTGGATTTTTTATAACTAAAAATAATAAGAAGTACCATCACATCCTGAAAAACGGCCATTTTTCTTGTAGTAAATACATGTTTATTCAAACACCTTTGAAACATAATACATTTACCGGGTTTCCGTTAGAATCCTCTAGTAAAATGTAGACGTAGTTTAATTAGAATATGGAACCTATGGAAGGGCCACCTGGATTTGCATTATTAAGAAAGTATGATATATGAAAAGCTGCTATGAAGAGAATCTCTTTTTGCACAGAGTTTTATTACGGAGGTATCGGTTCATTTTCTGTCGTTCCGGGCCGCGCCCTTTTTTCATCGAACTCTTGAGTCATGTAACGACCTGTGATCGCATAGCGATCCATCCGACTCGTCATTCAATCCCATAAAGAAGCTACATCTCATTGTTAAATGTGATCTAATCCGAGAACGTTGTACTGCTGTGAGATACGGTTTTGATTCGTATCCTCGATACTCTGGCAGAGCATCGTCATCGGATCTGTTTCATCCCAGTACAACTGAGATCCCAGTAACCTCTGTCATTGTCTATTTATTTGCATTCAATTTATTTAACGATTTTCTCTATACTACTGACTTCTCCACAGATTTCTTTCAACAGCAGCTAAATCCTATATCCCGTCCGTTCTTGTGTGCCCCACAAACTCCTCATTTATTCAGTGTATGACACTGACTAAACACATTTTGTTGTGTGCAGTTTTGTTGTCTAGGTTCTGCTGTACAGTATTATTTTTACTCAATTTTTGCACATAATTACCAAATCTGGGTTATGTGTATATTTTGTCTGTGTAGTTCTACATACATGCGTTCCGACGTTCATGTTCAACCCACCCCCACCCGAATACTGCCCGGTTGAGCGACGCTTCCCCGGTTCATGAAGTTCGTTGTGTAGATTTTCATAACCTGTGCATTGTTCAATACATTTTGCTGTTTAATAAATATTTATATGAACTGATATTATTGTACATTATCAAGATGACAAAAACCGTTATTCCTTTAAGCTTCAGTATTGAATAGGCGGCTGTATAAAAGTATAAGGATAAAACTCTCGGTGTTGATCAATCCGTGAGGAATGCGCCATGCATTCGACTTCATTTAGCATCGTTAAAGGTCAATGAATGAATATTTAGCCTTTACAGTTACGCTCGGTGGCTTACCGATGTATTGAGTCAATGCCGCTATTCTCCCAGACAAGTCTGGTATCAACTTGATGACCCCGGAGGGATAGCAGGTTTGTGACCTTTGCGATAGTATCGATCCCATGTGTAATACAGGGTGCCTCTGAGCACTGCCCTACACGCGCCCTTTCCACTGCTTATAAACAAAAAATACCTAGCAGCCTCACTGATATTACACCACGGAGTTTACCAATTGTGACGTCTTGATTCTTCAACTGAGCTAATTCGTTATTTACCAATTCAACTTCTGCGAGCAGAAGAGTTGCTTGCTCCATAAAATTTTAAGCTCTCTCCGCCTGGGTTCTTCAGACAATCGCCTGTTCGATAATTGGTGTTGAATCTGACAAAGTGATAAACTGTGAGCATAAAGAATAAAGGATGAAGCTCTCGACGTTGATCAATTCCTGAGAGATGCGTCAAGCATTCGACTGTATCAAGTATCATTGGAGGTGACTGAATGCACATCTGATCCTTACAATGACTCGCGGTGAGCTATCGATGTATCGAGCCAGCGCTGCTATCCTCCCAGACAAGACTGGTACCAATTTGTCGACCCTGGAGAAATGGAGGGCTTCGGTGGGCCATCGGCGCAGGTATTCCATGTATCCACGGTATACCGATTCCACGTGCGTGTCGCAGTGACGCCTCTAACCACTGTGCCACAGGCGCCATAGCTGTGAGCTGTGAACATACTTCAATTATTGTTGTTCCAATGGCTTTACCCTTCATCAGAGTCAGATGATCCGATTCATTTTGGAATACTTTGATAAGTGATATAGCGACCTTACGAGACTACTTGCTCATGTTTCAGCAGTATTTGTTGCCTTCGTCAACGAGTACCTTACGTTGTTGTTCCCTTTCGGCTTGTCGTATACCTACGACCTTAATCTCCCTATCCACATAAAGCTTTATATCTTCCCAATAAATAATCTTCCAATTCCTTAAAATACTTCCCATAGCCGTTTTAAAGTTGTCAAAGTATCAGAGTAGTGTAGTATAAAACTACCAAATCTTTGCAAAAGGAAAACAGTATCAAAAGTTTTCTCGTACCTAAATTGTTGTAGACGACCATAACTTTAAAACGGTTAAGGAAAGTATTTTAAGCAACTCGTGGAAGCATATCTCCTGGGGCGATACAAAACTTTGTGTGGACAGTGAGATTAAAGCCATTGGCATACAAGATGAAGGCGAAGAACGACGTAAGGTACTTGTTGACGGAACAAATAGCGCCAAAAGACAAACACTGAGCCTCGTAAAGCCGCTGTACCATTTATAATAGCATTTCAAAATGAAGTGGACCGTCTAACTCTGAAGAGTAAAGCCATCAAACCAGCATTAATTGAAATGGGCTCACAAGTTATCACTTTGCCAAATCCAACACCAATTATTGAACGAGCGATTGTTTGGAGAACCCACGCGGAAAAAACTGATAATTTGCTCTTTTCTTGATCACTAAAAAAGTTTGTTACCACGCTACTTACTTCTCCACAAAATCCGACATTTCGGTGGATTTAGCCTTCTCAGAGCCTGGAAAGGTCAACTTGAATGCAATCTAGTTAGTCAAATGCTTTCGTAATCTTGACCGAAAAACCACGAAACATAAATTCAGTCGCACTGGAGAAATGCAACTTCTCCACATGGTTAAAGTTTTCTATGAGTCTTCCAATGAGCCTAGTGAAGATTAAGTGTTGCGATTTTTCTGGCAGGGTTATGGAGGTATTGGGCCAGCATGACTGCAGTCAACTTGAACCTTTCACCCTCAGATGAAGGCGAAATTTGCCAAAATATCCGATACTGTTGACAAGTAGCACAATAACAGCTTCGTATATTCTGATTAAGAAAACGGCAAATGATTGACACTTTCGAAAAAATATGCACTGCTTAGCTATATACCACGTACCAAAGTAGTTCCGACTGCTGGAAGATAGATGGTCTCTACAAAAGTTGGTCTAATTGAGTTGGCAACTAACCAACTACCATCAAATAACAATGACTCCACCGATTACAGCTAATATAGTCATGGCGTATTCTATACGACTGGAACCTAAGTGATCTCTAAAGACTATACTATCGCAAAAAATTCCGCTACGGTAGACATGAGTAGCAACGACGCGCCCCTGGAGAAGCATTATCGCCGAAGCAGCACATTTCGAAAAAACCTCTGGTTAGTTAGTCAATAAAAAAAAGATGATTTACTTGAATAAATCAATGGGAGAATTGAAAATCAGATGACAAGTGATTGTATCGATTATCACAGTGTTAGTGCAAGGTGGATGCGGCGTGCGGTTACAGTATTGTGTGCTCACAGATAGTCTAGAGACTTCATCGCTATGTTGCTTATTTTACAACTGCAACACTCGTATTCGAAACAAACATCCATAGAAATGTACGGATTTTATCGCACCTCATAAATCCTATCTATATTACCTTTAAGGTGAAGTCTATGAAACTAATTTGGAATTCCCAGACCATGAACATTGTTAAAGTTAGCTACCGTCATAGAAATACGTGGATTTGATTTATGACAAAACAATGGTGTTGATATTGATTCATACTGTTCAAATATAGATGGAATCAGAAGTCGGTTAAAAATATAAGGGCTATTGTATATTTACAGCACTAAACACCAACACAGCATGAAGAGAAATGAGTATCAGTGTAAGAAAAAACAGGAACCAAGAAACAATAGATGTATCTCGAACTAACTCTGATTATAGGAAGTAAGGGACAAAAGTGATTGAATCGTTGCAACAACTTTAGACTTCACCACGCCTCCTTTGATTCATCTTATTTCTTGGGTCATGGATGTCGTACCAGTCCTCACTCTCCTCTCTCAAGTTAGCGTCTTTTGCCTTCGAAACCTTTGGATCGTCATCTTCAGCTTCGAATTTGTGCTTCATCCTGCAAACAAAGTAATTTAGTGTGTTCTCATCCTTATTCTACACCTTGGTAAAACGTTTCCATGCGAATAATGAAATTTCTAAAGTCTCTACTAACTTATAAATAATGTTCCACACAAAAACTCATATAATCGGTACGAAGGATGAATCCATTATTTCAGAAGATTTTCATATAAGAATTCCCAGGACCAACCTTCTATTAACCTATAAAGGATAAAGGATAAAGTTCTCGGTGTTGATCAATCCCTGAGGGATACGCCATGCATTCGACTTCATTAAGTACGGTTGGAGGTGACTGAATGCATACCTGACCTTTACAACGACTCGCGATGGCCTGACGATGTATCGAGCCAGTGCTGCTATCCTCCCAGACAAGTCTAGTATCAATTTGGCGACCCGAGGTATGGAAGGCTTGGTGAGCCATGGGCGCAGGGATCGATTCCACGTGCGTGCCGCAGTGGCGCCTCCAACAACTGCGCCACACGCGCCCCATTAACCTATACACTGAGCAAATAATTGACTGTCTCCTTGACGAGAAGACATAAGTCAATACTTGAATTGTTTAATGATGTACCAAATAGATATTTCGCACTCGTAAGATAAGTGCTGCCACTAGAACGAAAGGTTGTCTTGGCTCGATAAGAAATGCAATTCACATTTACTTCCATAGAAAAACACACAATACAATACAACAGTGCCGTTTCGGCAGTATCACCTTTTCAGGGTCCGGAAGGGTATACTGATATACAATTTACTAGGTCAAACGCTTCAATAGCACAAAAAGACACTCTATGGTAATTACATAATCAACGGCTTCTCGAAAAACTCACCGCTTTTAACGGGACTTTCAATGAGAAAGATTAGAGCAGCTGATTATAGTCACATACGTTTGATGACTGCACAATCCCACATCAGAAATTGATCCGGAGATACGGGGCCAGTCGCGTATGACCTCTGGGCATTCATCCCTACTATTTATTGTAGGGTTTTTGGCAGTTACCCAAAAAGTCTCAAAAAGTTTTCGCGTTCGTGTTTTAGTCTTCTGCGCAAGGATATTGACTTTAACTTCAAACACTTCGAAACCGACTTTCGTTGAACCCGATGACATATGTCCGGAAGAAAAACAAGTAGTTACCAACGGATATTGTCATTATATCTACCATCAGCATCGTGTATAAGGACGACGTAAAGGATCCGGTGGTATTTCAACTCACGTTACCGATTTCTCTAGACTTGCTCTCTTTAGGCATCGTTTTATAGCTGAACTTACTTCACCACTAATAAAGGACAACATAAACTGGGCTCTCTTTTGGCCAAGTGTTTCGTTTCGGCGCGTCGCTCTCCTTGTAAACTTATCTCGTGAGGTAACTATTTCGTAGCCATTGGAGATGGCTATTTGCTGAGCTAAGTTGCGTGATTCTTCCTTTACTTCCCTAGTTGTGCACACGCAGCTAGCTGTTCGAAACATATTTCTCATAAACGCCCTCCTTGTGTGTGATGAATGGAAAGAGAGGAAATGAACCACGATCTTTTTGTTACTTGGTTTTGTAAAAAAAAAAAATGCCAAAAATCCCACAATGAACAGCAGGGAGGAATGCCCAGAGGTCACACGCGACCTGACCCCGTATCTTCAGATCAATTTCTGATGTAGCGTGGCGCAGTCATCAACCATATGCGACTATAATCAGCTGTTCTAACCTTCCTCATTAGAAGTCATGTAAAAAAAAGCGGTGAGTTTTTCGAGAAGCTGTTGATCATGTAATTGCCATACAGTTTTTCGTCTTTTTGTAAGTGTTATTGAAGTATTTGACGTAATAAATTGTATATCAGTATACCCTTCCAGGCTCTGAAGAAAGCGATACTGCCGAAACGTCAGCTACTGTTGTATTGTATTGTGTGTTTTTCTATGGAAGTAAATGTATGATGAACAACAAACTCGCGATTGCTGAACAAGAAAACAACGCATTCATATTCCAATGCCGAGGCTAATAGAAAGTCGATCCTGGAAACTGTTGCACTGCAGTTCCTCAGCAGCTGTGTAAAAAACGAGTCGCCCGAACTTCATCAAACAAAGATGACTATTTGAATTATGTGGACTCCCAGAGGACAGCCATCATGCGCTTGACGTCGAAATACGACTACTTTGCACTTCTCTTCAATGCAAACAAGGCAACATCTACGCTCAACTGAAAAAGTGCGAATCGAAGAAATCCTATTGTGTTCCTTTTTTGGAGGATCACCTTTGGAAGAGAATAATGAACTCCGAAGAAGGCCAAACTCCTAGTGTTTGGTCATAAAGAAAACAGTGACATCAAATATTCTTTATTCATTTTTTCTATTTTACATGATTCGTCTTCACGTCTATTGAGCGGATCACAGTACTTCTCACATTCGATTCGTTTCCTCGCATCCATTGTCCGCGAAGATCTTCCGACTTTTACGTGTAGCTTCGGTTGCTGCATGAGGATTTTCGTTTCATTTCGAATGTGGTAGAATGCTGGTCGGGCAATTCTCTCTGTAGTCCTGAGATAGCTGAGCTGAAGCGTTCCCAGTTGGATTTCAGAGAGTGATTTCTTCCCAGACAAGGCCGGTACCAATTCCCCGGCCCTAAGGAGACGAGGGGGTTGGTTGTTCCGGAGCAGAGTCGAACTAGCACCATGCTCGTGATGAAGGACATGCTAGCAATGCTCTATCCGTCCCCTGACACGAGAAAAAATGCACACATAGGTACACACACACACTATATATA
>MQTX01000067.1:944744-959967 GCA_009735665.1 Angiostrongylus cantonensis
ATACGTTCGCGTGTTGTAGAGCAGTGGCCTGAAGTACCTTGCAGTACAAACGGGATCGATCCTCGCCCCCAAAGCTCATCAGGCCTTCCATTCCTTCGGGGTTGGTAAACTGCTACCAGACTTGTCGAGAATAGCAGCACTAGCTAGCTACATCGTAGGCCATCACGACAGACATGCATTCAATCACCTCCAAACGATACTTAGTGAAGTCGAATGCATGGCGCATCCCTCAACGATTGATCAACGCTGAGAGCTTTATCTTTTAACTTTAAATACAGTGCAGATGCACCACATCCCCTCATCCGATTTGTTCATTCGCATATATCACCTACGATGGACTTCAGATTTAGGTGTAAGTTCGGTTGCCGCTACAATATTTTGGTATTCTTTATTAGTACGGGTGAATATTGGTCGAATAGTCTGCTTCTACAATCTTGGTGAGGTCACCAACCTTTGTGAACCTTCTCGGACAAGTATGGCACCAAATGTTGGACCTCGGAGGACTGAGGGACTCGGATGTTCATGTCAGGGTAGAACCGGGCTTTGCGCGTTTTATAAAAGAGTACCTCCACGCTATGCTAGCCTCGTTCCAGTAAGTTACAATGTAAAAGAAAAGTTTCATATTCCAAAAAAACGATTACACAGACTACTTTGATGGGCAACACATGAGAAACAACCATTTATCTTAAAACGTGAACAAACATAAAATCAACGTTGGATGTTACTTTTTAGATAAATCCTCCTACATAAAAATATAATTTCACATTCATACATCCACTTTTATTTTCTATCAGAGTAGTCACGCTCATTATAGAAAAAGGTGAAGCTATTGGCATTGATCAATCCTTGAAGGATGCGCTATGCACTTGACTTCATTGAGCCTGGAGGTGAACGGAAGCATATCTGGCCTTCACAATGACTCGTGGTGGTCTAATGAGATATCGAGTCAGTGCTGCTATCCTCCCAGACAAGTCTGGGGCCAATTTCTCGACCTAGGAGATATGAAAGGCTTGGTAAGACAGGGGGCGCGTATTGATCCCATGTGTATAGCAGGGTGCCCTCCAAGCACTACGTTGTTATAGATAACGAATTGATGAAAATTAAAGACATTTGTCATTTTGTTGAATACTGCCTTTAAAAACTCAAACGCTTTAAAATAATACCACAGAAATAAAAAGAAGACTGACCACTCATCGCCCACTGTGTCCTCGGCGTCCAAGTCTATACCAAACTTCTTTTCCTCGTCCCTGTCGTTGGTTTCTTCTTCTATCACGATTTTCTTGTCATGAAGAATCGCCGATTGATCGGACGCTGCTAGGCGTTTTTTAAATCGTTCCAGGATAGTCATTGTCTGTAATAGACAGTTTATCAATAGATGACATGCATTTGAAAATAATTAAAAGTGGCCAAGAAAACAAAAGCTCCTTTTTATGGAGAACTTCTTTTCACTAATGCTTGGTACAGGAATGGAAAGTAAAGTAAAGTGCACGTCCTCGAATGCTTTTAGATTCACTGGAAAAAACTTTACAATGTCTGGGCTTACAAAAACAGTTACGGACGAATCTTCAAAAGAATAACAAAACGACTAAATAAATTACCAATTTTCCATAAATCCAGGTTTGATAAAACGCAGGCATAAACTTCTCCCAGTCTCCAAACCAATGGGCATGTAAAATATCAAATTTAAAACTAATAGAGGACTTTGGTTATGGTAGCTTCACCAAAAAAGGGAAACCAAGGAGATATAATCTACTATTGTTCGGTTAAATATCTTAAAGCGTTTTATAAGCTTGTCGTGAGCGCATATACTCTGCGTAACATAAAGCTTGTCGAAGTCCAGCCAATATGAGCGTTCATGTAAGCTGAATTTTGACAACGACAGCTGCTACACGGATAGCTGCCAAATCTTTGGGACGATTTCTAGATCTATTTTAATGTGTTATAACCTTTGCCAACCTTGGTTAAGTGTTGACCTTTTGTAGCGAACGTTTTTGTACACATTTTCTAAAGAGATCCCCTATAAGTGGAGTGGACATATTTTTTGGAATTTGGCCAAAAACATACGAGGAAGGCATTACGAAGCACATAGGGGGTACCTTCCACATACTCAGGAAGAGCTCGACAAGAAACTTGTATGCTTCGCCAGCACGACAGCGAGTACCGATTCAACCATGAGAACTCTACGGCACATATGCGATGAATGGAAACATTTCTGAGCCAACATCACTGATCATATAACTAACAACGATTGGGATGATAAAAGTTACTACCACAGGCGTTAGGTACGAAATAAACCTTCAGTTCCTTTGAGGACACTTTCTCGTACCTGATTCTCACGTTCCGGGTCCTTCGTCTTCAAAATATTCTTTGACTTTGATTTAAACTTAAGTTTCAAGCCTTGGTACATCTTCAATGCTTCCGATTGCTGCTCCTCTAAATGTACAACTGTATCAAACTTGTTAGTCAATTAATAGAAGTACTCTTTGTATTCCAATGGAGAGGAAAACTTATTACTAACGGTTAACCAAAATGAGACTCAGAACACCGAAGGATCGCCTTTGCAAGGTCAGTGTGATGACAAGAACGACGCCATACAAAGTCGTGGCGTGAAGACAGTTTTTAAAATAATAAAAAAACTCAAAACCTTCTTGCCTTTATAGTCTCCAAGATAAACTTCTGGTCTGCATTTGTGTCTCTGTGAGATGACAATAAAATAATAAAGATAATAGGCCTCTCGGAGTTGATCAATTATTTACGGGCAAAATTCGACTTGATTGAGCACCGTTGGTTGCATATCTAGCCTTTGCAATGCTTCGCGGTTGTCTGCCGAGGTATCGAGCTAGTGCTGCTATCCTCCTAGACAACTCTGGTACCTATTTGCCGACCACAGAGGGATGGGGAAAGGGACTTGGTGAGCCTGGAGTGCGGAAATCGATCCCATGTGTTTTGCAGAGCGCCTCCGAATACTGCGTTACTCGCCCTCCTTTCACCGTAAGAAAAATCGAGAAAGTATTATACCCTTCTACAGTCAGGGCAGAAAACGCTTCAGATTCAATTGTAGCAACTTTGAACATTTCTTCAAAGTAAAGGACGTAAGTGATCGAAATATGGAAAATTTAACTCCCACGTATGACTTTCTATTAAATTAACCTCAGCATTGATGGAATAATTCTTTCTACTTCTGTTTAGCAAACACTAGGTGTTGTTTCATTTCTTTATTTACGTACAAGCTGACGTTTAGGCGGATTTCGCCTTCCTCAGAGCCTGGAAAGGTCACGTTGACTGCAATCTACATGGCCAAACACCTCCATAACCAAACGGAGAAAATGCTAAACCAAAATTTCAGTCACATTGAACACACAGTCTTTGCACACTGACCGTTTTCTATGAGTCTTCCACTAAATATGCCAAATGGAGACCAACCGCACAGAGTTCACATGGAATCGCAATGTGCCCATCTCACCAAAATGACAGGCTTATATAACGCCCAATATCACGCGTGATATTGAGGCATTACTACTTGCGGTTCATTTTCGGCTTCTTGGAATTAATCCAGAATGCCTCGAGAGTTTTACGCGCTTGTGTTCTCGATTCTTGCGCGAGGATAGTAACCTCTACTTCAAAATCTTCTCCGTTATGTCTCTGCGTCCTGTGCGTGCCTAGTGGAGTATTCGGCTTCCGTCTGCCGACTAGGTGTTCCTTTATACAGAAGCATTCAGAGGATCGCCACCGAGTATTGGACATCGAATTGCAAGTACTACGCACCTGTCTACGAAGTAAACAGAACCAGATGTTCTCCAAATGGAAGAAGTGCGAGAAAAAGTAAAACTATGGTGCTCAGTACTTGGAGGACCGCCCTGGAGGAGAATAGTGGGTGGGTCAGTGTTGAATTGCAATTCAGTTAGGTCTAATGCTAAAGTAACTTTGCGGATGACCTTTTAGTAAATCGCCGCACTATATGGTTTCAAGAGCGCACAGAAATACCGCCAACGAACATGGAACAGGTCACAGTGGGAAAATAATGTGCAAGAAAATTCAAGGGTAACCGTGTTGGGAGGCACGACTCTTCCTGACGGTGCGCGCTCGTTATTAGAATTGGTATCGAGTTTCTCACTATCTGAACCCATTTCTAAGGTAACTATGCGTAGGGAAGCATGTAGTTTACATGAACTTCAAGACAGACTCCGCAAAAAAGCTAGAGATGAACGCGAAATAGGTGTGAACAGCACTAAGTGGGGGCCTTACCAATAACACCATTTCCTCAGCCGTTCTTTAGACGACAAGAGCCCAGTAATGAAGTTGACGTTAAATTTCGGGCGTTTACTAATGAAACTTTCAAAGTCCTTAATCACTATCGCGCGAAGAGATACTGCTCCAACCTCTATTAAATGCAAAAATGTGATATGCGAGAGGTACGAGAGCTGATTAGATCAAGAAAACATAAGACTATCGGTTAGTGATCAGAATGGAAAGCTCGTTGTAATTCCTTATCGGTTAGATGTTGAGATAACGGAAAAGCACATTGAAGATGCTTTCCTTTATCGTCCGTCGTCTGAGAAGGAATTTAAAAGTCAATACCGAAAGTTAAACAAGGAATGAGGTAAAGTGGCAAGAGCGGCTGGGTTAAAACCATCAGTTGTCCCTCATCTCAAAGCTGCCTTACCAATATGTACCCCGTCCTGTACTTATCGAAACCCATAAGTTAGTATCCAACGATGATCTTGTGTCTACCGATCCGTCGTTATTTAAGGTCAGACCTATCATTAGCTGCGTGGACGGGGCAACGGATAGAATAACGTGGTTAATAACCCTAATACTTACCCAGTTGTTAAAATACATTCCAGCCCATCTGACGAACACCGAAATGTTCCTGAATCGCCTACGTTACGCGCAACCCAACAACGCGTACGTGATGGAGGCCTTCGATGCCACCGCCCTCGGTCTCGAATGACTCCGCTATGCAAGCCATTCGCGAGCTCCTTATACAACATGAAGGAGCAATAAACATGTATGGCTTCTCGATTTAGCAGTTGATGACACTCTCAAAGGAACGCCTAAACTACTCAATCTTCGGATGGTCCGGGAGGTATTACGCAAATGAGAGGTTTGGCAATGGGACAACGACTGGCACCAAGCCTTGCCATTGCATTCATGTCTCAGGTGGAATCACCAATGATCGACCTCGGGCCGTTACTCTACTGTGGTTATATAGATGACAGTTTGATCATGTGTTTAACACAAGAGGAAATTGACAAATGTTTCGAATTGTTGAACCAACAGTCAGAGTACATTAAATTCACTCGAGAGAAACCACGAGAAAACCGGCCTCCATTTCTGAACGTGCAAATAAACCTATCAGAAAATGGCTGCGTTACGAAATGGTACCGAAAGCCAAGTAGTAAAAACATATTGGTTCATTACCTCTCCTCTCACCCCTCTCACACGAAAAAGGTGCTTGTGAGAAACATGTTTCGAACAGCTACCAACGTGCACAGGAAGGGAGCAGAGAGAGGAGTCGCGGAACTTGGCGAGGCAAACAGCCATTTCTAATGGCTACGAAAGTGCAGCTCGGGAATGATGTAAGGAAAATCCTAGGCCCCCAAAAGACAAGTCTAGCGATTAGAAGGTGCCGTTTATCCTGCCCTTCATTTCAAATGAAGTAAGTGCAGCTATAAAACGTTGTTTAGTAAGGGTCGGTCTAGAGAATTCGGTAACGATAATTGAAATGACACCGAGTAATCTAAGACTCCTGCTAGTTCGTAACCGCCTATACGACCGTACATGTGCAACAAAATTGCATAATTTCCCCTAATGGTAGAGACGGTGAGTGCATGAGTTCGGGTACAGTCTATCTGATCTCTTGCAAAGTTCGCAGAGATGAATATGTTGGCGAAACGGGTAGACCACTCTGCATCCATATAAAAGAGCACCTTGTCGGCAAAAGTAAACCAAATACTCCACTAGGCACGCACAGGACGCAGAGACATAACGGAGAAGATTTTGAAGTAGAGGTTACGATCCTCGCGCAAGAATCGAGAACACAAGCGCGTAAAATTCTCGAGGCGTTCTGGATTAATTCCAAGAAGCCAAAAATGAACCGCAAGTAGTAATGCCTCAATATCACGCGTGATATTGGGCAGTATATAAGACTGTTATTCTGATGGGAAGGGCACATTACGTTTCCATGTGAATACTGCGCGGTTGGTCTCCACATCACATATTAAGTGGAAGAATTCATAGAAAGCGGTGAGTGTGCAAAGACTCTGTGTTCAATGTGATTGAAATTCTGGTTAAGCATTTTCTGTTTCGTTATGGAGGGGTTTGGCCAAGTAGATTGCAGTCAACTTGACCTTTCCAGGCTCTGAGGAAGGCGAAATCCGCCGAAACGTCAGCTTGTACGTAAATAAAGAAATAAAACAACACCTCGTGTTTACTAAACAGAAATAGAAAAAATTATGGAAAATGAATCGGATAATAAACACACAACTGTAAGACGTAGAAAAGGGGGAGGAATAAGAAAAAACAAATGAAACAGGAACGAAACCTTCTTCATTTTCCGGTTTTTTCTTCGGCTTACGAAGAGCTTTAATATGTTCTTTCTGCATGGCTTTTAACTCAGCTTGTATTGCTTCCCTAGAAAAAAGGACATCATGAAAAAATAAATCCCTCTAGACCATTAGCAGGATAAAAATCTCCACCACGTCTGAGAAAATTCACAGAAAACATTGTGTAGAGCCCTGCGAGATATGAGTGGGTATCAAAATGGTAAACACAGAAAAAGAAACAAGCCTCATTCCCCTGAACCCGAAAGAGTCGCTAATTCGGCAGTGTTGAGTAAGTAGGACGAGTAGGGAAAGGCTGCTAAAACCTCTGGGCTATTCTAGGCTGCCTGAATCGCAAAGGACTAAATTGACGATATGTACCTACAAGGCAGATACACACTTGCATCCGAGTCCTAGATAGAAGACTTGCTCATGAAAGCAAGAAGGATAAGCTACGAAGTCATCGGCCTGGCGGCGACGAGAAGACACCACCCTTTCAACACAGTCTATGACACCGGAAATAAACTGTTCCTGGGAACATACGAGAATAGAGGAGTAGGTAGCGTCGGCGTTTTCGTCAAGACGAGCTTGTCCATGTTCCTGTTTGACAATCTTCGTCGTTTACGAGCTGGCATCAAACTGTGATGATGATGAAGTCGATGCGTTCTGCATGGACTTGGAGAAGCTCTACAGAGAAGACCATGCAAGGTCATCATTGGAGATTTCAATGCCATGACTGAACCAAGAAGAACGTCTGAGGAACGTCATATTGGGACCCATGGATTAGAATGGAACGAACAGGGTGAGCGGTAATCTGAGTTTATCATGGCGACTAACACCATCTATGGTAACTCGCCCTACCCTCAACGCTGGACGTGGGAGTCTCCCAATGGAGAGCACCATAACGAAATAGACCATATCACAGTTAATAGAAGGTTTTGCCTAGCCGATTTCATTGTTGCTTCAAAATTTTACACGAGATCAGACCACCGTTTCCTCCGTGCAAGATCCTATTTCTCGTGGAAAGGAAAAAAAGCAGCTAAATTCCAAGTTCCACAACCACCATTAACTGGGACTTATCACTAGTCGGCTGCTGGGAAGACATCGTTGTCGATAACATCGATGAGGAATCTGATCGGCTCATTCAACATCTTCACGTTAGCGCTACGAAAGCTGAGAGTTCGAAAGTCACGAAGAGACGTCCGCCTCCAGAAACACTAGAGCTGATACGCCAGCGTGGAATCGCACGAGATGAAGGCAACCGCGAACTAATGTCCGAACTTGTAAAACAGTGCTGATAGGGGATAAAAGAAGATCTTAAAGAGAGAAGAGCAGCAGTAATGGTCGAAGCTGCAGAGGCAGGGAAAAGCATTCGCAAAGCCCGCCGAAGCTTCGCCAATTTGCACTCCGACGCCAATACGGAACAATAACAGCGTCCAGAAAGACAATGGAGAAAATCATCCACGATTACTACTCAGGTCTCTTCGATAGTCACGTCCATCTCCCGTCTTATGAAATAAAAGAGGATGGATATGCTGTTCCAACGGTTCTCCCTCCCGAAATCCGACATGCCATTTCGTCGGTGAAAAATCGAACAGCACCAGGTCTGGACAGGATAAGATCAGAACACCTGAAGAACCCTCAGTCAGTCTTCGTAAGCACACTGGCTCGACTCTTCATACGTTACCTGTCTGAATGCAAGGTCCCTACCCAGTGGAAGACCATCAAGACCATGTTTGTTGTTCAACAAGGGCGACCTACACGATATAGGCAACTATCGCCCAATCTGCTTGCTGTCTGTCGTCTACAAACTTTTCACTCGAGCATCTTAAACAAGACAGCCATGGCGATACCATATCCGTGCCCACCTTTTCGACTCAACGGTTCCACCTGCCCTAACGTGTGAGTCAGAAACCTGGTCGCTACGCAAGCAGGATGAAAGATCAATCAGCGTTATCGAACGCGCAATCGGAAGAACGATGCTAGAAGTGTCAACGATCAAAAATCGAAGACGCCGTTCCGTATGCCAAACAGTAGAAGATAGGGTGGGCCGGAGACGTAATGCGTATGAATGACAACCGATGGACAAGAGCCGTTAGTGACTGGATTCCTCGTGATGTCAAACGCACCTCAGGAAGATCACCGACCCGACAGTCAGAGTTCTTCACGAAAAGCCTTGAAGAAAGATATTATGCTCAATGAGTCTCTAGAGCGAGTAGAACCCACTGGGCTATTCTTGCATGAGACAGGAAAAAAATGGAAGATTTATTAGCACCTGCTCGAGTCACTCGACGATCAGCGTCATTGGTCATGATACAGGTGAGGTGATACAGTGTTAAATGACAAAAACCAACACCAAAAGCAAAACAACTCCACTGACATTCTCTCTTGTTCCTGTTTACGACGCTCATCATCAATCATCTTCTCAAAGTCCTCGTCTTTACCATCGTCGTCCACTTCTTCAATCTAAACAGCATGAGATGTTACACACCAATGGCGTGATTAATGACTAGAGAGGAAATCCACCATATTTGTGTACCGTTCATAATTTCGTTTGTGGCAATTGATTTAATCCCACATCTTCAATGAAATCAGAGGACTAGTAAACCAGCAACTCAGGGCTTCATGCTTTACAAACGAGACCCACTAATAGTACCCAGGATCGACTTTCTATTAACCTCGGCATTGGATTATGAATTCGTCGTTCTCTCTCAGCAATCGCGAGGTTGTTAAACAGCATACGTTTACTTCCATGCAATAGCACACATACAACACAATCGTAGCTGACGTCGGCAGAATCGCCTTCTTCAGAGCCACTTTTTTCATTTCTCCTCCACCGAGGAAGAACAGCCGCTCAGAGTCGCATATGGCTGACCGACTCACCCACTAAGTGATTCGTGCAAGTGTACTGGAACGAAGAAAAGAAAGTGGGGAGCGATTGACCATAGTGGACGGATGGATCGCTATCGGTAACAAGAAGGGATTTAAATCCATCACAAATATGGGTAAACCAAACAAAAAAATTACCTTCCTTTTCGCTGCGAATCTGGCTCGCACGCTTGAAACTGTAGAAGCGACACGATCCGCGTCTTCGTCCTAGGACAGAATTACATCACAAATAATCATCGATGAAACTAAAGCTGAGAGTTTGGAAGGTGGAAATCTACACCACGCTATCGAACCTCTTGCAAAACAAGTCATGTAAATCATAGCTAAAATCCATTACAAAACTTGAACACGTCTACAAACCGGTTCATAATCCGCCATTTCGTCCGCAGTAACAGCCACTTGCTTGCTCAGCTTCGCGTCGTCAGATAATATGTCATGAGCGGATTTTCCTTTTTTATTCAACACCTGAATGTTGTATTTAAAGCTTCTGTTCTTCACGAAAAAGCCGGAAAATAGAGTACATTAAGAATAGAAAATGATAACAAAGGATAAAGGACTCGACGTTGATCAACCCCACAGGGATGTGCCATACATTCGATATCACTTAGCATTGTCGGAGGTGGGTGGAAAGGCCTGGTCAGCCTGGGTTGAGGGATCGAACCAATGTGTGCACGGCGCCTCTAATCACTAGGCTACGTGAAGGTCCTAAGAAAAAATAACAATGCCTGAAACCCTCCCATAAAATTAACAGGAAGTAAATAAAAGAGTTCAGCATTATGATCTCGAATGCAACATCAATTTAACTGATTTCAATGCCTATTTGTGCTATCCAGATCAATCCCGTTGACGGGTGATTACTGACAACACTGGGTAAAAAACTGGCTAAGAAATAGGCAAAGCAAGAGCCTCAGTGGTACAGTTGGTAAAATGACACCGGGAACGGTACTCGCAGATTCAAAGCTGACCTGGGCATCCGAGTTTTTCAATTATCTCAGTATCATTGTGAATGCATTGAGAATAGGATTTCTTCCGAGAAAACAAGATAACTCACTCTATTGACTTCATCAACTTCCATATCATCTTCTTCAGCTTCGTCTCCGAATGAAAGCAAGTTAAGCTTTTTTGTCTCAACAGGTCTTTTTTCACGCTTCTTCTCTTTTTTCTCTTTGAGAATATCCCTAAAAAGTGAAATGAATAAGAAATCCAGTTGGTAAAAAAAAGTCTAACTGTTCACGTCTTCTGAAACGAGAAAAACTGAGCAACATGAATCTTAACTTGGTTTGATATCCCTGAATGGATTTGTCAGGATATCAACGTTTATAATCTTGTGTATCGTTTTCGGCCGTTCATTGTCATCTATGTCACATTCAGTCATCTTTAGCATGTTGAATATTGTATTGCCAACAATCTGCAAAATAATTACTTCATGACCGCTACGACAGGGAACAAGAAGAATAGCAGAAGCTCTGGTGGGTGGAACACTTCCTAGTACATTCTTGCACACTATGGTAGACCGTTTTTACAAATAGCCCATGCTCAAGCACATTTAACTGGTATTTTGCTGATAAGAAGGGTTTCTATTCTTCAAAGTACGTAGAAGTAGCCATACCGGGACATTCGCAGTTCATCATTGGAAAAAACCGGCGATAACTATGGATCTGGGGAAATTTTGTTGCCATGCATATAGGGTTCATGAAGGACAGCAGCGATTACTCGCACAGGTCAACTCAGATTGGTTTCTTGATGGAAATGTCGAACTCCTATCCAGCCTAAAAAAACCTGCTTGCGGACAAACCCGGTGTTTTATATCGCAACTTCTGTCGCAACAAGAAACACTTCTTGTCATAATGAAATTATCAAAGTTACACTTCAATGACCTATGATTTCTTTCGCCTTGTAGATTGGTGTAGGAACACAGTTACTACTCTCAACATGAGAGTTCTCAAAATGGCAATGTAGAGCTCTATGGCACTGGCAAAATCTCACAGTCATGATAAGGTTAAGTCCAGAACAAGCGCGATGATCTCTCTTGACTAGCCTCCGACACTATTATTGGTTTGGAAAGTTCTAACAACAACTGAATAGGAATTTGAATGTGGTAACTATGACTATGGACACATCTTGCTCGATTAACGAACAAACTCGAACGAGAAAACGGTTCCTCGTAAAAGAAAAAAAAGTCGTAGAGGAAGATTTTTCGAGAACTACCCAGGAAGAAACATTTGTATTGGAGAAACTATCAAATGAATGAAAAAAAAAATTTAAAAAAAAAACTGTGCAGCGAAGTAAGCAGCCGGAAGTAAACATTGCAGTCAGCGAATACAAAATGAACACTATCTGCCTAATATACTTCGAATCTCCAGCAATCTTCTATCGTCAAAAACAGTGAAGACAAAAGCATTCATACCAGGAAAGATAGTGAAAAACACCATTTCGGCTCAATAAAATTATAACTCATATACCTTTCCAAAAAGAGTATGTCTCCTGTCGAGTTCTCGTACATTGTTTCCGACAGTAAAGAAAAACTGACTTCCATTACCATCTTTACCAGCATTAGCCATCCCAACTAGTCCACGACGATTGAAACGCAATCGCTGGTGGAATTCATCCTGAATTGATTCAAATAAAGAGCCAACTACAAAAGTTAACAAACTGTTTTTATTGCATACCTTGAAGGGTTTCCCATAAATACTTTCTCCACCATGACCAGTACCTGTTGGATCACCACCTTGTATAATGTAGTCTGGAGAGAAGAGATATTAAAATATTCAAAATAGCACACAACTGAGCTCACATCAGTCACACACATCCTTGTTCAAACTTCTAGAATAAACCTTACGCAGTCACAATGTTAACTATCTGTTTACTGCCCACTCTTTTTTCATGCTAGGGTATTATGTGAAACCTAACTACACCGATGCTGAGATATTTACAACACTGCAGGGCTCAGGTGTTTGCGGTGGGAAACGAGGGTGCTTTTATCCTTTCCGGAGGCTAACGCGTTCACCACCAAATCATGTGGGACCTTCGTTTCGCCGTCTCTCAACTAATTTTCTATCTAAACCTACGCAGTGATTTCATATCGATCAAGACTCAACATAAAATTGTGTAGTAAAGCAGGTTACTGCGATAAAACCACCTAGACCACTCGTAGAAGAGCTTCACTGATGCAAAAACTGCATAATATACATCAGATCCAAGTGAACCCGTACATATTCTACCTACTATTAAACTACTATTTCAGAAAAGCAGTTAAAAAAGAATGACCTCTTGCAAAGTGTCTGAATCGTATACATTAGTGAAACGGACAGATCTCGTAACGGACAGATCCGTTCTTCCGCATGAAATAACACCTGGATGGCAAACTTCGAGTCAAACAGACCACTCCGCTAAGCACAGGATTCAAGAACACAAAAGAGAAGATTTCGAAATAAAAGTTACTATCCACGACGAAGGACAGCCGTGCGAGCAAGAAGGGTTTCGAAAAGGATTTAGTACGATTTAGTATTTAGTACGACCACATTCACACGTTGACAAGGCTCATTGAGGTATCGCGAGAGTACAAAAGACCGCTCTGTCTCACATTCACCGACTTAGAGAAGGCCTTTGATTCAATTGAGATAGAAGCAGTCATTGGAAGCCCTTGGTAGTCAAGAAGTCCCTACTCAGTACATAAAGATTCTTCGTGAGCTGTACAACAATTTCACAACCAAGATTTCGCTATTCTACAACGATATTAATGTTGACGTCAAAGGAGGAGTTAGGCAAGGCGACACATTCTCGCCAAAATTATTTACAGCCACCCTCCAGAACGTCATGCGAACATTGGAATGGGATAATATGGGAGTGAAAATCGATGGTCGGCAGATACACCACCTTCGCTTTGCTGATGATATCGTTCTTATAACACCAGACATTAACCAAGCGGAACGTATGCTTGCGGACTTTGATAAAGCGTGTGGAAAGATTGGACTTCGACTAAATCTCACGAAAACGATGTCCATGAAGAACGGATTGGTTTCGTTTGCTCCATTCACACTCAACGGAACGAATATCTCCGAATCCTCCAGTTATGTCTATCTAGGTCGGGAAATCAATATGATGAACGACTTAGCTCCAGAGCTGAGCAGAAGGAAACGAGCGGCTTGGGAGCTTTCAAGAGCATCGAGTGTGTAGTGAAGAGAACAAAGAACACCCGACTCCGTGCCCACCTTTTCGACTCAACGGTTCTTTCTGCCCTAACGTATGCGTCAGAAACTTGGTCGCTACGTAAGCAGGATGAAAGATCACTCAGCGTTATCGAACGCTCAGTCGAAAGGACGATGCTAGGAGTATCCCGTTTCGCACAAGTAAGGGATAGATACGATCAAAAATCAAAGATGCCGTTCTGTAAGCCAAACAGACGAAGATAAGGTGGGCCGGACACGTAGTGCATATGAATGACAAACGATGGACAAGAGCAGTTAGCGACTGGATTCCTCGAGATGTCAAACGTACTGCAGGAAGACCACCGACCCTATGGTCGAAGTTCTTCACGAAGAGCCTTGGAGAAAGATATGATGCTCGACGAGTCCCTAAAGCGAGGAGAACCCACTGGGCTACTCTTGCACGCGATAGGGAAAAATGGAGGATTTACTGGCGCACGCTAGAGTCACTCGACGATCAATGGGACTACAGGTGATACAAGTGATACAGGTGATCCCCACACTGGAACCTAAGACTTCGGACGTAACAGCATGGAGAAATTTTGGATTAACTCTAGGAATCTATAAGTGGACCGCAGGAAAGAATGCCTCGTTACCACACATTGTTTCATATCTCAGACTGATACTTTGAGGCATATTAGCCATCTATGAAGCTCTGTGCAGTTAGTCTCCACATGGAAGACTCTGGAAATGACTCACAAAAATGACGAGTGTTAGAAGAAACTATTTTTTCATTGCGATTGGAAACTATGTTCGTTGTTTTTCTCCTCGAGTTACAGAGATATTCTGCTGACTAAACTGCAGTTAAGTTGACATGTGCAAGCTCAGAAGAAAGCGAAATCCACCGGAACATCAGCTTTTGCCAATGAATAAAATAGTAACCACTTCGTGTTTTCTCATCAAGAGAACAGTGAATTATCATGAACTGTGATCAACGTAGGTGAATTTGTATTGAAGAGTTTTCCAGACAACAACCACCCGTCTTTTTATTCTTAACTAATATCCTGTAGAGGACCATTCCTCTCAGGAAAAATGAGAAAATGAAAAATCAACCAGATTTTGGAACGAACCCTTCACCAGCCTATGAAACATCGTCCCATTGTAGTACTTCTCCATGCAAAGTTGTATGAAGTTTTTACATGCTAAAGGACACTCCTTTGTCCATAATTCAATCTCAATATCGCCAGCTGTTGTATGCAGGACTACCTTAGAAAATAGTTTATGTGAAAAGCAATGAGACAAAATGAATTAAAAAGATCTTGTAAAAGAAGATAAAAAACTACAATACACAGATACACATTTATCTACTTACTTAACTCTCCGGGCTCGTGCAGCACTGTGGTTGGAGTCGCCCTACAATACATGTGGAATCTATCCCCGTGCTGCAGGCTCAACAAGCCTTCCATCCCTCCGCTGTCGACAAATTGGTATCAGATTTATCTGAGAAGATAGCAGCACTGGTTCGACAGATCGGTAGGCCACCGTGACTCACTGTAAAGGCCAGATATGCATTCATTCATCTCCAACGATGCTAAATGAAGTCGGATGCCTGGCGCACTGTCCATTTATACGTATATATATATATAT
>MQTX01000067.1:960061-1086461 GCA_009735665.1 Angiostrongylus cantonensis
CAGACCATGAGGAATGCACCGTGCATTCGACTCCATTCAAACCACCGTATTGGTGAATGAACGCGAATTAAGCCCATACACAGATTTGCAGGGCCCTGCCAATGTACCAAGTCAATGCTGATACCATTCCAGACAACTTTGACACCAGTCTGCCAACCCCCGAGGGATAGAGCGCTTAGTGAATGCTGGCTCTCCAGTAGTAAATCTGGACCTTTCATTCTCAACAACTTAGTAACTTATTCAAATATGCCTCAAACCGGTCGATTATGCATAGTAATGCAAATCATTGAGCGGTGCATTTCGCCGGCCACTACAACCTTTTTCGCAGTTAAGTGCACATTCCGTAGGAAAACTTCAGATTGAAATCACTCGAAAAATAAATTCACCTTCCCTGATGTAACTGGTTCGTTAATATACTGCGTACTCATGCTGGAATAGGTATAATATTGTTTCCTAGACCAGAAAATATAGTGGTCAACTAAGGAAAACTAAATTGTCAATGACGCAAATAATCAAGGAATATGGGGCATCAAGACCATGGGGCTAGTATCCCCATAAACATTAATTTCTCCATTGAAATTTTAACATTTATTATTGGCAACTTCATATAAATCGATGCATCACTTAATTGTGCAGACCTTAAGGAGAATACTACAGTATTAACCTAAACAATGTTAGCATAGATAACAATGCAGAGACCTAGCCACCTAATCTAAAATATGCACCAAAACCATCTCTGATATTGTTGATGAGTAATGATTTCCGACATTCGTGGTCATTTGCGAGCATTGATGATCTTAACGAAATCAGGTTTCAGTGAAGCACCTCCGACGAGGAAACCGTCTATGTCGGGTTTCTTACCCAACTCAACACAGTTCTCAGCAGTGACAGATCCTAAAATTCAAATTGTCCTAAACAACAAAAAAAAAAAAACTTGGCTTTCTTAAGGATGATGACTAAAATAATAACAGAGATTAATGGACCTAGAAATCAATGGTGCACTTAAAGGATAAGAACGGATAAAGCCCTCGGTGTTGACTATTCCCTGAGGGATGTGCCATACATTCGATTTCATTAAGCATCATTGGAAATGATTGAATGCAGATCTGGTCTTTATAATGACTCGAAGTGGCCTGCTGATGTATCGAGCTAGTGCTGCTCTTCCCCCAGACAGGACTCGTACCAATTTTCCGACCCCCGGAAGGATGAATGGCCTGATGTGCCTGGGAGGCGGAGATCGATCCCATGTGTACTGCAGGATTCCTCCAGCCATTGCTCTACACTCGTCCCTAATGATGCTTCGAAGATAAAATATGGAGATAGGGGAGGCATAGTGAATAATACACGAAGAAATTCAAATCCAACCAGAAAAGCTAATTTGCTAATAAAAAAGCTTACCTCCGTATATGATGCGAGTTTTGTCAGCAACTTCGGCGGAAACTTTTTCTTTTAAGAACTCCCGAATCCAGAGGTGAACCTATCATTGAAAAAACATTAGAATGCGAAACCAACGCGTCAAAAGTTTTCTATGAGAAGTTTTCTGTAACCAAATAATCTATAACGTGGATTACTAAAAGATGATTAACTTGTTATAGAAGCAGTGGATGAACATGAAACACAGCAAACCTCTTGCGCTTGATCAGGTGTTGCAGTTTTTCCAGTTCCAATGGCCCATACCGGTTCATAAGCGATAACGATGTTTGCCCAGTCGACCTTTTTGTCTAACAGGGCTTGCATTTGACGAAAGTTCACATAAAACGTTTTATGTTACATATTAAAATGGCTGGCAAGATGTCTTGAAGACCTAGTAAAACCAACCTCTTTTGTTTTCCCTGCCTCTCTCTCTTCTAGTTTTTCTCCGATACAGAAGATTACATTGATTTTACTTTCAAGTGAATGAACCGTCTTTTCGGCAATGAGCTAAAAATGAGCTAACTAACCCCAATGGACCATCATGTGGGCATTACAATGAAACCATTTAAAGTAGAATAGAGTTATAGACCTGATCTGATTCGCCAAATATGTGACGTCTCTCCGAATGCCCTAGAATCACCCATTCAATACCTAAGTCTTGAAGCATGGCTGGAGAAATTTCACCTGTGAACGCACCCTTTGGTACCTAGAATAAAATGTGTGAGAACGTTATAAGTTATTGAAACGCTTGGCTTCACTTCCCTTATTTCTTTTCCCTTCCTTCCTTTACTTTCTTATCCCTTCTATTACTTTCTTACATCTTCCTATTAGCCCTTTCTTAAAACTTCACTCTGAAATTATAGCATGACGATGAATTCAGAATGGACTAAAGCAAATATGGCTTAGTCTTCAATCGATGCTCTCTACTATGTCAGAAGTGTCATATGTCCCTATGTCTACGTTTACATAAATAGTGATGCTGAGCATAACGAGTACAGCGGTAGTTCGATCTAGTCCTAGGCTCACCAAGCCTCTAATCCTTGCGGGACCGGGAAAATGGCCCCGGACGTGTCGGGGAGAAAAAAATCGCCCTCCACATATAAAAACTTGAAGAACGAAATACGTGAACGAACTAAACAGAAACCTTGTAGCAGTTCTGAGCTGAGATTTTGATGGAATTTTTGAGTTGGTCCTTGACGTAAGTGATATAGAGAGCCGGTGGAGCCACGATGACATCAACATCCGTTACGCCTTCAATTTGTTTCATGAAAAAATTGCATCACAATGAATTCATGGCCGGGAAAAAGAAGCTGTAGGCCAACGCCCATGAAAATTCGCAATACAAAGATCTGTCATTAGCGTTAATAAAGGATTCGAACCTCCACTCTGGTTCAGGAACGCACAGATTCCATCAATCGACTTCTTGTCACCGTTCATTTTCCAGTTACCACCGACGAAAAACTTGCGAGTCATTTTCTAAACAATATGTCTCCTCTTTCGCTATAAGGATTAGAACCATGTCAATAAGGTGAAGAGAATTCCACGAGCATAAACGACGAACACGACTAACATTTCTCAAGGAAATAAATGCACGTGTTAATTTCTAGGCTATGATAGACCTAAACATCCTTAACTTAGTGTACCTTGATTCATTGATAAACTAACATGCAGTTGTTACCACATATTTATTTGGCTAAAGTTTCGACGTCTTCATCTTCCTGAGGGCCGATGATCCGAGTAGACGGTCCACAATGCTTCGTTTCCCGTGATTTCATCCGCGTCACCGGATGAGTATTCCACGTTCGAGAGATGCTCCACTGGAAAACATCTGACTCGACAGGAAGACGAAGACCCCACATCATGAGTACGAATGACTGTGGACATCGACTCGGATCATTGGCCCTGACGAAGATTAAGTCGCGATACAGCCGAATACGAATTGGTAATAATCTCATGTTAGCTTATCAATACGGGCGCGTGTGGCGCAGTGGTTGGAGGTGCCACTGCGACACGCACGTGCAATCGATTCCTGCGCCCATGGCCCACCAAGCCTTCCATCCCTCCGGGGTCGGCAAATTGGTACCAGACTTCTCTGGGAGGATAGCAGCACTGGCTCGATACATCGGCAGGCCACCACGAGTCATTGCAAAGGCCAAATATGCATTCAGTCACCTCCAACGATAGTTAACGAAGTCGAATGCATGGCGCATCCCACAGGGATTGATCAACGCCGAGAGATTTATCCTTTATCCTTTTAGCTTATCAATAAAGCAAGGTACACTGATCATTAATATGGAGGGTAAAGGAATGTCGATTTATTATATTCCTAACTTTGTCTTTTGATTCGATGTACAGACTGTGAACAAGAAACATTTCAAGTATCTATATTTGTAATCAATCAATCGACCAACCAGTCAATCAATAGACCAACCAACCAATCAATCGATCAATACCAGTGAAATGAAGGGGTCAATGAAATCAAAAACGAGTGATAAAGAAGAGACAACACAGTCTGACAAATAAAAAGGATATGAATAAATAATAAAAGTAACAAAGACGAATAGAGTCTCTGGCGCAGATAACTAACAGGATAGAGGAAAGGGAAAAGGCTACCGCATAGGTTGTGTTAAGAGTCTCAGCGATTAATGCGTAGATGAACTAGCCACAACCCAGGAAAACTCCGATAGACGGCTGTGGAGAAATGAGAAAAGTCACGAAGAGATATCGATCGAAGACACGTGTGTATACACGTATATATATATATATATATATATATATGTATATATAAGAGAAGGTAAAGCAAAGATGGCCGAAATCCGAAATCCAATCAATCGCAGCCCTTGTGGACCAGAGGGAGATTTACCACCATGCGACTTTAATACCAAGACGGTGGTGGATCCTGGTATCGGTTTACTCTTAGCTAGCCCTCCTAATGGTAACGTCGGAGTCCTTCTCAGCTTAAGAGAGCCTGCCGGGGGACGAATCCTCTCGCTAACCGCTTGTAGTCCCACACTCAGGAACACCTTCCAGCCACGATGAGGCTGTAAACCGTTGGGAGGATATACATAAATATAAAGGATAAAGGACAAAGCTCTCGAAATTGATCAATTCCTGAGAGATGCGTCATGCATTCGACTATATCAAGTATCATTGGAGGTGACTGAATGCACGTCCGGCCTTTACAATGATTCGCGGTGGCCTGCGGATGTATCGAGCCAGTGCTGCTATCCTCCCAGACAAGTCTGATATCAATTTGCCGACACCGGAGGGATGGAAGGCTTTGTGAGCCATGGGGGCAAGAATCGATTCCAGGTGCGTGTCGCAGTGGCGCCTCCAACCACTGTGCCACACGCGCCCTGGTAGCGCGAGTGGGCTAATATATATATACATCTACGATCTCCCTCATATGAGGGATCTCGAGCTGGTAAATCGCGAGGCTACGTGATGCGTCCCCAGGTGGCGGATAGGGGGTTAATTGCGGACCAAAAGCGACCTTTGCTTCCCTGAGACGCAGGTGGATCCAAGGGATGGACTCCCTGTTTCTGCTGCGCCGATTTGGCACATACTTTCTGTATTTGCTAGGCGTATTCATGCATGCGTGTGTGGGTGCGTTCTCGCTTTATGCGGATTGTATTCTACGAGTCAATTTGGCCAAAAGCCTGCAATCAAGTGATAGGGAAGTGTATGGGAGGGTGTTAGGAGTAGCTTCGAACAAATAAGCTCCATGTCGACTCTAGACGAGCCTGGCAAGCTACCCGTGAGTATAACCAGCCCCCACGTCCAGAGCCCAGTAAGCTATACGTGGGTATCAAATATGCTAAACACAGTAAAAAAACGGGCCTCATTCCCCTGACCCCGAAAGAGCCCCAATTTCGCAGCGTTGGGTAGGACGAGTACGTTGAGGCTGCTAAAATCTCAGGGTCAATGGAAACTGCCTGGATCAAGAACTATGGTGACAATCTGTACCTACAATACGCGTACACTTGCATCCGAGTCCTCGATAGGAGAATTGCTCATGCAAGCAAGAATGATAAAGTACGACCTCATCGGCGTGGCCAAGGCCAGACGACGCCACCCATTCAACGCTGTCTATGACACTGGAGAAGAACTATTCCTCGCAACATGCGACAGTAGAGGAGTAGGCGGTGTTCCTACAGTTCCTCCAACTGTCCTAAATAAAAACTTAATCTGACCCTTATCCGAAATGCACAGCGAAAATATAGCTTTTCCATCCATTCTTCACCATACTTACTGAAAACAGAGAAGACCATACATTCTTCAAGGTCATCATTGGAGATTTCAATGCCAAAATCGGACCAAGGAGATCGTCTGAAGAACGTCACATTGGGACCCACGGATTAGAATGGAACGAACAGGGTGAGCGGCTCTCTGAGTTTATCATGGCGACCAAAACCATCCATGGTAACTCGCAATTCCAGAAGCCTCACCGTCAACGATGGACGTGGGAATCTCTTTCGTATGACCCATTCACGCTCAACGGAACGAATATCTCCGAATGCTCCAGTGATGTCTGTCTAGGTCGGAAAATCAATATGATAAACGACTTAGCTCCAGAGCTGAGCAGAAGGAAACGAGCGGCTTGGGGAGCTTTCAAGAGCATAGAGGATGCAGTGAAGAGAACAAAGAGCACCCGACTCCGTGCCCACCTTTTCGACTCAACGGTTCTTCCTGCCCTAACGTATGCGTCAGAAACCTGGTCGCTACGTAAGCAGGACGAAAGATCAGTCAGTGTTATCGAACGCGCAGTAGAAAGGACGATGCTAGGAGTATCCCGTTTCACACAAGTGAGGGATGGGATCCGAAGCTCCGACCTACGTCAACGATCGAAAATCAAAGATGCCGTTCTATACGCCAAATAGTCGAAGATAAGGTGGGCCGGACATGTAATGCTTATAAAATTGATAACCGATGGACAAGAGCCGTTAGTGACTGGATTCCTCGGCATGTCAAACGTAATACAGGAAGACCACCAACCCGATGGTCAGAATTCCTCACGAAGAGCCTAGAAAAAAGATATGATGCTCGACGAGTTCCTAGACGGAGCAGAACCCACTGGGATACTCTTGCGCGCTACAGGGGAAAATGGAGTATTTACTGGCGCCCGCTCGAGTCACTCGACGATCAACGGAACTACAGGTGAAACAGGTGATATATACTCATATACATCTTAGTCCAAATTCCACTAGGTGTTCGATCATGCTTCACCTGTAGTTGTTCAAGCTAAGTTGGACAAAATCGGACGACTACATGTTCGGAGAAGTACAAGACCTCATGTGGTTTGAATAAACGAAAAAGAACTTGCAGTTATACGGATTGCTTACTTGTAAGGACAAATTATGAAGTAAATGAAAGGATCCCTACTTCCTACGATGACAGAGTACCTAGGATGGGGTGTTGATCGAAAATGTAAACCGGCCGACTCCGCGCATCCATCGTACGCAGTGTTCGGTACGCAAAACGGCGTCGAATCTTTACGGTGTCCGAGTCGCATGTGTCTCACATTATCATGCTAGCAAAAACGCACTGAGAGGCGAGTGACTTGCTTTCCTTTTCTTCACAGAATGTAGTATCTCCAATGTTTCTTTCATTAGTTTACTATGATGATGTAATACGTGAGTTTATGTGCACATAAAGTGGTTCTAAGAACCCACGTGCCCTTTATTTCAGTGATTTTCCAGTTGCCAATTAGTTATGACTCTCTGGAATCAGGATGTAGTCATGCTTGCTTGTTTAAAGGGTTTTATCGCATGAATTTGATAGCCTTTATGGGTCAGAGCAGGGAAGGGGAATTCCCTAACGGGAAAACTCGTTTTTCACTTACTGTAACTTATATCTAAGATACTTTCTTTATATTCTTATTGAACAAACGCAAGGTGTTATTTTATTCTTTATTTATGCACAAGCTGACGTTTCGGCGGTTTTCACCTTCCTTAGAGCCTGGAAAGGTCACGTTGACTGCGATCTACATGGCCAAACACCTCCATAACCAAACAGAGAACGCTAAACCGAATCAATCACATTGAACACCGGATGGCTTCATCGCATACTCACTGCTTTCTATGATTCCTCCACTAGATATGTCACGTAGAGACCAACCACACAGAGTTTACATGGAAGCGTAATGTGCCTCTCACATCAAAACAGCAGTCCTAAATACTGCCCAATATCACCCGTGATAATGAGGCATCCCCTGTGGGTCATTTTTGGATTCTTGGAATTAATCCAGAATGTTTCAAGAATTTGACGCGTTTGTGTTTTCGAATCCTATGCGAGGATCCTCGCTTCTACTCCAAGATCTTCCCCGTTATGTCTCTATGTCCTGTGCGAGCTCAGTGGGGTACTTGATCTGACTTTAAGTTTTCCGACTAGGTGTTCTTTTATACGGACGCAGAGTGGATTACCCGTTTCGCCAATGTATTCATCTCCGCACGTTTTACAAGTGATCAGAAAACCGTACCCGAACTCATTCAATCACCGTCTCTACCGTCGGGGCAAATTATACAATTTTGTGTTGTACCTTGATGGTCATACAGACGGTTGCGAACTAGTTGGCTTTTTAGAGTGCTTGGTGGTATTTCGACTGTTCTAACCGAATTCTTTAGGCCCTTCTTAAGCAGCATGATATAGTTGCACTTTGTTCGTTTGAGATGAAGGGCAGGATAAACGGGACCTTACTATCGTATGGGGGCTTGCCATTTTCTCTACACCTGTCCCGAAGAGCTATAGTTTCGTAGCCATTGGAATCAGCTATTTCTCGCGTCAGGTTCCGGGATTCTTTCTTCTGCTCTCTTCCTGTACACACGCTGGTGGCTGTTTGAAACATGTTTCTAACAAGCACCCTTTTCATGTGAGAGGGGTGAGAGGAGAGGTAATGAACCAAGATGTTTTTACTACTTGGCTTTCGGTAGCACTTCGTAATGTAGCCATTTCCTAACAGGTTAATTTGGGATCTAAGATACTTTATTCAATCGGACCTAGCTTAGACCTTCAGGGTTTCCACAAGCAGCTCAGATTATAAAACTCTTAAGCTCTAACTAATTTACCTTAGGCTATGAACCATTGCAGTGAGCAGCAACCGCTTACACGTAAGGGTATAGTGAAGCAATCTGCTCCTTTTCTATTCTGATTCGATATTTTCTATGTATTTTTCGAACTACTTTATTGATTTTTACGTATCTATGTTTTCTATTTTATACCTATCACCTTTATCACCTGTAGTCCCGTTGATCGTCGAGTGCCTCGAACCGGCAACAGTAAATCTTCCATTTTTCCCTGTCCCATGCAAGAGTAGCCCAGTAGGTTCTGCTCACTCTAGGGACTCATTGAACATCATATTTTTCTCCTAGGCTCTTCGTGAAGAACTTCGACCATCGGGTCGGCGGTCTTCCTGCAGTACGTTTGACATCCCGAAGAATCCAATCACTAACGGCTTTTGTCCATCGGTTGTCATTCATAGCTATTACGTGTCCGGCCCACCTTATCTTCACACCGATACATTCTCATAATAATTAGTATCTGTAACTCTAGGCGTAGTATGTTAATTGGTCCTTCCATAAGTTTTAGGTTTTTCTAGGACTTTCTCATTTCTTCCATATAATAGGATTACTGCATATCTCGAGCAAAGACATAGGCATCTATTTCTGTACCATTCTGTCAGTTGTTAAAGCTGTCCGTCTTCAATAGTAAAGAAGGTCGAAGAACCATTATTTGTTTTTTGTTCTCAGATTTAAGGGTATCCCTAGTGGTGTTTACCGCTCTACTTTGGTTGGAAGGTGTTCCTGGGTGTTGGGCTGTGAAGTACAGCGTGAGGTTCATCCCCCCGGCAGGATCTCCAAGCTGAGAAGGAGTCCGGTCAGGAAGCCCAGCCAGGAGTAAACCAGTACCAGGATCCATCACCAGTGTGGTATCAAACTAGTCGCGTGGTGGCAAATCTCCCGCTGATCCACAAGGGCGACGACTGCCTGTGCTGGTGAACCTGGGGCAACCTTTTGCCAGGCTGATCTCGGGAATCCAGAAAAACACAATGGCTAAACCAGCAAATCTCCGAAAAAAATGGAGACTGTGCTGGATCCCACACAACCAGTGAAGATGGGCCATCCAAGTATCCGAGAACGTTGTTGTTTTCCTTTAAGCTGATTGTAAAAGAAGGTAGTTGCATAGCAGAGCCTATCCAGCCTATCCTGATATTTTTCACCTCTTTATATATATATATATATATATATATATATATATGCATGTGTGCATTCTGTATACATTTTCAATTAAAATTATTCCTCTGCACTTAGTGCCTTTATTCACATTCCCTCGTAACGTACTTCGGTCAACGTATTCATGAGACCTTTAAGCGCATAAATCAAGTTCTTGGACGGTAAATGTACTCAAATCTAGAAAAACTAAATAGTGGACCTTTTCTATTTAACTCCATCCTTCCATATACATATAGGTGCTGCGACAACGCAGCGGTTAGTGATGCCGTAGATCAGGAAGCAAAGGCTGAAGTTCGACCGCCAGCACAACGTTCTCCTCTAATCCACCTGAGAACACCCCAGCCCGGCTATCTCCAAGATTGCCGTAGAGCACAGGACGTGTTTAAAAATGCCGAGCAATGAACTCATGGTTGCTGCTTCGACTCTGTCTTGGGCACCCAAGCCTCCCATCCATCCGGGACCTCAAAATTTGTGACACACTTGTCTGAGAAGTGCTTCCACCGATTCGCAAAGCCCTGGGACCGCCATGATGGTGAAGAACTGGGATTTTTCTAGTATAACTATCTCATGATTCCAGTAATAATCTAAGCAACCACCACCCAATGACAATCGTAATGGTTACTAAGGAAGTCCATGACTTAGCAATGCGCTGGCTCAACCCTCTGATGCTCCATGCATTCGACTTCATCCAGCACCGTTGAAGGTAATTGAGTGTACATCTGGCCTTTACAATGACTCGCGGTGACCTACTCCTATATATAGTCTGTACCGCTATTCTCCCAGACAAGTGTACCAATTCCTCAACCCCGGAGGGATAGAAGGCTAGGTGAGCCTGGGGCGCAAGGTCGATCCTATGTGTATTGCAGGGCGCTTCCGACCAGCAAGGCCGTGTTATTGTTCGAGAATGGTGACATACACGATATAGGCAACTATCGCCCAATCTGTTTGCTGCCAGTCGTCTACAAACTTTTCACTCGAGTCATCCTAAACAGGATTGACAACACTGGACACAGGACAGCCATGTGAGCAAGCAGGGTTTCGAAAAGGATTTAATACGATGGACCACATCCACACGATAACAAGACTCACTGAAGTATCGCGAGAGTACAAAAGACCGCTCGGTCTCACTTTCATCGATTTTCAAAAGGCCTTTGACTTAATTGAGATAAAAGCAGTCATGGAAGCCCTTGATAGTCAAGGAATCTTACTTAGTACATAGCAGATGCAAAAGACAAGCTTGGGGAGGTTTTAAGCGTATCGATGATGTAGTGAAGAGGACAAAGAGCACCCCACTGCATGCCCATCTTTTCGACTCAACGGTACTTCCTGCCCTAATGTAGGCGTCAGGAACCTGGCCGATACGTAAGCAAGAAGAAAGATCAATCGTCGTTGTCGAACGCGCACTCGAAAGAACGATGTTAGGAGTATCCCGTTTCACACAAGTAAGGGATGGGATCCGAAGCTCCGACCTGCGTCAACGATCAAAAATCAAAGATCCCGTTCTCTATGCCAAACAGTAGAAGATAGGGTGGGCCGGACACGTAATGCATATGAATGGCAACCGATGGAGAGGAGCCGTTAGTGACTGGATTCCTCAGGATGTCAAACGTACTGCAAGAAGACCACCAACCCGATGGTCAGAGTTCTTCACGAAGAGCCTGGAAGAAGGATGTGATGCTCGACGGATTCCTAAAGCAAGCAGAATCCACTGGGCTACTCTTGCAGGCGACAGTGAAAAATAGAGGATTTACTGGCTCCCGCTCGAGTCACTCGACGATCAAAGAGACTACAGGTGATACAGGTGCTACAAGTGCTCTCGGCGTTGAACAATCCTAGAAATCAAGAGGCGTGCCATGCATTCGTCATCATTAGGCATCTCCTCAGGTGATTGAATGCATATCTGGCCTTTACAATAACTGGCGGTGACCTAGCCTTGTATATAGTCGGTACAGCTATTCTCCCAGACGAGTATACCAATTTGTCAACCCCCGAGGGTTCGAAGGCCAGGTGAGCCTGGGGCGCAGGGTCGATCCTACATGTATCACAGGGCTCTTCTGACCACTGCGCTATATGCGCACCTAAGTAGACGTATATTGTACGTAAATGGGTCGTTTTACGCATACGAGCTAGACCATACATACCTTAAATCCACTTGCCTTAATAGTATTCAATTGTAAGCAAGGTTCTTTATTGGGTTAGTTTACATTATATTTCTGCCAGTTTCCTATGTTGTCGTTCTAACGATGAACTCAATTCTCAGCTTCACTGTTGAAGGTGGTTTTTCCATTTTCTTACTCACTGTTGTCTTCCAGAAATTGGATGTGGAGGAATGGCAGCGCAGCAGCTGGGGATTTTCGTTAGAAGTCAACAGGACGTCAAACGTGACCTTAGGTTAGCTTTTTACGTATTCTATTTCTTTGGCTTATAAAAGCCATAAATAAAGGATAAAACTCTCCGCGTTGATCAATCTCTGATGGATGTGCCAAGTATTCGACTTTCTCCAGCGTTAGAGGTGATTGAATGCATATTTGGCCTACGAATCGGTACTGCTATCCTTCCAGACAGGTCTAGTACCAATTTGGCGACCCCCCCATTTCATGTGTTATACAGTGTAATTTAGTTTGCTTACAGAGATTAAAGTGCCTGTCGGGCCGTCTGACTCACTTGTCAATATTTTCTTGTCACCATTTGCACAGCATTGCATAGTGACAACTAAGTGTGGTGAAAACTTTTATATCCATTTGAAGACAAAGACTCCTCAGCCACTGAAGAAAATCAAGGTTGAGTTTTTTTTTTTGCAAGCTTGTTAATATTTTCTTCATTTGTCTTCTTTCGAATCACGTAGTACATCTTTTTTTAACATCTTTTTGTATTAAAAAAAGAAAAAGAAACGAGTAAGGTGTATCTTTCAGGGCTTGATAAGCAGTGTAGCGTGGAATCCCGAATGTATCAAAGACGGTGAAACTGGAAACATCTTACTAGGAACATCACAAGGTCAGGAATGGTTTTCGAAGGTTTTCTATCGAGTTTATGAATTTCTGTTTAGATCTGATAGAATTACCTTGCCTCCCAACGGTTTATCGCTCGCCGTCGTTTGGTGGTGTTCCTGGGTATCGGGCTGCGATGTACAACGGAGGGATTCATTCCCTCAGCAGGGTATCCCAAGCTGAGAAGGATTCCGGCGTTTCCATCAGGTGGTCCAGCTAAGAGTAAATCAATACTAGGATCCACCACCGTCCTGGCATCAAATCAGTCGCGTGGTGGCAAATCTCCCTCTGGCCCTCAAGGCCAGCGATTGCATAAGGTGGTAACGACGTTGGGCAGAGTTTGGCTAGGCTGACTTCGGGACTCCAAGGACACTAGTTAAACACTAGTTAAACCAGCAAAGCTCAGGAAATTTCTTTGTTCTGGTGCTCGCACAAAAAATGAGGATTGGGCATCCAAGTATTAGCTTGGCAAGGATTTTTCGTGACATAACAAAGTAAAATTGTGGCAAAATGAGTGTTTTATTAAGATTAGTGGACATTTGGCCACTAAAGATCAGTATAGTATCCGTGCTACAGTAATGGCTGTTGTTCTACTTACAGGCGCCATAATAGAAACCGTGATTAATTCAAATGGTGCAACGGCTTTTGTTAAGGAACATACGGCTAGTTTTGGTGGTGAGAAAAATCTCGGAATTTCCTCTCTGTATCTTTACCTTATAAACGATGACAATGCAAAAGCAGCGAAGTTAGTTGGGTTATAGCGATCTATTGTTGTTGATTCTTTTTTTCTTGAGAACTGCCTTTCAGTAAACTACTATGTTTCAGGTGGTTAATGCTAGTTTGCCAACCTGGGCGTTTATATTCAGCTTGTGCTTCTATTGACATGACTCCACCCTCGAAAAGTAGTTATATGAGCGCAGCAAACCTACAAACTGGATGGATAACGATCCCCGAGATATCACCGCACATATTTCATCCATTTTTCTCAACTAAAGGTAGGGGTTTTTGAGTCTGATTAGACGGATAACTAATGGCTTGTTCATTAAGATTCTCAGCAAACGTGTTTGTCAATGCAGAATACTAATAGTTTGCAACAAACATCAGTAGTAAGTGCATTGCTACTTTATCCTCCTCATGGTGAGCCGAATCGATTCTTATGGGTTGGACCTAGTGGAATCACAACTGGAAAGGTTAATCTGTTTACTGACAAACCTAGAGATATCATTGAGGAAGACGACCACATGGAGTGAGTTCATTTCCCAAGAGTTTAGAAACATAACAACATGTGTCAATATGACATGTACTTTTTTGCCAAATTGTAGCAGACATTGATTAGATAAAACGATAAAGTTCTCTACATTAATCAATTCCAGAAGGATGTGCCATGCATTCAACTTCATCAAGCATCGTTTGGAGGTGTTTGAATGCACATCTGGTCTCTACAGTCACCTGTTGTGGCCTACCTGTGTATCGAGCCAGTGCTGTTATCATCCCAGGCAAGTCTGCTACCAATTTGCCAACCCTGGAGGGATGGAGCCCTTGGTTAGCCGGGGGCATGGGATCGATCCCGTATGTATTATAAGCCGCCTCTGACCACTGCGCCACACGGTTCCCATTATTTAGATGTGCTTCATGAATGATGTGGAGTTGCTATCAAAGAAATGCTGGTAAATATGAATTGTAGCTGTACATATGGTATATTCTGTAGGTGCAACTTCGTGTTGATTACTGCACAGATTTGTAAAGAGGCGTGTGTAGCACAGTAGTAAGAAGCGCCCTGCAACAAGCATTAGATCGATCCCCGCGTCGCAGGCTCATCAAACCTTCCATCTCTCTGAGCTCGGCAAATTGGTATCAGAATTGTCTAGGAGGATAGCAGCACTGGCTCGATACATTGGTAGACCACCGCAAGTCATTTTAAAGGTCAGATATTCATTCAGTCGCCTCTAACGATGCCTAAGGAAGTAGAATGCACGACGCATTTCGTAGGGATTGATGAACACCGGGAGCTCTATCTTTTTTTTTTGTCTTTTTATTCATTTCTAAACTATTATTAGCGGGATAAAACTATTCTTTCCAGCCATCGACGTATGGAAGGTCGTCTTGATTTTCCCATTGGAGCGTCATTAAGTGAATATCACATATTACTAGCTTATTCAAGTCGACTAAACGCTTTGTCGGTTTACACCAAAACCGTCGTTTACGAAGACGTTTGGGCAGAGGTGTGGTTTGAAATATCCGAGGAAAGTGTAAAGAAGAGAACGTTTTACTGGAAAGATCTTTACAGGACATGGGCAACGCCGTTGGTCTTGTAAGCGATCCAACATCTGAGTTTCATTGGCTTTACACAAGTCATATTACAATGAAATATAAACCGGTGGATGAAAATAGGTTAGCTGATTAGGTGTTCGTCCTTATGTCTTTAAGAATACTATTGTGAAAGGCTTGGTTTTGGTTGTTGAGTTTCTTTTGTTGATTATTCGGTCGTATTACAGCTTTAGCTTAACTGGGTTCAATGCCGATTGGTGCTTCGCAGATCAGTCCCATTGACGGCTGATTGCTGACAACGCCTATAAAACATGGTTAATAGGAAGGGAAAATGAAGGTCTCGCATGGTGTTGTGGTGAACGCGTTAGCCCTCGGGAAGGATAATAGCGCGTTCGTTCTCTACCGCAAACATCTGCAGTCCGGAGTTTTGCAAATATCTCAACATCATTGTAGTTATATTCCACGACATACTATGCTGTGAAAGAGAATAGGCAGCAAATGGAAAAGTGACTACATTATTTGCTCATTTTCCTTTGTTTATACTTAACTGTTGAAGGTACGTCTGGCGAGTGTTTCTTGAACGTGGTGATTACGCCAAAGCTCTTACGATCGCCAAGAGCAGGTTGCATATCGACCCTGAAGCACATGAATTGGTTCTAAAGCGTCAAGCTGACAAGTATATAGCTGATAAGAAGTAGGTACCATTGAAAGCAGCTTCAAGTTTTTTGAAAAGCAGGATAAATCGATTCTAAAAATGGCATTTGTAATCTCGAGGTCGAGCAACTTTATTATCAGACACTATAAATCTCTGTTAGCCGTAGAAATCTTACTTGTATGCTTGCACGTACGTCTTCACGAGTTGCGCGGACCCGAGCACATTCGCCATTCGTGTGTTTCACTCGCAATTATCGTCCACGGTGGTGGTTTTAGAGTACAATGGCTCGTACGAGTCTCATACCGTGATCTGTAAAAAAAAACTGCAGCTGCTTGTACAGCCAACCAACTTTGGTTACGAAGACATCCGCCTAGTGTGTAGAAGGCTGCTCTAGGAGAGGTTTGCATTCTCGTGGATTCTTGACGTGGTTGTAGTATCAGTCCACGTCTGCGCCATAACAGAGCGCCGGGTGGACCGTTGAGTCGAAAAGAAGAGCGCGGTTGTCCAGATTTTCAAGGAGTGCACCCTACAGTTCTTTTCGCCCACCTGTCGTTGCCGTGAAAAGCATCAGAAGAATTGTTCTTAGTGCATGATACCAAGATATTCCTACAACGTTGTCTTGCCATGTTCCACTGCTCAGTACTTACGATGGTTCCCTTCATAGAAGGCTCGGTTTCACAGTTACTTTTGAACTTTGTTTTTTAGTGAGACATACCCAGTACCAAATCAAAGATGGATTCATTGTTTGTTGTTTCGTACCATTTCAAAAAATTGAACTGTTACAGTTTCACTGCTGCAGCAGAAATTCTTGCTCAATCTACCGAGTCCTTCGAGGCGGTCGTCTTGAAGTTTATGTCAACAGATGAGCCTCATCGCCTTGGGTTGAAGACATTATTAGAGAAGAAACTTGATTCGATGACGCGACCAGAGGTTGCAATTTCATTTATATGGTCTCCTAGCAATCATATTTCCATAACACTCCTTAGTTATTTTCTGGTTGTCATTGGTCATAGTAACATACGAGGTTTATGATATTTATTACTAATTCTTGGTTGCTATAATTTAAGGACAGAATTCGACGGGATGTTCTCATCATATGGCTGCTTGAGGTTCATTTGGCTGAGCTTGCAGAGGCACGTCGTGATGGGCGTGAACAAGAGAGTAACGAACTAGCCGTTCATCTGCAACGTTTTTTGATGAGGAAGAATGTCCATGTAAATATTATGAAGCATTTGTATTAGGCTTGGAAATCCTCTTTGAAAATTCTTTATATTCTTGTCGCACAAACACGAAGTGCTACTTTATTCTTTATTGACAGGAATGCTCGTTTTAGCGATTTTCGTCGTCCTCAGAGCCTGGAAAGGTAAAATTGACTTCTATCCACCCATCCAAACACCTTCCTAACCAAATAGAGAAAGTGATAAACCAAAATTTCAAACACATTGAACACAGAAGAGTTTCTTTGCACATTCACCGTTTTATATGAGTCTTCTAATGAGTATGTCTCGTGGAGATCAACCGCGAAGAGATCACATTTGTTTGGTCAACAAGAGTATAAAGAATTACTCAATCAATGCCGATGTTGACAGGAAGTGGGTCGTGTCATCTCTGAAAGTAACTTTTTTGAGGACACAGTGGTAGTCAACAAGGATGCTGTTTACAATATCATGGCTTCTCATGCTGACATCGATTCACAGCTATTCATTGCGAAGCAAATTGGAGGTACCGATAGTGTATTTGTGTTCTCGTTCACTATTCTTTTTGATTTGGCTTTATTTCGAACGTTAAATTTTCCTACCTCAGCTTTACTCAGTGGAAGGTGATCAAAGGTTTAGTGAAATTGATGTTAATTATTTCGTTGTCTCCTGTAACTTTTCTCCTTTCTTTTTCTTTTATACTTTTTGTTTTCTACAAATGATATTTGTGTAGATTTCCTGACTAGAAACTTGAGTACTATCGAAATAGGCATATGTGATAGCTCATGGAGTTTTTGTAAAATACAACCATAGTGGTGCTGAGATATTTGCAAAAATCCAGAGCGCAGGTGTCTGTTGTGAGAAATGAACGTTTTATTAATGCACATGTACGATTGCACAAGTCGGCCTTGAACCCAGTTAAGCCGAGGCTACAGTCAAGATCACATAAAAATTGTAGTAGGCAAATTAAAGGTTAACATTGTGCTTTAGTAAAATTTAGTCTTTTAGATTGCGAAAAAATTATTGATATTCATCTAATGAGGGAGCATTACATGGAAGCCTTAGAAACTTTGAAAAATCAGGTGGATCGTTCACTTCCTCTCATTGCTTTATGTTAGCTGGGATTTCTTTTAAAGGAATTTTCGTAGAAACCCGGCCCATGAAGTCTAGTTTTTTCAATTCAGGATAATCCGGCACTATATTACAAGTATTCTCCAAAACTGGTAAGGCACATATCCACTGAACTCTTTGGATGTCTCATCGGTAATAAACGTGTACGGCCAGCGCTCATGGTTCCTACGCTATGTCTCTGTCAAGAAACCCCTGCTATGGTGAATTTGATGTTTTTCTTTTTATTTTGGGGTTTTACTTATTTTCCACATTTTTTTTTTACCAATTTCCACGGTTATTTGCGTGTAGCGCAGTGGTCAGAGGCGCCCTGCTATAGACAAGGGATCAATCCCACGTCCCAGGCTCACCATGTTCTCCATCTATCTGGAGTCGGGAAATAGATACCGGATTTTGTCTGGGAGGATAGCAGCACTGGCTCGATATATCGGCAGGCCACCGCGAAACATTGTAAGGGCCAAATCTGCATTCAGTCGCCTGCAACGTTGCATGATGAAGTCGAATGCATGGCGCGTCCCTCAGCGATTGGTCAACACCGAGAGCTTTATCCTTCATACTTTTATTTTCCCACAACACTTTTTTATTCATGTGTCTTTTATCTCTCTTTTATCTTTGTTTTGATTTAATCTTTACAAAGAATATTTTATTACTGCGTGTTTTTGGTGATCAAATGACTTAGTTGTGAGCTTACCAATATCGATTCGCTTAAACGTGTCCTTAATAGGCGGCAAGTGCCCTAAAATACCTTGAATGGGCTGTAAGCGAACAACGAAACTCTGACGACGTCGAACTCCACAACTTGCTGATTCTTCTCTATGCTCAGTTTCGTCCAAAGAGATTACATGAATACCTTCTGAAATGTGGAGTGGACAAAGCAGCTATTCCATATGACTTGGACTTCGCTATGAGGACTTCTGAACAATATAGTAATCGTTTTCGAAAGTTATTGAGTTTATCTATATGTCGTTGGGAGTTTTCCCAATGAATTTCAGAACTGGATAAGTCAACTGTGCATCTGTTATGTGTATCGGAGTTGTTTAATGAAGCTGTAGAGTTAGCCCTAAAGGTGAGTTGAGATTTTCACAGATTGGGCTTTTGCTGTCTGATTGATAGCATGGTGTCACTGAGTATCCACTTCTGCTTAAAAAGATCTGTAGTAGAGATTTGATGAAGATGGTATTGAATTGGCTAAAGAATGCGCACATATGATGGATCCAGACGAGGATGATTCTGTAATGGGACTCGAGCCGATGTACTCTGTTGAGCAGAGAAGGAGAATATGGCTTAAGATAGGTTCGTTCCTCAGTTTTAAGGTACAGGTGAGGGTGATTCTGGTATCCTAAAGACAATCTTATATGTATCTTGACTAAATTTTCAACCCATATATCTTCGAAGGGGCGGGTGAAGCGCAGTGGTCGGACGCGCCCCGTAATACTCATGACGTCTATTCCCACAACCCAAGCTCACCAAGACTTCCATCTCTCCGGAGTCCGCAAATTGGTACCAATCCTGTTTGGGAGAAGAGCATTGACTCGATACATCGGTAGGTCACCGCGAGTCGTTTTAAAGGCCAGATACGCATTCAGTGACCTGAAGCGATGCCTAATGATGTCGAATGCATGGCGCACGCCTTGATTTCTGGCACTGTTCAACGCGGAGAGCACCTGTATCACCTGTAGTCCCGTTCATCGACGAGTGACTAGAGCGGACGCCAGTAAATCTTCTATTTTTCCCTGTCGCCTGCCAGAGTAACCCAGTGGGTTCTGCTCGCTTTAGGAACTTGTCGAGCACCATATATTTCTTCTAGGCTCTTCGCGAAGAACTGTGACCATCGAGTCGGTGGTCTTCCTGCAGTACGTTTGACAACTCGATGAGTCCATTCACTAACGGCTCCTCTCCATCGGTTGCCATTCATACCCATTACATGTGCGGCCCACCCTATCTTCTACTGTTTGGCACACAGAACGCGATCTTTGATTTTTGATCGTTAACACTCCTAACATCGTCCTTCCGATTGATTGCGCGTTCGACCATGCCGTATGATCTTTTTTCGTGCTTACGCAGCGACCAAGTTTGCGACGCATACGTTAGGGCAGGAAGAACCGTTGAGTCGAAAAGGTGGGCACGGAATCGGGTGTTCTCTGCCCTCTTCCCTACGTCCTGTGGTATCAGCTCTAGTATTTCTGGAGACACGTCTCTTGGTGACTTTCGAACTCTCAGCTTTCGTAGCGCTAGCGTGAAGATGTTGAATGAGCCGATCGGATTCCTCATCGATGATATCGACAACGGTATCTTCCCAACTGCCGATTAATGAATTGAATAAGTCCCAGTTTATGGTGGTTGTGGAACTTAGAATTTAGCTGCTGTTTTTCCTTTGCACGAGAAATAGGATCTTGCACGAAGGAGACGATGGCTTGATCCCGTGTAGAATTTTGGGACAATCGCGACTTTGGTTAGGCAAAACATTCGATTTGCTATGATGTGGTCTATTTCGTTATGGTACTCTCCCTTGGGAGACTCCCACGTCCAGTGTTGAGTGTGAAATTTCTGGAATTTCGAGTTACCACGTATGGTCTTGGTCGCCATGGTGAACTCAGATGGCCGCTCACTCTGTTCTTTTCATTCTGATTCATGGGTTTCAATGTGACGTTTTTCAGATGTCAGATGTTCTTCTTGGTCGAATCTTGGCGTTAAGATCTCCAATAATGACCTTGAAGAATGTGTGGTCTTCTCTGTAAAACCTCTCCAAGTCCATGTAGAACGCTTCGACTTCTTCTTCGTCATAGTTTGATGTTGGCGCGTAAACGACGAAGATTGTCAATGCCGGTGTTGATCCACATCTTTTTAATTGTAAACGTCCGATTCGGGTTGTAAGCTGTTCGAATGAATCTATATTCATGGACAAACTCGTGTTGACGAGAACGTTGATGCTACCTACTCCTCTATTATCGTATGTTCCCGGGAACAGTTCATTTCCGTTGCCATAGACGGCGTTGAATGGGTGGCGTCATCTCGTCTCGGCCGTGCCGATGACGTCGTACCTTATCCTTCGTGCTTGCATGAACAAGTCGTCTGTCGAGGACTCGGATGCAAGTGTACGTGCATTGTAGGTACCGATCGTCACCTTAGTTCTTTGTAATTCAGGCAGTTTCCATTGGCCCTGAGATTTTAACAGCCTCTTATTACTCTTCCTAACCAACGCTGCAAAATTGGGGGATCTTTCGGGGTCAAGGGAACGAGGCCCGTTTTTTTTTTTAAACTGTGTTTAGTAATTTTGATACCCACGTATCAACGTGCTGGGCTCTGAACGTGGGTGCTGGGAATACTCAAGGGTAGCTTACCAGGCTCGTCCAGAGTCGACATGGAGCTTATTTGTTCGAAGCTACTCCTAACCGCCTCCCATACACTTCCCTGTCACTTGATTGCAGGCTTTTGGGTAGATTGACTCGTAGAATACAATCTGCATAAGTGAGAACACACCCACACACGCATGCATGATTACACCTAGCAAATACAGAAAGTGTGTGCCAAATCGGCGTAGTTGAAACTGGAAGTCCATACCCTGGATCCATCTGTTTCTCAGGGAAGCAAAGGTCGCTTTTGGTCCACGATTACGTCACGACGTCGGGACGCGGGGACGCGTCACGTAGCGACTTGCCGGCTCGAGATCACTTATTTGAGGCGCCGAGAGCATTATCTTTTTATTTATATCTTTGGAGGTTTTGTTGTTACATATATTATCCACTTTTGCGTTCCTGTCTCTTGAGCTGTACGCGTGTGGTTTTCACTCCCAAACGTATTTTTTCTACGAACTACGGTGTTATCCTTTCAGCAGCCTTCGTTATAGAGAGAAATGGGAACGCAGGGGAATGCATTGGTTTACTGAAGGAGTCAGGAGACGTCATCTCTATCCAGGTTGGCTCTTTACTGTGAGATGTTTCTTCCTGGGATGAAAATTTTGGCATAGCGGTCGTAAAGTAAACCTTTTTTGTGTATTAAGAGCCAATTTCTTTACTATTGAAGTCCACAGACCTTTGCTTCTTTTTTCTTCCCTTATTTTACGGAACTATTCAACAATTTTTTAGTTTTTTATTGCCTCATAGTTTGATTTTTAGGACATTCTTCCGTTCTTCCCTGAATTCACAAAAATTGAGGACTTCAAAGATCCACTTTGTGAGTGCCTAAAAGAGCACTCGGTGAAAATTCAGGTTCGCTCATTTTCTTTTTTTACTAACTCGCGCTTTTCTCATTCTAAGTGCTAAATGTTTCTGTTACATCGCGACTTGTTTTCACTTAACAGGTTGCTGTTTTAGGAACTCCAACAAGCTATGAATGATGCTACACTCACAGCAAAGGAGATCAGGGAAAAAACTCAACGTCTCCGCAATCGGTACAGTTTTATACATTACTATAAGAAGGCATAGGTTTTACGGTATTTTTCCAGGGTTACTGTCATCAAAGCAGGTGATTTATGTGCACGATGTGACCGATCACTTATTGGAAAGCCTTTCTATGCACACACTTGTCGACATTTCTTCCACCGAGAGTGTTTGGAGGACGCAATGATGCCATATTTAAATGAAGTTCTGGGTTATTTTAAAATTGTTTATTGAACAAGATCCATAACACAAATCTCTTTGAAACTGTGCAAATAAGCAGTTATTGCAAATACTTGAAAAGACATAGGACGCATGTATCACAGTGTTCGAAGGCACTCTACCATACACATTGGATCGATCCCCGCACCCCAGAGTAACCAAGCCTTCCATCCCTTCAGGGTCGGCAAATTGGTACCAGACTTCTCTGGGACGATAGCAGCACTGGCTTGATACATCAGTAGGCCAACGCGAGTCGTTGTAAAGGCCAAATATGCATTCAGTCACCTCCAACGATAGTTAATGAAGTCGAATGCACGACGCAGGCCTCAGGGATTGATCAACTCCGAGAGTTTTGTCTTTTGTCCATGAACCGACATTGTAATTATTAAACCGACAATTTCATGGTGTTATTGAAGATTGTAACTGATGTTTTATAGGTATTGAAAGCTCGTCTGAGTGATCTTGTCGCAGTGGAGAGACGGTTACTTTCACAGTTGCAAGCTGCAGATCTCGTCTCACCGGCCAGTGACAACTTTTATGCAGGTGTGATTTATTTCCTTCTGGAAAGCTTATTCAACAAAATACCTTGCAGTGATTTTTACTATTGGTTCCGATTATAGAAAAAGAAGCTCGTTTTGAAAAGGTCAGCAATGCAATTAATGAAATTCTTGGATCAGATTGCCCTTTATGTGGTGTTAATGCCATTGAGTGAGTTTAATGGATGGACAGCTGTGGTTCCATTGGAGTCACTTACTTTTCTCTTGTTTTTGATATGATTCTAATGATTTTTAGGCTAATTGATAAGCCTTTCTTCACAGATGAAGAGTTCTTAGCTGATCGCGATTCATGGCAGATTGACTAGGAGACTTTTAGAACCATTTTTCTACGTTGTGCCAGAGCCAGGTTTAAATTGTATAGTGTAGAAATGTCTGTGATATGTGGATACGATGTTGTCACTTTGCTATAATTATTTAATAAAAGTATAATTTGAGAATGATTCCTTAAGTCTACAAGTGTTCAGGAGTCTTATTGGTTACAATTCCACCTTTGCCTCATATTGCCTTTATGTCGGCTTAGGAATGAAATTCGAAACATCAAGGTGTTAGCATACTTCAGAAGTGTGGCGCTACAAACACTTGTTGTAGCGCCGTGACAATGGACGGCATAGGTGCTAGCCAGAAACATTGGAAAGGGCTATGGCCGGCAGCAAAATGTTTAGGTGGCTGTCATGGAGTCAGTCCTCTACGAATGATCTAATGGTTCCTGTTTCAGCAGAGTTTCTATGTTGTAATGACCACGTTTTCGCCAACAGTGTCTGCCTCGAATTGGGTTCTGGTACTGGAGTGGTTGGGCTATCATTAGGACGTCTTGGGGCTAAGAAAGTTTTCCTCACAGATTTTCACAGTCGTGAAGTACGGTTTTTTCTTTACTGGAGGCATAACTACTTCTCTAAAATATTGCAGATATTGAGTTTACTACAAGAAAATGTGGAGAAGAATTGTCTATCAAACATCTGTGAGGTGAAAGTGGGTGAATTTTTACGAACTCTACTCATCTAGAAAATTCATCTAGGAAACGCTCATACACGGCTTCTAAGCAGCTGTTTAACGGCAGTTAGCGAATAGTTATACAATATATTTCCTCATGAGTTCATCACCATAGCCTTAAGCAGTTTTTGGGATCTGAGGGACAAAAATTCGATTCGCACTAGTAAACCAGCATGGGTGTGATGTGAAATATAACCACAATGATATTCAGATATTTGCAAAACTTTGAACCGGTGAGATGTGCAGTGGGGATCGAACCTGCTATTGCCCTTTTCCGGACTGGCGCGTTCGCCACCACACCATGCGGGTTCTTCGTTTCTCCCGTCTATGAGTTAGTTTTCTACTTAAACCTATCCATTCACTTCGTATCGATCAAGACTCAACATAAAATTGGTAGTTTCTGGGTTTCCGGTGGATATCGATATAGATAGGGCGCTTGTGGAGCAGTGGTTGGAGGTGCCGTGCAACATGTGGAATCGATCCTCGCGCTCATGGCCCACCGCATCTTCTATCTCTACAGGGTCGCCAAATTGGTACCAGACTTATCTGGGAGGATAGCAACTCTGGCTCGATACATCGGTAGGCCACCGCGAGTCATTATAAAGGCCAGATATGCATTCAGTCACCTGAAAACGATGCTTGGTGAAGTTGCATGACGCGCCCCGCAGGGATTGATCAACGTCGAGAGCTTTATACATCTTTTTATAGATAATTATATGGTTTGAAAACTCGTTAACGGGTGACTAAAACACCTATAGGTTAAAAACAAGGCCTGAGAGAAACGAGAGACCAAGCACCCGCATGGTGAGGCTTTAAACACGTTAGCGCCCGGAAATGGTTCCATATCCACCGCAGACAAATACAGTCCGGGGTTATACAAATATATCGGTGTCAAACGATGCGCTTTTTTTAAGGGTCTGGATTGGCAGGATGCTGATAACATAAAGGCTGTGGTGGACGAGTTGACGGAGCTGGACTATCTCATCGCTTCTGACGTCTTCTACGACGTCTGCACTTTTCGTCCTCTGATGACAACAGTCCACACGTTTTTCCAACGATTTCCATTACTGCAGTTCTACTTCAGTTATGCTGAACGGGAGTATGTATTGATTGACGTGTATAGTGAAGATTTTTCTCAAGTATAAAGTAGTTCCACTGTACAAAAACGTGCTACTCTATTTTGTATGTACTTCCCCAGCGGTTTATCGCCTCATCATGACTAGGAAGTGTTCCTTTGTGTCGGGCTGCAATGTGCAGCCGTTAGTTCATCCTCACAGCAGGCTCTCCTAAGTAAAGGGAGTTCGGCGTTTCAATCAAGAAGCCAAGCTACTAAGAGTGAGCCAATACCATGATCCACCACCATCCTGGTATCAAACCAGTCGCATAGTGGCAAACTCTCTGATCCATAAGAGCGCCGACTGCTCGTGCTGGTGACGACCTGGGGCAGACTGCGACCAGAACGACTTCAGGACTCCGGGAACCACAATAGCTAGGCCAACAGAATTTCGAAAAAGTGGAGAATATGTTAGGGACCGCACAACCAGTGAAGAAGAGCCATCCAAATAGCCAAGTAAGAACGTACTTTGTGCGAGTAAAAAGCCAAAAAAAAAAAAAACAGTCGTACTACGTAATTACGTGTTATTTTGTCCTAGCAGTGAACCCTTTAATGACGAACCGGTCTATAAGCTTCTGTCAATCGCTCAATTTTAAAGAATGGCACGGTTATTTTTTGACTTTGGAGACAAACATTTTACTAAAATACCTTCAGAGCTCAACTAATAGTCGTACTTTACTTACTGTACCTACCGGTACTTACCGTACCTTACTTACGTACTGCTCTATGGAAGTTCCTTCTCTAATTCTTTGCTTCAGTTCATTAAATTCGTTGATGTTGTTCTTCTTGTTTGTTTCATGGCTAAGGACTGGGGTCATTGTTCCTGAGAAGACCAAATTCTTATAGTATGGTTGCTAAAGTCGCTAAGCAGTCATTTTGTTTTTAAGTAAGTAATATGGATATTTTGTATCTTGCAATTTTTTCTTCGTAATGTCCTCCTTGGTCCTTTTCTGAATACTGAAGGCAGGACTGTGGATAATATCTGCTCGTAGGACTAGGTGATTGGTGGTAACAAAGTATTTGATGTTGTGCTATCTGGTAACCTCTAGTTATACTTTGGAATCTAGGTACCTGTGTATTTGAAAACTGTAGAAAGGATTTCAATTTGGATACGGTAATAATTCTAAGCCACAAAACCGACTGTTGAAGAAGCCACGTTAAGGTTACGGTGGCTGCAAAAGTCTTAGGATTAGGCTCTATAAATCCGATCTTTATCTCAGTTCTCTTTGAATAATATTATTTCCTAAAGTGTTCTATGTTTTAGCGACAACTGGTCAATCGAGGACCTCATAATACTTTGTAATCTCGAAGGTCGTCTTGTTCGGAAGAAGTATTGTGACGGGAGTTCAGTACAAATTGGTCTGCTCTTTCGAAAGTCGATGTCGGAAGCGGTGTTTTGTGGTGTGGAAGGGTGGGTTTACGTTTACATAAGTCATTTCTTTTGGATACTTTACTGTATTAATTGTCACTATTTAAGAAGTGTGTGTAGCGCAGTAGTCAGAGGCGCCCAGCGATTCGCATGGGATGGATCATCGCGCCTTCAGGCTCACCAAGCCTTTCTGCCCTTCCGGGGACGCCAAATTGGTACCAGACCTTCCTGAGAGAACAGCATCACTGGCTGCATACACCTAGGCCACCGCGAGTCTTTGTAAGGGCCAGATATGCATTCCTTACCCTCCGGCGATGCTTAATGAAGCCGAATGAATGGAACATTCCTCAGAGACTGATCAACACCGAGAGCTTTACCCTTTATCCTTTCTGTTTTTTAATCGACTCCTGTGGGTCAGTGAAGTCTTCACTTATTCATCTCGCGCAAAATAAGCCGAGTGGGGACGCTACGCTCGAGATGCCGTACATTAAGGACATCACGCTTTCATACTTAATACTCTTTATTCGCAACTTTTCTTGCGATAAATTATCTATTGCAGCTCTCTGAATTCACCTTGATATCTCACATTAGGGAGATCCATAATCGCGAATGCCCTACATTTAACGACATTTTCAACAACTAAAAGAGAAAATAGTTCTTGGATTAAAGCGACTGGTTTCGAAATTATTTTCATTTTTATATTAAGCTTTATTTTTTGGTGAACTCATTTGCTAAACTTTTGGTGGAATTGCATTGCGTGGCATCATTCGTTAATATTTTGCACTATTGACCACTGCTGTACTCCCATCTACGAACAAAACCCACTGGGCTACTCTTGCACACGATATGAATAAGTGGCGACTTTACTGGCACTAGTTTGAATCACTCGATGATTAACGGGTGAATAATTAACACTGGTGATAACGTACTTCGTTTATCTGTTGAAGCTTTAAGAGAAACCGAGAGTGTGTGGGTGGTAGACATATTTCTGCTTTACTCCCACTATTTTGCATTTAATTGGTGGTAGAAACCGTTCAGCCCAAATTTCTTCAGAGGTGCGTCAGAATCAAAACTGGTGTTTGTGAGCTGTTCTGGTGAAACTCTGTGCGAGTCAAATTTTCATGGAACAAACTATAACTTGCATGGTATCGAGAAAACTGCGTCCGATATCGCTACCTGGGTACGAAGTGCTGCAAAAGAGGCCAACATATCGTTGCCTCTAAAGGGACTCGTGAGCTTTTTTTTAGTTTATCTGAAGTCATTCCAAGAATTGGGCGCGTGTAGCGCAGTGGCTGGAGGCGCCCTGCAATACACATTGGATTACTCCCGCTCACCAGGGTCACCAAGCCTTCCATCCCTCTGGACTGGGGTCGGTAAATTGGTACCAGACTTGTCTGGGAGGATAGAAGCACTGGCTGGATACATCGGTAGGCCACCGCGAGTCATTGCAAAGGCCAGATAGGTATTTGATCACCTCAAACAATGAAAGAAATTGAATACGTGGTGCATCAATCAAAGACTTATCAACGCTAAGAGCTTTAGCTTTTATCCTTTATTCTAAGACTTGAGCACTGTTTTTGACCAAACGTCTAGCAAAGAGATCGGACAGAATTAGAATTTTCTTTCGTGACACACATTTATGTTTCGATCAGTATTTTAACGTTCCATGTATATCTGTTATTCTTGGAACTTACCACTTAGGTCTCGTTTTTTGTAAAATCGAGTGAGATTTCACAGGGACTTGGTCTTTCTGGAGCTGAAGGAGCACGTGACAATTCAAGTTTTGTAAAATACGTCGAGGCGAACCACGGAGATCTGGCTGAACACATCTTTCTAACATCGGATACAGTGGCTGCGGTCGCTGCCGCGTTTGAGCATGGTGAGGTAGTGGTTAAATTGACTGATTTTTACAATATTTATATGTTTGTGTTCTGTTTTCTAATAGCGAAATGACTGTATTTCCTACTGAAGTCGACAAGAGGTTCGTAGATTTTTTGCATAAGATAGAAAGTGAGATGTTAAATTTCTTTCCAATTTTGCCTATCTTACCAACGGTAAACCGCCTCATCGTGGCTGGTAATGTGCCTGGGTGTCGGCCTACGATTTACAGCGGAGAGATTCATCCCCTTAGTAGGGAAGTCAAGCTCTCAAGCTGAGAAAGAGTGCACTGTTTCCATCAGAAACCCAGCTGGCTTAAAAAGTACCAGGATCCATCTCCGTCTTGATACCGAACTAGTCGCATGATGGCAAATCTTCCTCTGGTCTGAACAACAACTTCGACTGCCGGTGGTGGTGACGACCTGGGGCGGACTTTGGCCTGGCTGACCTCGAGATTTCAGGGAAGCACAATAGCTAATCCAGCAAAACTCCGAAAATTGGAAGGTGGAAATTATGCTGGGGCTCGTGCAACCAGTGAAGACGGGCCATCCAGTTATCCAAGTGTTTTGCCTATCAATTTGCTCTTCCCTGACTCTAAAGTACTCGTAAATGTACACATCGTTTAATTTTCAATCCGATGAAGACAATGGCATCATAGTTTAGGGAAACTGGACAGTATGCTCACTTCTTTTCAGGTGGAGTCATACTGGTAGCAGGAACAGGTTCATCATGTCGCGTTTTACTAGCTGATGGTCACGTTTTCGGTGTTGGCGGATGGGGTCACCAAATCGGGGATGGCGGCAGTGGGTTTTGGATTGCAATGAGGTAATTTCCACATTGTAATGATATTCCGTCCTATACTGCATCTTTTCTTAAGCCCACACTTCTTCACTTAGTCTTCCCAATATTTCACGTTTTCAAAGCCTCGAAGAGTATTCCTGCCTGTCAAAGTATGATGTTCATTTGTACTATCCACTATTAATCCGGCTAGGGTTGCTAAAGTTGAGGGGAAGTTCGACGTTTCAACCCAACAAATAACGAATCATTACCTCGAACCTTTACGACTTGGAAGAAATTACTCGTGATGTGGTAGACCTCCGTCAGATCCACAAATGCGCGAAAGCTCATGTGATGACCACTTGTGGAAAGCCCTATACGGCTCTCTTGAGATCCTGGAGAAAACCCTTACCCACTTTGTAGTATATCAATGACATAGAAGTTGTGCTGAAGCAAGCATACTAATTCATTAAGGCAGGTTTTGTTTCTAATACAGGCGTTCAAGTAATTCGTACAACAACACTCGTTGTTAGTTTTTTATTTACTGCCTGCTACTATTTTTCACGGCAGGGTATTATGTGAGATACAGTCACAATGATACAGATATTTTCGAAACTTCTGATATGCAGGTATCTGCGGTGGGGACGAACGCTTTTAACCTTTTCGTGGGCTAACACGTTCACCACTACACTATTCTGGACCTTCGTTCCCTTTCTATCAGCTGCTTTTCTGTCTACCAGTGATATAATCAGTCACGCGTCAACGGGATTGATCTAGGGAACCAAATCGGCATTGAACCCAGTTAAGCTGAGGCTGTAGCTGAAATCACTGAAGACTCATTGTTTCTTATGTTTTTGGTAAGAGCGTGTGGATGTTGAAGGGCAATACGAATGGTATTCGATGAAGACGACGGCATGGAAATACCTCATCATTCCACACGAAGGATTCGAGATTTACTGCTACAGGTAGGTCTTTCTTACAGCGTTCTTACAGGTTCTTACAGCGTTTCTTACGTTCTCTTCCCTGCTAAACCTTTGATCATCTTCTTATTGCAGCATTTCCAAATTGAGGACAAAGTTGATATTCTGGAACACCTATACAACAAATTTGAGAAATCTCACATTGCCTCGTTCACAAAAAAACTAGCCGAAAGTGAGGACGTTTACCATCCTAACTGACTACTTCCATTATTCGTAATGAAGAATCACAACTGGAAAGTTCGAGTTGTTTTTTAGATACTGCAGATCCAGCAATAAATGAGCTATTTCATGAAGCTGGAGTAATCCTAGGGAAGCATTTTGTTGTGGCTGCCGGTCATCTTCCTAGTGTGGGTTTCCTTAATCCCAAATAAAGCTCCTTGTTGGGAACGACTTCTATTTCAGGAATATCGTGCAGAGATTAATCTGATCTTGGTGGGATCAGTATTTCTGTCGTGGAACTCGATCAAAAGCGGTATCGTTAATCGTTCTGTTGAAAAGTTGTTGTAGATGAGTCCTACAGGTCTGAGTAGCTGGTCTACTTCCTGAAGCGTGAAGTGGTTGCACTTATGGCTTATCTCTGTGATCTAGTAGACTGCTAATAAAATTAGCACTTAACTGTTTATTTGCTGCCTACAATTTTTCAGGCAGGATGTGGAGTACAACCGTAATGATATTGAGTTTTTTGTAAAAATCCCCATTGTAGGTGTCTGCGGTGGGATCGAACCTGTCGTTACTCTTTTCGTGGGTTAAAGCGTTCAACACCACACCATGCGGATCCTTCGTTTCGCCTTTCTGCTAGTCGTGTTTTAATCTGTAGGTGCTATCAACAATCATCCGTTAACAGGATTGATGTAATGTTGTCGATGGTGTGGTGGTGAACACGTTAGCCGCCGGAAAGGTTAATAGCTCATTCAATCCCCACTGGAGAGACTTGCAGTTCGGACTTCTGCAAATATCTCAGCACCATTATGGTTGTATTTTAGAAAATTAGCACTTTTAGGTCCTTGTCAGGCATCTACATTTTTAACTGTATGAAATTTGTCACTTTCCATACTTTTGGGCTAACGCTGGCCTTTTCACTTCAGGGATACGGAGTGCAGAATGTCCTTAACCCTTTTCCTTTTACAGGATTTATTCACGCAGTACAAGGTTCTTGGATACCACGGGTTCACCTATATCGTCCAACGGGATCTAGTGCTATCGGAGCTGCTCTGTTGGCAGCAAACAAAGCCGGTTTCGACATACCACATCCAAAGAATTGCGAACACATGGAAACTATTGAATTCTATTAGTAATACCATCGATGAAGTTTCTATGATGCCGTTCATAATAGGCGCCTGATACATTTTTATTTCTTTCCTTTAAGTGTTAATTTCTTTGCTCTATGATGAATGTGTCTTAAACAAGGATGAATTTTAAATTAAATTTAATAAACAACGTATGAATGATTTATCCCTAAAATCGAACAGTTCTCTGAAATCCCATATCCAACCCGAAAACGAAAACACATCATCGATATTACTAACGGTCTACAGATGATATGTACGGCGCGTGTAGTGGTGCTCGGAGACGCATTACAATACACATGGATCGATCCCCGCACCGCAGCGCCAACAAGCCTCGGTGCTCAGAAAATTGGTATCAGACCTGTTTGGGGGATGGCGGCATTGGCTCGATACCTCAGTAGGTCACCACGAGTCATTGTAAACGCTAGATGCGGATTCAATCATCTCCGGCGATGGTCGAATGCAAGGCGCATCCCTCAGGAATTGATCAACGTCGAGGGTTTTATCCCCTATCCTTTTTATACTTATATAGTTGGTGACTTGTCTTCGATGTCAAGAACATTAGCAAACAGTTGAGTTCCCAAACTACGAGTCTCGAGTTGCTAGCTGGGTTAGAGAGGTTTTCGCAGGATGGCATTTCTAGTAAATAGTTGAAATTCTCTAGAATTGGATAAAAATTTTTCCTGGGCATTGGGCTTCTCGAAGACAACGAATTTCCATCTTAGATAACTGTCCACCTTGAAGTATAAGCACTCTTAGAGATGATTAATGGACCACTGTGACCATTTTACAGGGATATGGTAGGTCATTCTTTATCCTTCACTTTTATGGTACACCAACTCATTACAGCGTTAGGATGTTGTTTTTGGGTTAAGATCTTCGATACTGACAGGTCAAGACAAGTGGTAGTGCATTAAACGAGCTAGCTTCCACAAGGTAAACCATGCATTCTGCTCCATTCCTAGTGGCGCAGATTAATGAGTGTACATGCATGCTGGGCTCATGCAGTTACTTACAACTCATTTCCAACTGGTGTCCCAGAAATTTTGGACCTAGCAGTTAGGAGTTCTCAGAGAGTAACTCTGCGTTGTCTACTTCTACTTCCGTCGTTGAAAGGAAAACCCTGAATGCTACAAAAAGAGACGGGAAATTATATGGTGGACTCCATCGCGATGTTGTGCACTACGTACTTTTGCGTCCTATGTGATCAACATGACGAGCATAGCAACTTTCTACTGGTTGTATTCTATGCTATGAAATATCGTATTATGATCTTTATGTATTCCTGTCATTCTCTCATATGTTTCCGGGATATGAGGATAAACGTGTATGTGGTTTAACTGGAAGTGTTGGAGAAATGTCCATCAAGTCATTCTTTAGTAGGACATGCACTTTACTATAACTATATCCATGATTTCATACTGAAATGGTAGTTTGAGATCAGAAATATACATTAATCAGAAGACTACTAGTTATGGAACGTGGATGACCCAGACGAAACCGGTAGGCTCTACAGCGGGTTATATAAAGTACTGCAGGGAGGGAATAATCAATGGATAGTAGCACATGAAGTAGATCTACGACTTTCAACCAGGAGAGAATGTATAATTCATCTTCCTCTTCTTTTCTTCTTGTTCATTTCCTCTCCTCATCGTCTTGTGTCGAGTATTTTTGCCTTCTATTACTTTCCACATATGGTTATGAGATGTATTTATGTATATGTGTTCTTACGAACTGCCCTTGTTTATCTGACCCGAGGTTGGTATAGATGTTCTTATTGTTGTGAGACTAATGAGACTCATCATCTCCCGTGAACAACGCTATGGTTCAGCAGCACGGCTCTGAAGAAGACGAAGTCGCTGAAACGTCAGCCACTGAACAACAACAGCAACGACAATAATAGCAACATCAACAGAGTTTCACTCGTAACAGCACAGCTTTGTGGAAGGCGAAGTCGTCGAAACGTCAGCCATCGGACAACGATGGCAACAGCAACAGCATCACCGACAACAACAATAGGAACAACAATAAGAGATCTGTACCAACTTCGCGTCAGCCAAACAAAAGCAGTTCGTAAGAAGATAGATATAGATATGTCGATTATTTATGCTGAGCTTTATAGAAAGTGCGTCGTTTCACTTATGAGATGGTATTTCCTTTGAAACCTGGAAGTTATAAACGGTCTCACGAGAGTGGTAAGCAAACGGATGTCATGTGCAGTGCAGCAGAAGAAAACGTCCCTAGTCAACCAGGCAAGTTACTTCTCCCTTCCTTAGTTATGAGAATCCTGTCTTGTTTCCGGAAGAAGTCAAAGATTTCAATATGGAAATATTCAGCAGCAAAACGTAAGCGTTTCTTTGACTTTGAAGCTCATCCGCGACGTAAAATTGCCATACAGTTCCTCTACTATGGCTGGGAATTCGACGGTTTGGTACAGCAGGCGAATACTGAGAACACAGTAGAAAAGGTAAGTAGTCTCCACTTCTTAACCAAGGTTCCATCAGATCTTTGAAGTCTATTGCGGGCTCTATCATATTTCTAGCACTTGATGGACGCTTTATTGAAAACGAAGCTTATTTTTGATGAGAAAAACTGCGACTTTTCACGATGTGGACGGACTGATAAGGGTGTATCAGCCTTTAAGCAGGTTGCAGCTCTCGTGGTGAGGTATCATACTTGTTTTTTTCTCTTCAGGCTTTAGTTATGTGCAGTTTTCCTTGAGGATGTTAACTGTTGATGGCCCGCATTTTTTTTTCGCTAATTTACAGATCGGCAGATGTAAATGGCAAATTTGTGTTTTGGCATGATGCTGCTGACAAGTCTGTCATTGAAAATTATCCAGAAAAAGAGGAATTATCTTATTTGAAAATGCTGAATGGTGTGTTACCAAGCACCGTAAGGGTTATAGCGTGAGTTTTCTTTCAAGAATTGAAAAGTAGCGGTGGAACTGTCGTAAACTGTGATTCATCTCACCCAGGTGTACCAAAAAAGGATTGAAGAATAGTAGTAGAACTATTCAATATAAATTCGTCATTTTCTCTCTTAGCAATCGCGATGTTGTTAAAAAGGTTGTTTTTTAAACAGTAAAAAGTCGATCCTGGGTACTAATCAATATATATTCTTCTCTTGATAAGCTTACACAAGGTCGATAAATAATCTTTGTTTTCGGTTAACGTTTCGACATATTTTTTCATCGGAGCCGATGATCGGAGTCCGATGGTCAACAGTTGTGAAGAAAGCACTGGTTCTGATGAAGACGAAGAAGTCGAGGCATTAACCGAAAATAAGGATTATTTATCAACCTCGAGTAGACTTATCAAAGGAAGATTACATATTGGTCAGTCATACCCAGGACAAAGGTAAGTCGTTTTTGAAATATAGCAGTTCAACTGTCTCAACTATGGTTGATCTCAGACAGGTGTACCAGATTTCGAGGGTATCCATTTGGTCTCACAGACGATGAAATCCTCTCCTTACATTGCTCTCGCTACTTCTGAGTTATCTTTGAATAGTCAACATGTCACCATTTCGTAATTATGTAGATTTTCTGGGTCTTCTCCTGTTTCCTCTTGTCTAACTCAGTATTCTCGATTCTTTGGGGGAGGCCATTATGCGACCTTAGATTCTCGTTTAGGGCTTTTTATTTTATTTACATTGTTCAAAAATAACTTTTAGATGGGCACCAGTACCTCGAGACTTTTCTGCCAGACATGCATGTAATATGCGTGTGTACAAATATAGTCTACCCAGGGCTAATTTGAACCTCGAGGTACTATATCCTTGCTTTTCGAACCCTCATTCAGTGTATCTAGCGCGTTTTTGTACCCAGATTTTATGTTAAGGTTATGCGAGAAGCGTGCAATTTGCTTGTAGGAACGCATGATTTCAGGAATTTCTGTCAGGTATCTTTTCTCTATCCAAAAGGTTTTTCCTTGTGTGCGTATAAACATAGAGTATTATTTGATACTTTCGCGGCAAATGACATCCATAAGTGCTATAACGGTTTTGCATGAGTGGTCGGTGTGACACCTATACGTCTCATTTTTTCTCCGGTCGTTAATTTTAACATGATACTATTTTAGGACATTTTTTGTTATCAGTTAACTGCTTGTATTGGGTGTTAGTCGGGGAATTCTCTATTCTGCACTTAGAAATGTTGAAAAAGTTTAGCTATTTGAGTACTATAGATCTACTATGCATATACTCTACATGTATCTAAGCTATGCATATACAAGTCTCGTGTAGCGCAGTGGTCGGAGGCTTTCTGCAATACGCATAGGATCGATCCCATGTCCCAGACCCACCAAGCTCTCCATTCCTGTGCTCGGCAAATTAGTACTAGAGCAGTCTAGCGGGATAGCAGCACTGTCTTGATATAGCGGCAGGCAACCGTGAGTCCTTATATAGGCCTGGTATACATTTTATCGCCTCTAACGATGCTTGATGAAGTCGAATGCATGACACATCGCTCAGGGATTGATCAACGCCGAGAACTTTACTCTTTATTTTTTTTTGTACATATACAAAGCTATTTCAATTCTAACTATTGTAGTAAGTGAAATCAATGATGTAGAATATACGGGTGGAAAAAATGCTGAAATAGAAACCCACAAGTTGCAAAACACTTCCAAATGCTGATAGTAGTGTTTGAATGATGTATCATAGTAGAGTGCAATAAATGTCATATATGTCCACAGCACGATAGAGCAATGCCTTTTTTACAATCCTTTCATATTTACAACCCTGGAGCATTCTAGTTATCAAAGAAGTAACCGTATATCTAAAAAGGCAGCAGGTTCATAATGAGTGAAATTTAGCTGCACACCAGTCCTCGACAACCCTGAGATGAAGCGTTTTGGCGAGAATGTTAGAGCATAGGTCGTTATTAAGCCTATCGAGAAATGTAGCACTGCAGCTGCGTTAGGATAGGTTTAGGATAAAGCTCTCGGCGTTGATCAATCTCTGGAAGGTGTGTTGTGCATTCGATTTCATGAAACATTATTGGAGGTGAACGAATGCATATCTAGCCGTTACAGTGACTCGCAGTGGCTTGCCGATGTATCGAGCCAGTGCTACTGTCCTCCCAGACAAGTCTGATACCAATTTGCTGATCTCAGAAGGATAAAAGCCTTGGTGACTCACGAGCGCGGGGAGACCGATCCCCGTGTGTATGGCAGGGCGCCTACGACCACTGCGCTACATGTGCCCATAACTTATTCATAGTGAATTACAAATTGTAGTGGTAAAGCAGCTGAAAGTATCGAGTAACTGCGCCACCAGCTTCTATGCGAGTGTAGCACTGCTCATTCTACACTGCGATGATGTTCGGATTATTTTCGAAGCATGAAGGAAAACAAAAAAATGACACCGTCTGATAAATAATTTTGATCGCATAGAGAAGTACATTTTAACTGTGAACTGAATTGTAACACTTTATCATCGTGGTAATCTTATAGTAGGAAATAAATATGTTAAAAGTCGGTGAAGCAGCGAGTAAGTTTGCTTCTGTTCTTGGTTTTGGTGTTCCATCCATTTCACTCCAATGGAGTTTCTCATTGGATTGTGGATATTTTAGATCACTTAGAACCAAAAGAAAAAAATGAGCAAAGATGTCAGAATTAATAAAATCAGGGTATTTAAAATGCTGTTTTAATACTTCGTATTGATTTTATTCATTTACTTTCCACAGTACTTTTATGGTTTAGGTGGATATGAACGAGAAGCGCGTTGGTATGTCTTTTGTTCGTCAATTATTTGAAGTTACTATAGAGCCGATATCCGCAAAGTGTGTTGTTTGTCTCTCTTTTTTTCCATTTGAAAAAGTTGAACAGTAAATTGAACAGTAGTTCACTAGTTTAAAAGAGCTAACTGGTTTTTAGTCATCTTTTAAGAACTCTTGTCAACAGATCACTACCATTTCAGCGTGACATCCTGGTGATTTAACGCTCTTTCATAGCAATTCTGGCTTAAAAGCAGAGAATCCCACGATATCAGTATCGTATTCATCCATTGCTAAATGCATACCCTATAGTGGTGGCAGTTTAAGGTTTAAGTTTTTAAGGATTCGAGAGGTTCAAAGCTCTGGAACTTTTTACATAATGATGGTGGTGGTTTAAGGTTTACTGTTTTGTTGTGTTCTTATTGTCCAACAAGAGGTTGTTGAAACCATATTTACTGGACAAAGGCTTACATTTCAGCGGATTTCGCTGGAACCTGGAAACGTCAAGCATTCATAGCAGACAATCTATTCAGTCAGATATTTTCGTAATCGGGGCCGAAGAAAATCAAAATCTAAATTCCATTCGCACGAGAACGAGTTTCTTTTAAGCAGCAACGTTTTTTGTTAGTCTTCCATGTACTGGTAGAAAATAGCCGCATAGAGTTTACGTGGAAGAAAAATGTCCTTGGTTCAGGTGAAAACATCCGGCTATGTCACGTGTCATTAAAATGACACTTCTACTGTCCGTCTTTGGATTTTTAGGATTTATTGAAATTGCCTCAAGAGTTTCACATGTTTAACTTTCTGATCTTTCTTTTGCAAGGGTAGTGACTTTTGTCTAAAATTCTACTGCTTTACGCCGTTGTGCCCTATGACTGCCTAGTGGAGTATTTCGTTCGACTTTAGTTTTTCCAATTAGGTACTCTTTCATAGGGATACAGAACTGTGTATCCGTTCCAGCAGTGCATTCGTCTCTACACGCTGTGAAAGAGACCAGGTACACCGTTCCCGAACTCATCCAATAGTTGTTTCTACCATTGCGACAAATTAGACAATTTGGCGAACCGCATAGATGGTAATACAAATGGTTACAAACTAACTTATGTTTTAGAATGCTTGGTGGTATCTCAATCACTGCTATTCAAGTATCTGGACTAGACCTTTTTAAGCATAGCCTTCTAGCTGTGTTTGCTTCATTGGAGATTAGAGGGCGTTTTAAACGGAACCTTTTTTAGCTGGATCTTGTTGTAGTCGTTGGAAATAGCTATTTTTCGCACCAAGGTTAGGGATTCCTCCCTTTACTTTCCTCTTATGCACACACTGGTTGCTGTTCGAAGCGCCTTCTTTGTGTGTGAAGAATGGGAAGTGAGGTAATGAACCAGTATTTTTTTCTCTCTATTACTTCGCTTTTGGCTCCACTTTGTGATGCAGTCGTATTAGGATAAGTTAGTTTTAACGTTCATGAATTGTAGCAAGTTTCTTTTGGTTTCGTTCGGGTGAATTTCCTGTTCTCGATTGTTAATTCAACACCTCAAAGCATATGTCATCCCCTCTTCTGTGCAGTAGGTGAAAAAATAGTCGTCGATATATATATATATATATTGCGTTGTTTTCTTGTTCAGCAATGGCGAGGTTGTTATACAGCATACATTTACTTCCATAGAAAGCACACAATACAATACAACACAACAGTAGCTGACGTTTCGGCAGTATCGCCTTCTTCAGAGCCTGGAAGGGTATACTGATATACAATTTATTACGCCAAACACTTCAGTAACACTTACCAAAAGACGAACAACTCTATGGCAATTACATGATCAACAGCTTCTCGAAAAACTCACCAGCTTTTTTACATGACTTTTTTTTACATGCCAAACATTTTTTCGTGATAACGATTAAGGATTCGTCGTTCGTCGATAAACTAACTGTATGTATATAACCACATTTGTGCTGAGATATGTGCAACACTCCGGATCACAGGTGTCTACGGTGTAGAACGAACGCGCTGTTACCCTTTCCGGGGGCTAACGCGTTCACCACCACATTATGCCTAACCTTCGTTTCACCTTTCTCTCGGCCAGTTTTCTATCTACCAGTGCCATCAGCAGTCACCTGTCAACGGGATTGATCTGAGAAGCTGCTCAAATTTGCAATGAACTAGGAACTGAAACTAGAAGGAAAACATGGTCAAATCGGAATGGTAGTCATATTTTGCTGTGCAGTTAAGTATTCCGTTGACTCAGATGAAAGATGAGTGTCTTCATCTGGTTTTGCAGGGAACGATATTATATGGTGCAGATGTTGCATGTTTTTTCCAAGTTTGAGTATTTTAGCCTTCCTTGGAAATATTGCGGGATAGTTTTACACTGTGGTTCTAGCCACATTTTATTGAATACTGCTTGCTAATATATTTTTATAATATGTAAGGGCTATTCTTCTTCAGTGAGTCGTTTTCTGGTTCATCGCGGAACGATTTGATAGAATTAACTATCCAGGGGAGTGGTTTTTTATGGCATATGATCCGGTACATTGTAATGGTACTTCATGAAATCGGTCAAGGAAATGAAACACCTGAGGTGAGTTCTTTTCTCCACATTTTCTTTTCTCCACTCTCGCCGGTCGTGGTCTCCGCCGCGCCGCCGTCTTCGGCCTTGGATACATCGATGCTTGGACGGTCCGTCTTCACTGGTTGTGCTGGTCTAAGCTTAACTACAGCTTTTTATGGGTTTTCCTGGTTTAGCTATTGCGGTTCCCTAGACTCTCGAGGTTAGTCTAGCCAAAGTCTGCCCCAGGTCGTCACCACCACCATAGGCAGTCGCCGCCCTTTTGGATCAGAGGGAGATTTGCCACCATGCGACTAGTTTGATATCAGGACGGTGGTGGATCTTGTTATTGGTTTACTCTTAGTTAACCTTCCTGATGGAAACGCCAGCCTACTTCTCAGCTCAGGAGACTCTGCTATAGGGATGGATCCTCCTGCTGTACATCGCAGTCCGACAGCCAGAAACACCTCCCAGCCACAATGAGGCTGTAGATCGTTGAAAGGCCATGTGATATTAGCATATTTTGTACAGAGTATTATATTTTGTCTTCCACTTTCAGCTTATTTCGGATTTACTTGATATTGTTAAAACGCCATCTCGTCCGCACTATGCATTAGCAACTGCGACTCCTCTTTGTCTGTATGAGTGCAGGTAAATTTTGCTGCCTATAGTGTTTTTTTTCTTCGGTAATAATTTTGAATTTTCTAATACGTTTAGGTTCGACTCAGCAAATTTAGAGTGGGTGTATGACGATTTTACATTAGGAAAAACTATTTCTTCTCTTCAATGCAAATTGGCTGATTTGCAGACAAGGTATTTAAAACGGTGGTTTTTCGGGAATATTTGCTGTCGATGCTGATGATCCTCTCAGCTGATTCCGTTAAACTTTCTTGTATCCTTGGATCACTTTGATTCTTTTTTTTTTGTTACAGAGCAAGGATTGTTGAAAATATGCTTAACGGAGTTATTGAAACACCTTTGGCATCGCATATGGATCTCTATAAGGGACTTTTAGAGTTCACACAGGTAGTATTTTGCTATGGTTCACTTACCCTTGTTTTGTTTACCTTCTCTGCTCAAACTTAATAAATAGTAGAGCTTTCTTCTTACGTTGTAATGGCTTAAGGATCGTCCATTACCACCTCGATACATCAAATTCGCCGAAAGGAAGACATGTGACAGTCTCGAACAGAAGCGAGAGAAACTTGAAAGGAAAAAAGAAGCAAACGATGACAAAGGTGTGGTTGCTTTTAACCCCATTTATTACCATTTCTGTCATCATGCATTTTTCAGGATTATCAATTGATTTCCACGTGTGAACAGTCAATTTTTTGTTTTCATAGTTTTTATCTCTTATTTTTAAGATATTTCATATCTTCGTTCAAGCTGGCTAACTGGTCCGCTTTATTTCTGCTGTATGGGAGTTGTTCAGTTAATATTTTGATTACGTCCTTCAGTATTCGTCTTATTGTCTCCTCAGTAAAATTTTTTGCCTTTGTTTCCATGCACTCCTATTTCGTGTCATTGTTATTATTTAAGCTAAATAGAAAACTAGCTGACACGAACACAGAGCAGGGGCCTCCGTGGAGCACTGTGTAATACGCGAGCTCACGGAAAGCGTAATCGTGGTTCGATCTGGACCGGGTTCCAAGTTTTGCGAATATCTCAACATCGTTGTGATTGTTATTGTTTGTTATTGTTGAAGCTTTTCAAGAAATTGTTTCTATTACTTTGCTTTATTTTTACTTTCTGCACCAAAGGTCACCAACCATCCCTTCTCTGTCATGTTTTAAAGGATTTTACGTTTGTAGAAATCCATGGTTCTAGATGTCTAGTCGAAAGTTGAAAGTTGTTGGATTTAAGAAGGATTTCTTAGATTGCGATGGTGAGTGTTAGTGTTTCGAATAGCGTATTTAAAATTTAGATTATTTTTATCTTTTTAGTTGACTCCGACTATAAAGGCTTTTTTGGTGATATGGATGCTATGTATTTCAAGTCGAAATCCAGTGATTGGTGGGCCGCTTTTCATTCCGAACCGGATGAATCGAAGTGGTCCGCTATGCTTTCCCAGGTTCATTCACGTCATGCTTTACTCATTTTTACAGGAAAGCATTTACAAAAAACTAAAACACCCCTATTCAACTTCGGTTTTTTAAATGTTGATTTTCCGGTTTTAAAGATGTGCTCGCTGATATTTGCGAGACATCTTCCACTTGTGTTACATCTATCCTTGTCCGTCTCTGGTGAGTTGACAGTACACAAATGCGCTCTCCATTTTTCTTCATTTTGCGTCAAATTTTTTTAGTATGTCATTCAACTTGGCTCACTCAAAGTCAAAGGTTACCAAAAGCCTCACTGTTCAATCACCTTTCCTATAAGGGTTTTTTTTGACACTACCATGACCGTTAAACACCTTTGCCTACTGCATCTATTTGACACTTGTTTTTTCGCTTCACGGTATAAATTGGTACTAACTGATGTCGGCCCATTTGCCTTTGGAGTACTTCAAATTCTTGTACGTGGTAATGAAAAGAATTCTGTTGTTCACGGAGTGGTTGTGGATCTGACACCATCCTCTGTCATAGCAGCTTTACTTCGAGTTATTTCTCCATTTTTTATTTTACACGATCCGTTGTCATATCTAGTGTACTAATCTCAGCTTTTTTTTGCATTCGATCAGTTTTCCTCGCATTTATCTTTCACAAACGCCTTCGAACATTTCGCGTATTCTTCCGGTTGTTGCTTGAAGGTCTACTCTTCTTCATAGATGAATACAATCGTGTAGTTGGCCAAGATGAAAGGTTCCCAAGTTGATTGGAAGGGAGCGTTTGGAATGGATCGAACGAACAGCTTGCCTCCTGATGTGTTTCACTAACCACTGCGTACCCTCATGTTTAGAGTTATTCTATCCAAACTTTTCTAACTTATGTAAGGTTCGTTTTCTGCCTGGAAAACACGTCTGGACAATCCACTGTATATTAAATCGTTGTGTGAGAGACTTAAGAGCTAAACATCATGATAAAGACTGCATTGGTGCTTGTTCAGTATATTCAGTAAATAACAGACGTGACATACAACCACAATGGTGCTGAGATATTTGCAAAAACTCTGAACCTCAGGTGTTTGCGTTGGGGAACGAACATGCAGTTACCCTTTACGAGGGCTAACGCGTTTGCCACCACACCATGTGGGTTCTTTGTTCCGCCTTTCTTTAAACTGGTTTCCTTTCTATGAATGTCATCAGCTCACCATTCAACGGGAATGGTCTGGGGAGCACATATCTGCATTGAACCCAGTTCAGATGAGGCTACCTGCAGTGAAGAATTATAGTAGGAAGCAAATGAAAAGTTAACAAACGTGGAATATTCCTCGGGGCTGTCTTTTCCATTCGATCTGATATCTTTTTTTAGTTTCTCGTAGGTGTTGGAGTTAATGCAGAGGTATCAAGCTCTAGGAGGGTAATCGCTAATGCAGTTTTAGACGTCGTTATTGACAGGAAATACGCCAAATGTAGTACGTCTTTTTTCTCTTGTGAAGTTACATGATAATATCTACATCCAAACTTTTTTTTAGAAGACGCACATAATTTAACTGGTGCTGCGTTCCGTGAAAAGGAAGAGTCTCGTTCCGCACATGCTCAACGAAATCAGAATCCATTAAACCTTATTGACTGTAGGTTGAATTGTTCATTTTGTTAAAACAGTGTATTGAGAAAAGTGGATGAGCTTATTGCTAACGCAAACGAATAGCATGCCATATTTCTACTGTTTTTTTAAAATTGTTAATGGACAATGCGTTTCGTTAGGATATCTAGACGTTGTTTATTAACTATTCAAATTACTGCAATGTTTGATTTCCAGATTCCTCACCTTCATTCGATTCTACTAGTGTAATATCCTGTTTTCAGATTCCTCACCTGAGTTTGCTTCTAAGGTGAAGGATTTGTGTCAATTAATAGGCATCGCCGAACATCCAGATCCAGTTGTCTGTTTGAAGGTCTCCTGTTTCTTCTTGTTTTTTGTTTTTTGGTTCTTGAGGTGTGCTTTATTACCAGCCTCAACGGATGGGGTTGATTTTCAAACTGGACTTTTTTGGTTTCAAAATGATATAATGTCATAACTGTTTGTATTTATGTTCAGGCTGTGTGTCTTTTTGTTAGCGAAAATTTACATGAATCCATCATTAGTGAGCGAAATACCGAGCGCAAATCCGGATATGTTCCTGTAAGTTTCTTTTCTTTTTAGGATATACATCACTAGAGATGAACACCTCCCTATTTTATCATTAACCAATGCTAAGATCCACCACCGTCTTGTTATCAAAGTAGTCGCATGGTAGTAAGTCTCCTTCTGGTCCACAAAGGCGGCATCTGCCTGCAGTGGTGACGACCTGAGGCAGATTTGGCTAGGCTAACCGAGGGACACCATGGAACCACAGTTGCTAATCCACCAAAACTTTGGCAAAAATGGAAATTATGCTAGTGTCAGCGCAACCAGTGAAGACGGACCATGCAAGTACCACTGGAGATGAACATCTCCATATTTTGACAGATTATTTTATAATCCCAAGTTCTTGCTTTCACTTAGGATTTGTTTGATTCTGTCATCCATCTTTCAGAATATATTTGAATTACGTTCATTCCCATTGGATATGCCTGATCAAAAGCATGGGTCTTTGAATGCCGCTGCTCGAATTCTACGACTTCTTAACATTGAAGCACTTCGGAAAACACAAACAAATGTGCGTTGTTGGTTTATTTAAATGAGCCATTTTTTTTTTGCTATCTAGAATTGATTCAAAGTGGTTCGAAACACCGACATAGTGAATACTCGTTAGTGTTTGGTAAGCCAAATTATTTAGAAAATTGACTAAACAAGCTCGATAGAAACATTGTAATTCGGGAACTATGCATGTGTCTGTTTCCTATGTCAAAAAATTCCGTGTATCTCTTCTTTAAGAGTTCATTGCTTCAAAAGTTGTATTCTCATTGCGGATAACAACACCTGAGTATAAGCCTAGGCCTAAACCAAATTACAGCTACTATGTGATGTGTTTATTGTAGTAGCCTCATACTTTTACGTAATACTTCGCGTTGTTTCGTTTTCGAATCCTCTAGCCTCCTACTGCGAGTTTTTTAAACGGATATAAATAGAAAATGTCGAGTAATCCCCTTTTTTTCATCAAAGGTACATAACCGATCGATTGAACCGAATCGAAGCCGCCCAACTTGACATTGTCAGTCACTTCACGACAATATCCATTAGTTTTAATCCATACACAGGAGGCGAAGCGTAGCAAAAAAACCGCAGCAGAAGAAGTAATCAGAAAGATATGTGTGTTGAAATCGATGAATACGATGCACTTTACTCTCACTTATGAGTCATTATCCCTACATTGATTTCAATGCATGCAGTACAAAACTGCTGACTGCCATTAAGCCTAAACCAGGATATATTTGCGCATATTGAGCTCTATTAATTTAAGTAGAAACCATTAGAATCTGCGGATCTTTACCAACTAGATATGTCTTTTGTTCTGCCAATGTGAAATTGTTTCCTGTAGCCAATGTAGAGTATTTTTCTACTTTGCTTTTCGTCGGTAGCCTTTTTTGTAAATAATATCGAGACAGTTGGGCAAAATCGATTTTGTCCACCAACACGTTTTGGTATTCCATAATGTGTCTTTTATGTTTTGGCTGGTGCTCTGTGTTGGAAATGTTAAACTTATAGTAAGTCCCACGTACGACTTTCTATTAACCTCGGCATTGATGGAATAATTCTTTTTACTTCTGTTTAGCAAACACGAGGTGTTATTTTATTTTTTTATTTACGTACAAGCTGACGTTTCGGCGGATTTCGCCTTCCTCAGAGCCTGGAAAGGTCACGTTGACAGAAATTTTGGTTTAGCATTTTCTCTGTTTGGTTATGGAGGTGTTTGGCCATGTAGATTGCAGTCAACGTGACCTTTCCAGGCTCTGAGGAAGGCGAAATCCGCCGAAACGTCAGCTTGTACGTAAATAAAGAAATAAAATAACACCTCGTATTTGCTAAATAGATGTTAAGTTTTCATTTTAGTTTTTTTTTAACGATTTTAATACTAAACAAATTCAAAGCTGAAGGTTTTCGGGAAAATTTTTACGAAGCCTAGAGATGGTAGATGAAAGAAGAAATTGTTTTCTACAAGTCGGTGAGGTTTTTTTTTTTTTGATTCCTCAAATGCTGATGTAGTCGGGGAACTACTGTCAGTTGTCGAAAGCAGCATCGGCCATTAAATGTACGACATTACGTGGAGCAGAAAAGTTTCTTATAAAGTTATCCTGCATCTCATTTTTAGGTTACACGAAACGATAGCAGTGTTTTTCACTTAATATTTTCTCCATATTACAACTATAAGTGATCCTGAAAGTCTTTAACTTCAAAGTGATAAATCAATGAGTTACTGTTTATCTTGATGGTTCGTGACAGTTCTTAGTAGTTGGCTTTGAAGTTAAGCAAAGGGCTTTGATCTATTGTGAATGTTTTAGGTCAATGAAACTCTCGTTGCAATTCAAAACTTGACCATTGATGAGACTAAGAAACCAGCAGTGAAGCAAGTCAAATATGGTTTTTAGCGTTTCGTATTTGTGTCGCTTTTCTGTCCTTCAGTTTGATACATGTGATTCGAATCTATTTATTTTACTGCATTGGTCGTTCTTCTTTCAAAAATAAACGATTTCTTTCGAGAATTGCTTGATAACCTTTCGATTCCTGGTAGGTTATTATACCTAGTTGTCTTTTTGCTATCTTATAACGTTGTGCGACTCTTCACTATAGTATATCCCACAGTACTACTAAACCAGTGGTTTTTTATGGTTCTCTTGCATCGTTCAATAGTTGACACTGCCATGTGGTAAACTTTGAAGTAATAAGTATTGTAGTATTTGGAATAAATGCCGTTAGACTCACGGCGTAGGCCGAACATTCTAATTACTGGTACACCTGGTACTGGAAAATCAGCACTGGGTCAAGAATTGGCGGATCAACTCCAGTTTGACTTTATTGAGGTAAGCTTTCATGGATCAATTATGGAAGGTGTTTTTTTCTGTCTTTTCATTTCAGTATAACTGACACTGAAAATAGTAGGTGGTTTTCGTTGTGGTGAAATTTACTCGTCAGCACTTTCGAAATTCTCTGCAGGACCATGTCTTCCATCTAGAAAACTTCCCTTCCACAGAGTCTGGGCATGATGAAGATTAGAATTGTTAGACCAAATAGAGTAAATATGATATATTTGCAGGTTGGGAAGGAAGTGCGAGAACACGGTCTTGTTGGAGAATTTGATCCGCAGTACAATTGCCATGTGCTGGACGAGGAAAAGTTGTTGGATCATTTGGAGGTTCTAGCATTTTTGTGTTACCACAACGTTCTCTATGCTTTACGATTTTTCTTTGTAAGGATCGAATGAACAGTGAATCTGGCGGTGTCATTGTGGATTATCATGGCGTTGATTTCTTTCCTGAGAGGTGGTTCGACTTCGTCATTGTGTTACGATGTTCAAATACAATGCTGTATGATCGTCTTGCACAAAGAGGGTACGAACCAAACAAGGTAATTTGTTGTTCGTGTTGTTTGTCACACTTGGAGACAATCCATCTAGAAACGTTCTCGTTAGAACACTGAATTTGAAATTTGAATGCACGTCTATTTATTGTCTCCGCTACTTATCTCGAAGGATAGTTCTTTTCCTTTTTTTTTTTTTGCAAAAAGATCCGTTTCGAAACTGTTTAACAGGATTTACGAAGATGTGTAATGTACCCTTCAAACGGTTTACCGCTTCATCGTGGCTGCTGGGTGTTGCTAGTTGCCGTACTGCGATATACAGCGGAGGATTTCTCCTCCGGCATGGTCTCTCAAACTGAGGAATCCTGCGTTTCTATCAGGAACCCCAGCTAACGTCATGGTATCAAATTAGTCGCATGGTGGTAAATCATCCGCTGATCCTCTGTGGTAGTACACTGAGGTTCATTTGCAATGATTTCGCTATTACTTCCTGAGTCACACATAAATCATCTGGCACTGTTAACATATGTATACAATCTGAAATCGTGAACAGGTTTAGTTTAGGTTGGTATCTACAAATTCCTTGTGCCAGATCGTTTTATGATTTGCAGTTATCTCTTTTAGATAAGAGAGAATATAGAGTGCGAAATCTTCGGTTCTTTACTCGAGGAGGCACGGGAATCCTATCAAGAAGGTATTATTCATGAACTGCAATCGGAAACGGTGGGTCAGATGCACAGTAATGTTGACTTTATTTGTCGGCTTGTAGAAGAATGGCAATCGAACCATTAATTTCGTCAGTGCTGCTTACTTTTAGAGCCACCATTTCTGAAGTAGTTGTTGATTATTGTGACAAGTTGTTTTTTATGTTGTGTCGTGTTTTTTTTACACCTTTTGTTGCTCCTTTTTGTTTTCATCGAATAGATGTATTGTTGATAAAGAGTGTAAAAATTTTTTTACTTGGCGTTTTCTAGTCCTAAATGGTTATATACACCGACCATGTCATCTTTTAAATCGTTTCGCACTTTGTCGGGAATGAGTTGGTTGAAGTCGTTCCAACTTATAGGTTTTGTTGTGAGTTGTCTTCTGTTGAATTACTTTTACCGAAGTATATTTCTTAGCCATAAAGAATATAGTTATGTCATGAAAAATCTGGCCTCAGTGGAAAAATTCGGAAGAAAAACTCGCCACATGCGGTAGAACTCAAGGCGGATGTGTTAACATCAATTTTGGACCTTCAAATACTTGTAGATGTGTCAAATGTGGCAGCGCATTCGGTATGGAGTGAGGTGGAGGCCGGGCGAACGATTGGCTCTCGCTATCCGAGCCCTGGATCTGAAGTCAGTCAAATCTGTTAATATATCGCTGGATCCGTTGCATCATGATACCTCGTCTATAAGGTTTCTAATATCTTTATGCTTTAACTTTTATTTATTGCCAATTTTCTCTTTCATCGCAGAGTATTATGTGGAATGTAATAAGGATGCTGAGATGTGAGCACATCTCGGATCCTCGATTGAGCTAGGATCCCTCGATTACCCTTATCACGGGCTGAGGTGTTATCCACTGCACCGAGCAAGGCGCCTGCTTTGCTGTTCTTTCAGTCAATCTTAGGCGAGCTGAACTATCAGCAGTCACCCGTTAGTGCAAAGGATCTTAAGGACACAAATCATCATTAGACCTAATCAAGATTCCGAGTTCTCATATCTCAGCATCCTTGTTGTTCCTGAACCCTTGTTTGCTTAAGATTTGATGAAAATGTGCACTGAATATTCTCCATAAGGTAGAGAACGTTTTGCATGAAATAAATTTTGTCTTAGTTTCTATTATGAAGGCATTCCATTTTGCTAATGTTTTTGTTGTCTCTGTTTTAGGAAGTTCTGGTATAGCATTATGAGTCCGAGAGTCAGGTTAACCAATCCAAGTGTCAAAGTGGCAGCTGAGATTCGAAACGATCGTCAACCTCCGTTTTTCATTGCTACACTTGGTCAGTTAGTCGTCCCACTAAGCGCTATATGGAGTTCCCCATTTCGAACACCGACTTTCTATTAACATCGGGATTGACGGAATATAATTCAATATATTCTTGGTGTATCAACGAGAGGTTTTTACTTTATTTTTTATTGCCGAAAAAGCTGACATTTCGGCGGATTTCGCCGCCTTCAGAGCCTGGAGAGGTCAAGTGGGTTGCAATCTACGCAGCGAAACGCCTCCATAACTAAACAAAACAGAAAGAAAGCAGGAATCGGAAAGTTCAGCGCACAGAACTGTCGGAGGATTCCGGATAAATTTCAAGAACCCAAAAATGAATCACAGGGAAGATTGCCTCATAATCATACGCGATTTTACACAGTATTTTAGACTAATATTTTAATGTTAGAGAAGCATCTGACCTATCCATGTGAACTCTGTGAGGTTGGCCTCCAAGTAAAATACTCATTGCTAGGCTTTTTCAAAGCGATGAGTGTGCTAAGATATTAATTGTTAAGATATTATTAAGATGCTGAAATACTAAGGTATTTTGTTTTCAGTGCTTAATATAGTACTTTCTCTGTTTGGTTATGGAGGTGTTTGGCTGGATAGATTACAGTTAACTTGACCACTCCAGGCTTTTAAGGAGGCGTAATCTGCCTAATTTCCAGCATTTTCCTCAGTAAAAAATAAACCAACAACTACCTGTTTGCTCATCAAGAATACAGTGAATTATTTCATTTTCTTTTCATATATTTTTTCTTTACTCTGATTATTTTGCCAGTATAATTTTGCGATTTCTAGAAGATGGAAAGAAGCTTCATTTCAACACTGAGCATATGCCTGCCATGGATCTTATTATGCGATTCAACAAACTATTAGGAAATCCCGAATTGGGAAAATCTGGAACTCGTCCTCGACCAAAATTGTAGATAAACTATCACTCTTGTTGTTTTGTGTTATGTTTCTTGCTTGTTCTATTGCATACGTGTTTTGGCTGCAAAACTTATTTTCATCCTTCTTCTGGTCATTATTTTTTGAGTTGTAATACTTTTTTGTAGGATAGCTTACTTATGTCCAATTTTCCTTCAGCTGTTTTTTTTTTCTGCTTTGTTTCGAAATCAGCATCATTCTGCTTGAAATTTAATGTTCTTCAGATGAATGATTCGTAGATCTTAGACGAACCCCTATAATTTGGAATGGATTTACTATTCCAGTAATGTAGTGATGAAGGGATAGAGCTCTCTGAATTGTTCAATCCCTGGGGGATACGCAGTGCATTCGACTTCATTCAGCATTGCCAAAATTGACTGAATACCCTATACAATGACATGCTGTGCCCGACTAATGTATCCTCAATGTTGGTATCCTCCCATACAAGTCAGCTACCAACCGACCCCGGAGAGACGTAAAGCTTGGTGAGGTTCGGGCATGGGGTCCAACCTATTGACCACGGTTGTATTGCGAGGTGACTCTAACCACTGCGCCGCACGTACAGTGATAAAGAAGAAATAAGAAATCTTTGAACTTAAATGTGGTTCCCTTATTTTATGATTCACCATTTAAATGCTAGACGGGTGTCTTTTCCGGTGTTGCCTTCCTTTCCCGACTAGCGTAAAAACCCATTTGCGAGCAGCAGAAAAGCTAGACTTGTGTCTCCGATGCTGGGGATTCCTGTCTGTGGTACGAAGCAGTGGGAAAACCTTTGAAGCGTAATTAAGTTTGGATTGAGATTAACATTGTTGATATAGGACCGGAACCACTGTGGAGAACTTATGACGTGAAATTTGTTGTCCACCTGTCACAGCAACAAAGCCACAGTCCTCAGATGGGAACAAGTCGTTGTTTTAGGCCATTGTCGTGCTTCCTCAGCTCAATCAGAGCCCCTATTTCTTGAGCAGTAATGTACGGCGAGAATTGGATTTTTTCTGATGACCGGTGATGGTCGACTCTGTAGTTAGACTGAGATGAAGCTCCGTAGTATCATCGGAAGCCGCAATTGAATCGAAAGAAGGTCGTCCCGTACGTATCCTCTGCGAGTACACTTGTTCCTGGTAAACAAAAAAGTGTAGATCTTAGTGAAACTTATTTATATTGATGAAATATATTGTGGGGGCGTGCAGCGCAGTGCTCGGAGACCCTCTGCAATACATATAGGATTAGAACCAGACTCACCAAATTTTCCATCCCTCTGGGTCGGCATATTGGTACCATACTTGTCTGGAAGGCTATCAGCATTGGCTCGATACATTGGTAAGCCATCGGAATTCATTGTGAAGGCCAGATATGTATTCAGTCACCTCCAACGATGCTTGATGAAGTTGAATACATGGAGCATCCTTCAGAGATTGATCAACGCCTGGTAAGAGATGTCACATTAAAAAATACAGGTCCAAATTTACCATTTGTTTTCCAATCACTGATTATTCAGCAGTACCACTGGTTCGAAATAGAACACTAGTTGCGCAAATAAGAACCAAAAGTCAATTTTTGTTGGAAATTCGACTTCACGAATACAAAGGTTCTCTTCAAACTCTCCTGAACAAAAGGAAATTTCTAGAAAACTTCTATAACGGTCAAAAAGTACGGGTGGGCTATCAGGTGGTGCTACCATTCCCGGTGGATATGGACAGGTATTAATGTGGAGCAAGCACGTGGGCCATGCACCAAGTATTACATACTCGATATTTGAATGGCTCGTCCTGACTGGTTGTGCGGCCTTCAGCGTTTTAATCGTTTACCAATTTACTGACCTCAGCGGGATAACAGTCTTGGTGAGCCCGACGAAGGATCGAACCGGCACCGTGCTTTGGATGACCGATATCACTACCACTGTGTTATCCCCCACTCTTAAAGAACTATATAATCAGTGTAAGAGACATGGTAAAATGAAAGATAAAGGACGTTTAACGGTAAGTGTTTTCTGTAGAGCATGTTAACAGGAACGGCAAATGTGTAGGAACTCCTACTGCACCTTTTCCTTTGCAGTATATATGACAAAAATCTGAAATCAAGTTGGAAATAACGGTAATGAATGGAGTAAAGAGCTATAGTTATGGATCACCAATCCTGTGGTGTTGATTTGGCATAAGTCTGATGTCGCCATAGATCACCGTATAAGGAGCAGGGGTCACCATTTCTCACCATAGTCAAAACTCTCCATTCCTTTCTTGTTGTGGTTAATAATATCCTACGAATACTTGAGGAAACTTTTTGCAAAAATTTGCACCGAGTGGGATTTGAGCCAACGCATCCTTACGAGTATCAGAATGCTCCAACAGCTTTAGCACAAATGAAACATTGAGTTTGGCTCCTCAGGCAACTCAGCCACAAATGAAATTGGGAAAGATTTCGCAACACAGGAGAGGTTTTTTTCTTTTTCCTCTTGTTTTCTCTTAATTATCTCTTTCGTATCGTTTAGGAAGCTTTTTGCAAAACTTTGCACGGAGTGGGATTTGAACCCACGCACCCTTACGAGTACCAGAATGCCCAACCGCTTCCGCGCGGCAAGTGTAATCTTGAGTCTGGCGCCTTAGACCACTCGGCCATCCGTGCACATCTCATGGGTGTCGCGCTGTGCACAAAGCGCTTCATTCATTTTGTTATAATTATTATAATTCACAGTTTTAATACTATTTTTGTCTCGAACTCTATTTATATCTTGCAGATAGTTGAGAAAACTTTTCTAAGAAACTTAACACGAAGTAGGAGCATTGGAAAACTTTATTCTGAGATTAAAAACCAGTTTAACTTATTTTTGACTCTTTACCAATTGTAGAAAAACGTTAAAGAGCTATTTAAACAAGTAAAAACATTAAAGTGACCAGATCTTCCAATGTTTTCAGTAAATACGGGAAGCGGGACTGGTGGCGCAGTGGTGATGGTGCGGTTCGTCAGGAACACATTTCTGGTTCGACCCCGCTTGGTCCTGCGAAGTCTCTTAGCCCTCCGGGTTCGGCAAATTGGTGTCATACGTGTTTAGTAACGAATTGCTCTCTGAACTGTAGATGGGAACGCTCTAATTCGGATAGCATGGGACTCCAGGGGAAAGACAAAAACAGCATTCAACGACGTTCCTAAAGAAAACGACATTTCTCAAGCAGCAGCCAAACCAAAACGCGAAGAGTTTAACAGCTTTCGTGGATCATCTGTGCAAGTAAACGATTCGAATAAAAGAATTTCTGCGATTCGCACGCATAGTATGGAGAAGTTTCTACTCCTAGAATGGTCACTCGCACGTAGAAAGCGGTGCAAGTATTCCATGTGAACGTACAGATTGGTGCAAAGCCGCGCAGATCCCAGCGAGCAACTCGTGGATGTGTTATGTTCAACAGTAAACAAAACAGTAGGGGAAAGTGCATCATACTAAAAGTGCTGTTGATATCCCGTGAATAATTAAAACCAACTGAACAAGGCTGACATGCGACAGTGGCGACGTTGATTTTAATGGTGATTGCTCATTTTATATTTTACAGGGCGCGTGTGGCGCAGTGGTTGGAGGCGCTGCTGCGACACGCACGTGGAATCGATTCCTGCGCCCATGGCCCACCAAGTCTTCCATTTCTCCGGGGTCGGCAAATTGGTACCAGACCCTTCTGGGAGAATAGCAGCACTGGCTCGATACATCGGCAGGCCACCGTGAGTCATTGTAAAGGCCAGATATGCATTCAATCACCTCCATCGATACTTAATGAAGTCGAATGCATGGCGCATCCCTCAGGGAATTGATCAACGTCGAGAGCAGAGCAGAGCAGCAGAGCTCATTTTACATTCTAATAAATGGAATCAATAGCAGAACAAATGATGGTGGAGTACATCCTCAATGTCTACAGTTCACAAACCTTGTGTGGATGGAAGATTCATCATGACATAATAATTGCTTTTTCTCAACTAAAAGCGGATGCCAAGTTGGAAGACGTAGATGGCTACTCCGTTGAAGATGACGTCTTACCACCTTTCACGCATACAACACATACTTGCCAGCAATAACCAGCCTGGTTCCACTCTTTGTAATGGCATAACTTTCAGTAAATATTATTGGAAGGGGGCAAATATGGAGCTGATCACCTGGAAACAACAAATCAAAAAAAGTAGATAAAAAAATCTGAAATCCTGTGAGCCAGTAAAAAATGGAGGATAGGTTAGAGAAGAACGAGAAATTTGCCAAAAATGAGCAGTGACTGAAGATCGTTTGAAGAAATGAGAGCGTTTGAAATAACCCTCTTCTCTCGAAAGAACAGTCTGTAGGAAAAATTTTCTATTCATTTTTCTGGAAGAAACTGTCGTTTAAAAGGAAAAGTCTAACGAAGGATTACTATTAGTTGAAGAACAATAACTCAATAAGCACAGCATTCGCGAGCATACAGTACTACCACTGGGTAGTTTCTGGACAGAAATTCTAAAAAATAACATTGTATCAAAAATATGACCTTGTGTAGGTCCGCTTAACAAGCGATACCCACTACACAGTTCTGCTACCGAGTAGAGTTACACAATGGTTAACGGGGTTACAGGTGGCATTGATGATTACTGGACGAGAAACAATGAACTACTTAAAAAATGAAAGGGGAAGCTAGACAAATGCTCGAAAACTAAGCAATTACTCGCTCACTGTTACCCTTAGAAGTCTACTAAGCATTGTTTAATCCTCACAAGAGTGCGTGAAATCATGTTAGGTCACGAATAAAGACAGTTTTACAGTGAGGATCATGCATTCTTCAAATTCATCACTGGAGATTTTAACGCCGAGATTGGACCAAAAAGATCGTCTGAGGAACGCCACATTGGGAGCCACGGATTAGAATGGAACGAACAGGGTGAGCGGCTATTTGATTTTATGATGACAACCACGTCCACCCATAGTAACTCGCATTTTCAAAAACCCCACCTTCAACGCTGGACGTGAGAATCTCCCAGTGGAGATTACCATAACGAAATATACCACATCATAATAAATAGCAGCTTCTGCCTAACCGATGTCGCTGTTGTCCCAAAATTCTACACGGTATTAGACCATCGCCTCCTTTGAGCAAGATTCCATTTCCTGTAGAAAGGAAAAAAACGCTAAAAATTTTAAGAAACGAAGTCCTATAACCATCATGAATTGGGACTTATTCAATTCGCTAGTCGGCTGTTGGAAAGATGCCGTTCTCGGCAACATCGACGAGGGATATGATTGGCTCATTCAACATCTTCACATTAGCGTTATGAAAGCTGAGTGTTCGAAAGTCACCAAGAGAAGTCTGTCTCCAGAAACACTCCAGCTGATACGCCAGCATAGAATCGCACAAGCTGCAGCAACCGCGAACTAATGTCCGAACGTGCGAAACAATGCAGACAGGCGATAAAAGAAGATCTTAAAGAGAGAAGAGCAGCAGTAATGGTCGAAGCTGCAGAGGCTGAGAAAAGCACTCGCGAAGCCTACCTAAGCTTCGCCAGTTACTAGACCAAGATGATTGAACTCCGACGCTCTGACGGAACAGTTAGAGCGTCCAGGAAGGTAATGGAGAAAACCATTCACGAATAGTACCCAGATCTCTGCAACAACCGCGTCCTCCTTCCTTAAGATGAAATAAAGGAGGATGGATATGTTGCTCCTCCGAATCTCCCGAAATCCGACATGCTATTTGGTCGGTGAGGAATCGAACAACGGTAGGTATGGAGAGGATAAGATCTGAACACCTGAAGAACCCTCCAGCAATTCTCGTAAACATACCGGCATGGCCATTCAAGCGTTACTTGTCGAAATGCAACGTTTCCTATCCATTGGAAGACTAGGGAGACCATATTGTTCTCCAACAAGGGTGAGCTCTGTGATATCGATAACGATCACCCGAACTACTTACGGTTCGTATCACCGAAGTGAAAGAGGAGATCTGAAGCTCTGACTTACGCCAACCATTAAAGGCTAAAGATTTCGTTCTATTTGCAAAAAAAAAAGAAAGGTATGATGCTCAACGAGTTCCTTGAAGAAGGAGAACCAATTGGAATACTGTTGCACACGACAGCGAAAAATGGAAGATTTACTAGCTATTGCTCGATTTACTCGTCTATCAGCGAAACTAGAGGTCATACAGCTGATAGGTAACGCCCAGGTTTCTCAAGCATATGTTAAGGGGAGAGTAATCGTGAAGTCGAAAAGTAGGCACGAAGTCGGGTGTTCTTTGTACTCCTCGCTACATCTTCGATGATCTTGAAAGCTTCACAATCTGCTCGATTCCTAGTGCTCAACGCTGAGCAAACTCGTGCTACATGTTGGCATTCCGACCTGGATAGACGTAGCTGGAACATTCGGAGATATTCCTTCAATTGAGCGTAGACGAGGCACACGCAACCAATCCAGTTTTCATGGACATCGTTATTTTTTAGATTTATTCCAAGAGCAGAGTGCCGAAACGTTGGCTTCTGCTAGTTAATAGTATACTATCAACCTCTCGTGTGCTTATCTTGAAAACAGCGAGTTAATGACTAATAGTTAATAGATATTAATAAAATGTCGTTCTTGGGTAGTCTTAATATTCTTAATGTCTTAATATTTGACAAGTCTTTGCAATTTTTTCAATTGCAATTCTGGCTCTAACCCTTCCCCAAAGCTTTCCTCCATTCCAAATGGGAGCGGCTAAGCGCGGCCCTTCTCAAGATTGCATGGAGAAGTTCTTCCCGTCCACTATTTTATTTGTTTATTTTTGAATTTACAGGACTACTACATATCGCGTGGATCCCAACACTTCTTTCATTTGATTCCTTTGTCGCAATCCTTATCCATGAAGGTCCTTGGAATTTGTGTATGGATTGGGTACAAGCAATTGGATGCAGTTTATGGATCGGGGAGAGAGTAGTTGCAAGCGTTAAAGACACGACGTATATAAAGTGCCTGTTGAATAATCGTCCTTGGGAAAAATGAAACCATCTTACTGGAAGTTGAGCGATTCTATGGAGAACCTATGTGCAAATTTCTGAGTATTTATAAACACACTAAGGGCGCGTGTGGCACAGTGATTGGAGGCGCCACTGCGACACGCACGTGGAATCGATTCTTGCGTCTGTGCCTTCCATACCTCCGGGATCGCCAAATTGGTACCAGACTTGTCTGGGAGGATAGCAGCACGGGCTCGATACATCGACAGGCCACCGTGAGTCATTGTAAAGGCCAGATATGCATTCAATCACCTTCAACGATACTTAATGAAGTCGAATGCTTGGCGCATGCCACAAGGATTGATCAACGCCGAGAGCTTTATACTTTATTTTTATAGATACACTACACATGTTGTTCGGAGTTTGCAAATATCTCAGCATCATTTTGGTTACATCCATAAATATTTTAAAGTTTCAATGCAGCAACGAACACCTACATTTCGAGAGTGATCGGCACTGGACGATCAACTCTAATCACAGCAACTGTGTAGATAGCGAAAGCGCTGAAACATTGACGGAATAGAAATTATTTAACAACCTCGTGTTAACCTAATCATTTAAGAAAATTTTTGTAGATTTGAATCTCGAACATATCTCCGCTGCTCGTGGCGACTTATGTGAAGAACCAATGGAAGATCTAAGTGCAGCGATAGTAGCAGTGCTCGTTCAATATCATCCGCTAGTCAGGGTAAATGAATGTTGGCGGATTAATTGCAAGGCAACGGTGTTGATGACAAGCGTTTTTATTTCTGATGTTCTACAGAGGTTAAGTAGGACATCCCCCGAACATGCCGAATACAAGACCAGGATGATCGCCCTTTCACAAAGTGAGAGGATATCTATTTCACCCTGGCGTCACCTGGACGTTGGAGAAAGCCATTTATGAGTTCTAAATCGATCTTTTCAGTAGCCACTCTTTCTATTTCCATTTTATATTACGGTTGTTTAAGAGGACGAATGTCCCAATCGGTGGAAAACAGCGCAACACCCGGTTCCTATTCGAACCATCTGATCAACGGTGACTATCCACTCAAGTCATCCTAACTGGAGTGGGCGGAGAACGGCTATGCAAGCAGGAAGGGTTTCTTTACAACTGTTATCTAGCAATACATACAACTGGGATTTTACCATTCTATAATGACATTATTATCGGCGCGTAGATAGGAGTGCTGAAAAACGAAATCATTTTGACAAAAGTGTACACTTTCGAGAATATAATGTATTGTAACTATTGCCAGAATACTTACTATTCTTTCACCATATCACTTGGCGATCTTGCGGCATGTGAATGTTTTCACTTCATTGAGAGAAACTTTGGTTGTCGTAAACATTCTTTGTTATCCACACTCTTTTTGTACAATCGGAACCATCCTTTTGTGTGTTGCATCTGTTCCAAACCATCGCGGGTGTGGTAAAGGTTCTGGACCCGTGCCAAGGTACCGCCTCCTCCAGAAGACATTTAAAGAGCCTCGTGAGTCAATATGGTATTCGCCCCTCTGTATATTTTGTGTGAGCCACCATGTAGTTGGTCCAAGATGTTAACTCTTATGGTACGTGGTCACTGTTGTGTATTAACTTTGCTGTCATGTACCTCTAAATACGCTAACTCTATTGTGTTTTAAAAACCTCATCGCAGTATATTCATACGTTTACATGTATTCTCTAATACGTTAACCTAATCGCAATGTTATCACATGCTAACATGTAACCCTTAACGTGTTAACCTCATCAGAACAAAATCACAAGCCTATATATAGTCTGTAACCATATAGTATTGTTGTGTGCGAGTCAGGTAATACGGCCTTACATAAATTATTTAATGTGCCTAAATCTTGGGACACTTTTGACGTATTCTGAGTGCACATGGCACTGTCTTACTGACCTGTGACAAAGATAATAACCCGCCCTACCCTCACTTATTGGTCATGATACAGTATTGCAGTCTGTATTGTGCCGGTGTTAGTATTTCGTTGTTATTGAATTATTATTGTTATAAGCGGTTTAATTAACCAAGTTTGAGATATTGCTCTGCGACAGTCACGAAAAAGTCCCGCGTGGCAACTTCTACGAAGTCGAGCATCCTACTCAGAGTTAGCGGTCATATGGTGCCAAGAACTGGCTCGAAGACCTAATTTCCACTAGCAACTGCTATAACATGTAATAACTGATATACTGTAAGGGGAGGTGTCGACAGGCACTAGCTTCATTCTTCTGATGAAACGGCTTTCAGAATATAAGTCACTAGCCAGGATAGGCAACTGTTGGCGAATTCTGACAAACTCCATGAAAACGGTTTTTATGAAAAGTGTGCTAGTTGCCCAGTGGATTAGGGAGTTGGTCGGATTTGTCTTTTGGTCGCCAACTGTACGTGGAATGCTCGACCTTGTTTGAATTCGCCAAGCGTGACTTTTTCCGTAACTACCTTGAAGAACCTCCAGTTTGGGTTGTAACAGTTTATAGCAGCAACAACGACACAATAATAAAGTGTGATATTAGACGATATGTAAGCTGGGTGGATACGAGCGAGATTGAAATGAGAGCAAGTGATACACTTGAAGGAAGCTAGGCGGACACTGGAGTTGGAACGCTGAGGAATTGAAGGACTGGAAGATAAGCACTTGGGGTTAGAACCCAGGCCCTAGATGAACGCTATGAACACTTGACGACAAATGTCGTTGGGCTGCCTCTTTTACTTCTGTAGTGGGTGGAACTTTACCAGAGGGAACTAAAGACAGCGCCTAGAGAGAGGTTATAAAGGTTTTTCACTACCACAATCGGATAGGGCTATGTATAAAAGGGCGCCGGTTCATGTTCGGAAACTTCTTTGGGACGGCAAATGCTGGATTCAGCTGACTGTTCTGATCCGCTTTTCAGCCACCTGCGAGGCAGCTGCATAAAATGGTGGTTGAGAGACAATTTAGAGACGAAGCAAAGATAGATGCATAACGGTTACAAGTAAAACGGTTATTGTAGAAGACATAAGATAACATAGAAATAGAAACTATTTAAGGAATAGTTGGTATGAGAAGCGCTTTCATTACTGATGTCCCATACTAGCAAAAGAACGAATTTCTCCGTTATGTGGGTATACAGTAGGAAATCAAAATGAATAGCAAGACAAGTATCAACATAAAACTCTGTTGACCACGCTATCTCACTGAATGGTTAATAATTCAACCCAATCTTATGCTCTTCTACGAACAAACGATAAACGGCTCAATATTTCAGCGATGCATCATGCATTGGACTCCATTCGTAGCATAGTAGAGATTAACGGATTCATATGTGGTCCATGAAATAACCTGCAGTAGAATACCGATATATTAAGTGCTGCTCTTCTCCTAGACAAGTCTAGGACTACCTTGACGAACCCAGAATGATGGAAGTCATGGTTTGCCTTGAGAATCGAACCAACTACCAAGTGAATATGAATGAATATGAACTAACTACGCTACCTCTAATCATTTCAGATCTGACATGAAATATCGTTGAAATTAAATTAAGGTAATAAAGTAAAAGTTTTTATTAATGATACAAATGTAATTGTATTGGCTGTCGAGTACCATGTGCAAATCTGGGCTATCTTATCACATATCACAATGTACGATTATGTTGCTACGACCCAAATGGAATGCTCCGAAGAAAAAAAAAAGAAAAAAAAACGAAGTGTCACATCATCGAGTAATGAAGTGTAAAAGAGTAAAAGCGATTGCCAACTGCGACGACAGATTTCGGGGAGATGTGAGCAAGTCAGACGAACTCGCATAAAGCTAATAGTTGTGATCAGTACTAGAACCGGGTTTACTACAAATTAGATCAATTGAACTTGAATCGCTCGGAATGTGTCGTCCAGAAGTTCTGTCTTATTTGTGCGTAGTTATAAAATCAGTATAATCTATGTTTACATGAATATTCATGAACGACTTACATAGGAAAGATGACTAGAAAGCAACGGGGAAGACCATGATAGTAGTAAATTACAATAACAATAATAATAATATTGGAAGTAATGATAACATGATAACGATGATGATGATGATGACGATGATGATGATGATGATGATAATGTTGATAATAATAATAATGATAATGATGATGATGACGTTGATGAAGATGATGATGATGATAATGTCGAGAGAGCAGTACGTATACCGCCTCTACTGATAAGGCACTGTCGAATCGTACTCCACACGAAGTTGACGCATTTTTTCGTGAATGTCGTTCTTCACATCGTCGTCGACATCCTCCAGTTGCTCCACGGAGGACGTTTTTCTGGAAGCGGTGATTTAAAAATGGATATATGACCATTTGTTATATTCAACACTAAACCATTATTTATGTTGCGACACTAAACCTGTCCTTCGTTAGTTCAAAACATCAGTTTTTGACCTTTTTGCTAGTGACGGTGAAACTTTTTAGGCCAAAATAGCAAATATCATACAGAAGAGCGAAGATGCATGAGCCAGCGAAACAAGTAAATGTTGAATTTGGTAGGTTCAAGAGATTTTCAGGAATATAAAAAAAGCCAAGAAGCCGGACAGACGGTGAAGTGTACCCATTACGGAGAAATGAAATCTTAGCCTACTTCTGTTGAAATACTGCATCTAGCAATGGATTTATCGAACTGTATAGTTCCTCCAACACAAAAAACTGGCAGTGATGAAGAGTAAACTGTGGAAGTTACCCGAGCTACAAAAGAACAAACGCATAGAAATGGATAGAATACGGGACAGAATAGAAGGAAAAAGCTTCACCATGCATCATTTAAGGTAATGGTGAGGTGATATGCACTCCTGCTTCTATACCAATCTGACCTAATTTAATTTGAATTAATGGTTTTGTTTCATGTGCATCCCACCTATGATAGCGGGCTTCACCATCGAAACCGCCACGAAATTCGTCGATCACGCAAGCGAGTAGTATTCGCCAGGCTCGAGCAGCTTCTCGAGTCTTCTAGGAGATGGTGTTCTCACACAATATGATAACAAAATGATTAAATTCAAAATAACCAGAATTCAAAAAAATAACTGGTACAGAGAAATAAAATATGACAGTGTCATAACCTGAAACAACGTGGTTTCCAGGGAGTCATCATTTCTCTTCTGAGAAAACGCAATCGAACAAATTAGAAAATTTATTTATACGATCTTATAAGCTGATCCTATTAAGCCGATGCGAGGTTGGTAGAGGTCTTCGTTGTCGTTCTACTAGCACAGGAATCAAAAACATCAACGCGCAAGACTCTTGAGGCGTTTTGGATAAATTTCAAAAATTCAAAGATAAACCACAAAGACGAACGCCTCACTAACACACGTGACCTGGCACCTTATTTCAAAATGATATTTTGACCCTTGGGTGGGCCTCACTCAACGTCCTATGTAAACAACATGCGGGAAATCCCATTCGTAACAGCACGGTCAGTAGCCTTTTGATCAATATGGCGTTAATTTGAAAGTTTGATCATCATTAGTGCTATAAATATTTCACCGAATGTAAGACTACTGTTATATAAAATACGTCTAGGCTCTGAGGAAAGCGAAATCGCCGAAACGTCAGCCATCGACCAACAACACCAACGACAACAACAACGACAACAACAACAACAACAACAACAACAACAACAACAACAACAACAACAACAACAACAACAACGACAGCGACAACAACAACGATGAAGGCCTATATCAACCTCGTAATGGCTGAACAGGAACAGTTTATAAGATCATATAAATAAATTTATCAACTATTTATACCAAGGTTTATAGAAAGTCGGTCTTTTGAGTTAAGAGATTAGAAAATTATTAGGCCGAAAACCTACCTGGACAATTTCATGTGAGCAAATTCGTTCCATGGAAATTTCACCGAGTCGTTCCCAAATATCACTAAAAATATAATAAATTTGACGTTACCAGTGAATATTAAGCACAATGTGCACATGATGTCTTTCAATAGGTGACCTCGTTAACGCTATGCTCTTAAGTGGAGAGCTAGTGTGAACAGCAAAGGTTTTATCCTTTTGACAGAGCCACGCAAGCCAAAAAAGCGTTCGACATTCCTAGTTGCAACCAGCCTAGCTAGGATTAAACCTATATCTACAATTACTGCTATTTCGGAAGAAGCTTAACTGTAAACCGGCAAGCATTGCTTCAGTCAGTCCATGAGTGCGGTCAGTTATTATGATAACAAACCTAGAACTCGAGGCACGGCTATGTCGAAGCTCAGTCAAAAAACAAAACTCGCTCTATCATCGAAAATAGAGTGGAAATTTTGATACAGCCCATACAAAAAAACACATTGGTGAAACGGGTAGAGGTAGAGAACTTTTCGTCCACGTAAAGTAGACCTAGATGGAAAGCTTGAGAGCTAACCAAATATTCGCAATGTACGCATAGGACACATAAACACGACGGAGCAATTCTGAGATTCCAGTCGCAGTTATCAAAGAATGTATGAAATACAACCACAATGATGCTAGGATATTTGAAAACTTCGCACCGCAGGTGTTTGCGGTGGAGATCGAAACAGGTTACTAGCCTTTTCGGAGCTAATGCGTTAACTATAGACTGGTGGATGAAAAACCAGCTCCGCGAAACCCGAATGTTTTTGGGGTGAACATGTTAGACCCCGGTAAGAGTAATAGCGTGTGGTCCCCACCGCAGACACCTGCGCTCAGGAGTTTTGCAAATATCTCAGCGTCATTGTTGTTGTATTTCACATAATTCCTTACGGTGAAAAATTGTAGTAGGCAGTTAACATTGTCATCTTAGATTAACTTCATGATCTGGGTGAATTTCATTCATGATTCCATGAGCAACATAGTAGTACGCCTAACCTTTAAAGAAGCCGAAGACGCCAAAAGGTTAGTCGTCGAACATCAAAATACATGTGAACAATCTCGTATATCACTAATACCTAACAAAAGATATATATGATTGTGCCGTTAGGATAAAAAGACTGGCTGAGAAGACGGTAGAATAAGATCCTCAGTGGTGCCATGCGTAACGCGTGAGCCCCGGAAGGGTAATCGCGGTTTGATCTGGCCTGGGGTCCAAGTTACGGCAACATCTCAGCATCACTGTGGTTGTATTTCACATAATACCAAGGGTGGAAAAAATAATGTGCAGTAGATGAAAGTTATAGAGTGTAGTCAAGGGCAGTTCATTTTGGCTTTTTAACAGTCAGTCGCTATGGAAAAATGAAACATTGTGTTGTATTAAAGAATAATACTGGTGGGCAACAAGGCGGGCACTAGAATGACAGTAGCAAATTCGTAGTGGCCCCACGGATGCTAAACGAATTTGCGGTTGTAGCCGAGAAGGAATTACTATAGTCTAAATGTGTACGACCGATCTTCAATGAAATTCCCAAAGCACTTCACTAGAATATTTTTGGTTGAGAGGTTAACGTGGCGAATCAGATAGATAAGTATTTTGAACACTCCACCTAGTGAACCCGCATGTTCTTGCAAGAACTGCGTGAGAGGATCCTATTCGTTTCATTCTATCGATACACTCGGTGTCGTCGTCTAACGTGACCAGAAGGTCGTCAAAAAACCTGGAAAGATCTAAAATGCATTGACGTCATCCTAAAGTGAAACTTCAAATGACACCAGAAAACGTTAAAAAACGAGAATTAGCTTGAAGTTTCTGCGGAAAAAGTGGGAATAATCGAAAGCAGCAGATACCAGGGAGTAATCGGGAGTTCCTTTCGATTCAAACCTCTTAAAATTAGGGTAATAAACTTGCACGTTATATCATTGGTAAGAATAATGTCCATTCATTCAAAAGGAATGGATGGACATTATTCTATACGTAATGGATGTTTTGCCTACACTTTGCTTCCCCACTGATTCTTAGATGAAATTTAGAACATGATGAAGATTTCTATTCAATAACATTGACATCTCAGCGCGCATTGAGGTCAGCACGCAAGGATATGAATATGTTAAGCATCTCTTTTAAGGAGTCTAGATAAGGCTGAATCAGTGAGGTAAGGAATTCGCCGTTTTTCTGGAATAAACCAAGACCCATAGTCGAACCTCTCTCTCTACCTCTCTCTCTCCCTCCCTCTCTCTCTCTCTCTCGTTCACAAGGGTCATCGACCGCCTGTAATGACAATCTGGGAACGTTCCGGCACGGAATTCACAAGAACCCAAGAAAAGAACCGTGCGTGAGTGGCAAATTACTGGTGTTGCAGGAGGAAGTACGGCTCCACAGGTAAACAGACCATTCGATTATGAATTCATTCATTAATTTACACATTGAGTTGTTTAAAAACAACTACATCTCTGTGAGAAAGTGTATTTTTAGTTGAAGAGATAGACAAAATATTATGATGATATCGATTTTCAGTGCACAAGAGGGCATTAGCTGCCTGCGTGATTGCAACTTAGGAACAACCTGGTACAGATCTTCCGACATAATAAGGTAAGAAAACCTTGGAAGATTGGTAAAATAACAGACTAGTAAGCATAATGGATTTTTCCTGAAGTGAGTTTAAAAAAAAAGCTAGAAAGTCTCAAGAATTGTTTATAACAGGGACAGGGATTTTCTTTTCAGCGACAACAGTTCAGAGAATTTCAGAGGCAAAGACAAGAGACAAGTTCGTACTTAGATAGAATCTTTATGTCTAGCGGTCATTCCTCTTGTATTTGTTCACTTATATTTGAATGAATTCAATTCATAAGTGCAAGTCGACAAATTGAACTTACTTTACCATCAGTTTTACATGCACTTCCATAGTAGCGATATTTTCTTCATCCTTATTGAACGCATCGACGCACAGTGCTTTATAGAAAATCTAGAAGTTCGTCGGAATTATCACTTTAGGAAAAATAAACTGGAAAAAGAGCATTTTTTTGAGGAAGTTGGTTATGGGCATAGAAGCTATGGGCATAGAAGTTGTGATCGATTGGAATTCGATGCAATTTTAATAAAAATTACTCAAAATAAATGACGTCATCAATACAGAAAGAATTGTGGGCATTTTATAAGAGAAATGAGGCATAAAATCACTTGTGTTCAGCCAAGAAAGCCAAGAAAGATATTGTATGAAGGCGTACCGTAGCCTAAGCCAAGAAAAAAAGAATTTTTACATCATATTTCCAATAAGTTGTATAACAATAAATCTACATGAATTACTACATTAGGGATAACTAGTAAAGTTTAGTCACGATCAGTCTGCTACAAAAGGCATAGATAGAAACCTGTTTTTTCACTCACCATCGATCAATATCGTCAATATTAACGAAAATAACCTATAAACTTCTGGTCTTCTCTCACACTATCAACCAATATCATGAGTAATGACGACGACGAGCTTTACAAAGCACTTTCATTTGTAATTCAACAAATCCAGTTTTTGCTTTGGTTTTCATCTAAAATCGTTTCCGTTACACCTAATCTAATGGTATGAATTTATTCCAACGTTACGCCTTCATACAATGTCTTAATTGAGTTTGAATGAAGTAGTGTCGTTGGGCTTTATTTCCTAAAGTAATCAAGCACAAATATCTATCTACACTAGCTGTGAATCATGATTTGACTTCTTTCAAAAAAAAACAAAGAACCTGTTTCACTGTACATGATACCACTTCTAATTCGAGAAAAATTTTCCGAAAGAGATTCGGTGCTTGAGGACGTAGCAAACGCCATGAAGCGTTTAGTGCCTGCTTCTGGCTGAACGACAAGGAAGCGATCGAACTCAGTGTGCCTGAAAATCGTTGTTGTTAGAATTATGTCAACCATCATTCACACTCAGCTTTTCAATGACTGAGATGTCCTAACAAAAACCTTATCAGATACAAATTCTCTGAAACGAAGATTTCCTGAGAAGAAGTTACAAAACAGCAGGATTTAGAACTGAAGTGTCTAAAAACTATGTGAAGGAACAGAAAGCAAGCTATTTATGCACAGTAGCAATCTCACGAATGTTAACTAAACATTTCGAGCTCATGATTATTAACGCAATGATATACATGTGGGATATATGAAGGATAAAGGATAAAGTTCTCGGCGTTGGCCAATCCCTGAGGGATTCGCCATGCATTCGACTTCACTAAGCATCTTTTGGGGGTTATTAAACGCATATCTGGCCTTTAGAATGGCTCGTAGTAGACTATCAATGTATCCAGCCAAAGTTGCTATGCCTCCAGACAAGTCTGGTACCAATTTGGCGACTCTGGAGAGATGGAAGGTTTGGTGGGCCATGGGAATGGAGATCGATTCCATGATTGTGTTGTAGGGCGCCTCTGACTACTACGCCACACACGACATTAAATCCTTAGGAAAAAGGATCTTGCTCTTATATAATATGCACAAAATAATATAGTGTAATAAAATATGTAGAACAATGCATATGATGTATAATGGGTATCCTTCCACGTACAATTACGCTTAATTGTTTCCTAGGTTCTGCTTGAAAACGACTTTTCCAATATAATGCATATAATGTATATTCTACGTCGCTTCATATATAAGTATGTTAAATTGTTTCCTAAACCCTTTCTCGAAAATGACTTCGAATCTCCTTACAATCTTGGACATAGCCGAGCTAAGGCATTTCCACGCAGTTTGGAGTGGAGAGTCAGGGAATGGGTCGAAACGGAATCTTGCTTCTTGACAGACTGCATCACTCGCCACTGCATTACCCTCCACCCTCACGACTATTGAAATAGTTCAGTAAAATATCGACTTTCCTTTAACGTAGATGTGACTAATCGATATGCATTCTTTTATCAGAAATAAATGCAGAAGGAAAAAAAACCGAATTCTTAATCGTAAAAAGAAAGAACGTCTTTCAAAGTCACACTGAGTGGAAAGATTCATGAGTACCGAAGAACGAAGAAGGTCTAGGAATACTTCAGAATTAACTTTAATAACAAATTTTATCTAAATAACACTCCCACATAGATACTCGACACAGAGGAAATTGTATATTTCATAATGAACATAATAATAAGATAACTCAAAGAACCGACTTTCTACAAACCTTAGAGTAAATAATCGATATATTTATTTATGTGTTCTTATGTGAGGCGTGCCTGGAAGAACAGTGGTCGAAGCGCCCTGCAACACACACGTGGGATCGATCTACGCGCCCATGGCCCACCAAGCCTTCCATCTCTCCGCGGTCGGCAATTTGGTACCAGAGTTGTCTAGGAGGATAGCAGCATTGCCTCGATACATCGATAGGTCACTGCGAGTCATTGTAAAGGCCAGATATGCATTAAACCACTTCCAAACGATGTTTAATAAAGTCGAATGCATGGAGCATCCTTCAGGGATTGATCAACGCCGACAGCTTCATCCTTTATCCTTTATGTTCACATAGAATGATATTGTTGATTGTTGAGCTGATGCGAGATTGGCATAAGTCGCCGTTGTCCTCGTCGTTGTTGTTGCCGTTGTTATTGGTGTTCTTGGTCGATGGCTCATGTTTCAGCGAATTCGCCTCCCTCAGAACTGTATTGTTACAAGTGCAGTCCCAACGAGAATGACAACTTATGCCAACCTTGCATCAGCTCAACAAAACTAGGCTGTAAGAACATATGAATAAATAATACGATAATATAACGAAAACTAGTGCATATAATATAATATATACCATAGATATAGCATATAAAGAGTCTGTCCTTTCATATGCAATTATGTCTAATTGTCTTCAAGTCCATGTTCGAAAAGCACTTTTCAGTTAAGTTAATTACGCGTAGCGCACTTAGAATGAACCAATCCCCTAAGGAGGCGCATGCATTCGGCTCCATTCGTGGCATCGTGGACGTGATTGAATGCATATTTGGGCTATACAATGGCTTGCATTGACCTACCAATATATTAAGTTTGTGCTTTTATTCCCTACACGAATGTGAAAGGAACCAAAACCGACATTGGAGGGATGGAGGACTCGGATTGCACGAGAACAAATTGGACCAAACCAAGGATCTTGTGCATACTGTACGACACCTTTAGCCACTTAGCAACACATGCTTTCAACCATGTTATAGATGGAAAAGTGGCATTTCTGGACTTTTGGAATAATGAAGAGCATAATGAGCATTATTATGCAAAATGCATGGAATTGCGGCAGGGAAAATATTAGGAGTCTGTAATTGGAGGAACTAAAAGTGTAAAGGGTAAGAAATCATTACTACGTACTTAACAGAAGTTCATGATTTCTCGTTACCATAGGCAAGATAGTAGTCCAAATTGCTCAAAATTTTCAGCATGAAATTGAAGTAAAAGGGCTACGTAGCCCTATTAGTGTACTTTAGCACATATTCGATTTCTAGCGATAGGCTAGAATTTCACAGTTTGTAATAGTACCCAAGATCGACTTTCTATTAATCTCGGCATTGAATTATGAATTCGTCGTTTTCTCACTCAGCAATCGTGAGGTTGTTAACCATCGCGATAGTTAACAACCTCACGATTGCTGAGTGAGAAAACGACGATTTCACTGTTTGTTGTTTTAAACTTAGACGAAATGAGGGTGGCCGTTGTTGATTACCCTTTCATTTGGAGATTTAAAGCGCATTCATTTATAAGATTTCGCATGAAATGGTAAAAAAAAATATAAAATAAGGTCACTCTGGATGAAAAAATAGATGTAACTAACCCCCGGGAGCGGCCTGAATAATTCGTGTGGCGTGAAAGTGATGGACGTTATCAGCTTGAACTAGCTGGAGCTGTACCTCGTCTCGTTGTAAAGTTTACTAATTTAAGAAAAAACGAGAAGAATAGGCAGATCTTTAACGACGAGAGCTAGGACTGCTTATTATACAGAGGTGAAACTACAGTTTACTAGAGCAAATAAAAATTGACTTATTGGCCTTTTTTTCCCTCTGAGGCTCGTGTTCCAAACAGCCAAAAGACGAACCGGACAGAATTTCGTAATACAAAAATGCTGCTTTCATAAATTCGTTAAGTTCTCAAATTTTCGATTCCTCTTATAGATGAGAAATCCTCAGAAATTATCAAAAAGCCTGATCGGTCGAGGAACTTTTGAACTATAAACACCGAAATGATTGAGTCGACTGGGATCACTTAGTGAAAACAATGGATTAAAAGTACGAAAATAGAGATAAAGTTGGAAGACTCTAAGGCACTAGAACAACAACAGAACGCAGTAGGTTCGAACCATGGAGAAAGTAATATGGCTAATGAGCAGTGGCCCGCCCATAGGAAATGCAAACGATGAAGTACGTTCCTTTAATATGCATTCAAAAATGAATCGTCGTCAAATAAACTGCGTAATCATGAATTCATGAAAAATCAGCAACGCCTCTTTGCTACTGCGATATCAAGACAATAACGATGTTTCTCAAAAACGACTTTCATCCAACTAGTTGAAGTTTCTGGTGTACGTTTTTCGGTTATAAGTGATGCTCTACACTGAAGGCTTCCACAAAGCACTTTAGATTTGCTAAGAATATTACGGATGAAAAGTGTACACATACGACCACACCGTCGTGGATTCTTTAATTCTTATTTATCCACTTTCTGCCAGAATTTAAGTCATTCTAGCTTTCGTTGCCTCTGAACCTAGCCCAGGGTTGTGAAGTGGATATTGCATAAAGCGATAAATGTTGATTAGTTCCTTAGGGATGCGCTATTCATTCGACTTCATTGTTCGTTACAGAGCGTGTATTTCACCTACACAATGATCAGCGAAAACATACCAATGCAACAGCTCAGTGTTTTAACCCTTCAGGACAGATCTGGCATTAGGTCGTTGATCTTAAAGGGATGGAAGGCTTGTTGAACCCAGATGTTGGAAAAAAACCAAAGACTAAGTGTGTATTGCAGGCACCTCTAACTGCTGCGCTGCACGCACCTATGGTCATACTACAGTAAGCAAACAGCAAGAAATAGATGGCACTGTCGAAAATTATGGTGGCCTCCACCGTGTGAAATACTCACCGAAGTCACTCGATGATTAAGAAGACTGAAAGTGTCACATAGGTAACGCTCGTACGATTAAGGATAACCATTAACCCGTTCCCCACCGCAGACACCTACGGTCCGGAGTTTTGTAAATATCTCAGTATCATTATGGTCGTATTTCACTAGTGAAATTATTTCTACTTCATCACCGTACTTTTAGCTTTATTACCACTAGAAAAAATAGATCAAATGGGTTAAACAGTGATAATTTCAGCTCAGAGATCCTTTAACACAAATCTTTCAAAAAACCGTTTTGTTTTTAAGTAAGCAAGATACTTAAAACTAAGTAGCAATGTTAGGAATTTCAAAGTCTAGCTGAAAACGACTCCGAGAGTTCCATTCGAATGTCTGGCTTAAAGTAAACTAACGACAGAAGTCTCCGATGACATGGAATAAAAATCGCCCTCGTAAGATGGCAAATGCTCCTCAGTTTCCAACGGAAGGTGGTAATGAATATGAATGTCTTGTTACAACCATTTACCATTTCAAAACTTTGGCAACTAAATTTTACTAAACTAGAAACACATCTGTTAAGCGGGAAGCAGTTTAGCATATATACGGCTCATAGTAAACGAAGAGCATTTAAATACTTATCTAGGAACATTTATGAAAGAATTAAAAGATAAAGCAGTATGCATCGAAACGACCGTTAGGGTTTCGCCACCATTCCGCCAAACATTGCTGAGGTGACTCAATACATATCTGGCATGTACAATGACCCACGAGAGCTAAACAATATCCCAGAAGGTGGCGAACCTCTAGCGGTCGTATCGGTTCCTACCGCTTCATCTTTTTAAAAAAACTATAAAATAAAACGATGCTTTAGGTAGTTAGAGTTTTTATCTTTCCAGATAAGTGTGTTGGCAATTTTCCAAACTCAATATTATGGGTGTCCAGTTTGCTCGGAAAGTGATGACGATGTTACCAGACATGCACATGAGGTACTTCTAACCAATGATACGAGCGCATATATATACATACATATATATATATATATGACCTTCCCAGTTATATATATATATATATATATATGCTATATATATAACTGGGAAGGTCAATTTGAGGTGCGATCTACTCAGCCAAACACTTTTATAACCCTAGCAGATAAAACTTCCAGGCTCTGAAGAAAGCGAAACCGCCGAAACGTCAGCTATTGCATAATAATAAATTCTACAATAACAACCTCGTCTCTACTTATTGAAGTAAAATATCGAATGATGATAACAATATTTTTCCTTAGAAAGGAGCTACTACCTATTTTCCGAAACCTTACCGGGTTCTAAGGGCGCGTGTGGCGCAGTGGTTGGAGGCGACACTGCGACACGCACGTGGAATCGATTCCTGCGCCCATGGCCCACCAAGCCTTCAATCCCTCCGGGGTCGGCAAATTGGTACCAAACTTGTCTAGGAGGATAGCAGCACTGGCTCGTTACATCGGCAGGCCACCGCGAGTCATTGTAAAGGCCAGATATGCATTCAATCACCTCCAACGATACTTAATGAAGTCGATTTAGTGGCGCATCCCTCAGAGATTGATCAACGCCGAGAGCTTTACCCTTTATCCTTTTATGACGACCTCGTGTAGGCTGAACAATCTAAACAATTGTATTGAAACCGGTCTTATTATTATTTCACTATGTGCTAGTTACTCTAGCACCGACTCTTAAAAGTGTCAAGAAAGAAATATGATGAAATTTTAAAAAATAATCAGAAAATTTAGATTGATATGAACCCGTCTGTTATCTGTTATGAAAACGTGTAAATACCAGCTCGGCTGTTTGGTGATTTCGATGAAGACTTTACTCAACCAGTATTCATCGTGTTAATGAAGAAGTCACAACGGATCCTCAAACCCAACCAAACCACCCATGGCCTGACCTAACCCTAAGTTTCGTGAGATGGCAGTAATCAATCAACGAAGAGATGAAAGAAGAGCTGACCCCATACGATATGTGAGGACATGACAATTTGATATCCGAGCTAAGAATAGAAACGCGTATTTCTCAACTGGTGGCAAATATTTTGCTTCGTAGAGAATGAAATCCAACACGTCTACATGAAACTGCGAATGGAGGAGGCATGGACGGTTTCTTTACTGAGTTTGGAAGAAATTCTCTTTGTGATTGTGTTTCTATAGAAACAACGATGGACAAACGACATTTGCGGACGACAAACAAACATCGATTCGTTATCAAAAAAAAAAAAAAAAAAAAAATTTCGCATTTTGATTTATTCTTCCTTGATGTCATTTTAACAGTTACCATAAGCATTTTTTAGTCAGTTTTATAGTTATCATAACTGTGTACAGCTAATAAAATTTTATAACTTGTTCTTTATATTTCGACTGCAAAACAACAAGCAATCACTCAAACCGACCGAAGACCGACTTTCTATAAACCTCGGCATATATAGTTGATATATTTATTTATGATCTTATAAACTGATCTTCTTTAGCTGGTGCGAGGTTGGTATAGGGCTTCGTTGTCGTTGTTGTTGTTGGTGGTGGTGTTGTTGGTCGATGGCTGACGTTTCGGCGATTTCGCCTTCCTCAGAGCCGTGATGTTACGAGTGGGACTCACAAGGCGTAATCGCCGAAACGTCAGCCATCGAGCAACAACACCTACACCAACAACAACGACAACGAAGACATATACCAACTTCGCACCAACTAAAAAAGATCAGTTCATAAAATCATAAATAAATATATCAACAAGCAATTATTTAAATAAGTGAGAAAGAAACGTGTTTTATAGTGCTTCCAACAAACAGTGACCGAGGTGGTGCTAGTTGTTGGAAGGTAACGGAGAGTAAGATTTGTCGACTCAGGACGGCTACCTATGCTAAAAACAGTTCGATCTCTAAAACTGGAAGCAGAGCTAAGACTAAATCAATGCTGAAAATGAAAGCCGCTCTGGAAGACACTTCGTGGCAAGTTTTTAAACTATCCTCCGATCCATAATACCCATTAACTCAATTTAGTGGAGCAAAAGAATGTCCCTCCACTCTCCAGGTTTTCCAAATAGCAAAATGGGAGCGTAACGTAAATTGTGTCTTCGTGAAGACAGTCAAGAAAATGTTAAACAAGGACCAGAACACGAAGAACCGTCATCCCAGACAATTTCTTTTATTTTTTATTTATTTACACGACTCTGTCTTAACATTTACTGTGCAGACCGCAGCAGTTTTCACGTTCGATGCGTTGTATCCATCATCCATTAAGCTCTTCCTACCTTTATGTGTGGCTTCGATTGCTGCTTGAGGATTTTCATTTCTTATTGAATGTCACAAAATACTGGTCAAGTCAATTCTCACTAGAGTCCTAAGGCAGCCGAGCCAGAGCTTTCCGAATGCAGAGAGTGACTTTTTCTGAACAAGTCCGGTACCAATTTCCTGACCGCACAGAGAAGCAAGGCTTGGGAGCCCAAGACGGATTCGATCTAGTACAGTGTTCGTGATGACAAGCATCACTACCACCTTGCTGGCTGCCCCACCATAAATTCCTGTTTAGATTAAATGTGAAAAACATGTAAGTTACGCGATTGGCTCATTTAGGACATGTTCTTGATAGAATAACCAAAATGTGAGCCATATTTGGCTCACTGGATGACAAATGCTTCTTTAATCTTGTGCTTTCTTTATGAATTCATCCATATTTCACAACATATTTGTATTCGTCTTGCATTACTACACAACTGAAATATAAGATTTATTCATTCATATTTTTGTGCATGTCCTTACCGTTTATTAATGCAGTAGAAAAAATAAAAAATGGACTTTAACTTATTATTTACTACCTACTCTTTTTTACCGCAAGATATATTGCAAAATATGACTTCAATGATGCTGAGATATTTGCAAAACTCCGGACCGCAAGTGTATGCGGTGGGAAAAAAAGAGAGCTCGATAGAAACAGCTGAGAGACAGGCGAAACGAAGGACCTGCACAGTGTGTTGGTGAACGCGTTACAATCCGGAAAACACAATATCGCGTTCGTTCCTCACGGCAGACATCTGAGGTCCGGAGTTTTGCAAATATCTCAGCATCATTGAAAAAGTGGATTATTGATAATGAATAAAAAATAAAATTGGAAAACGAAAAGTAAAATAGAATAAAAAATAGAATAAAAATCGAATAAAAATAAACAATTCTTTACATTCTAGTTTAGCAAGCAAGAAGTGTCATTCTACTTCTTTATTTGCGCACAAGCTGACGTTTCGGCGGATTTCGCCTTCTTCAGAGTCTGTAAAGGTCAAGTTGATCTACCCAACTAAGCACTTACATAACCAAACAGAGAAAATCCTAAATCAAGATTTCAAACACATGAAACATAGAATAGTTTCTTTGGACATTCACCGCTTTCTATGAGTCTACTGAATGTGACACGTCGACCAACCGCACAGAGTTCACATGGAAGAGTAATATGATGAAGTTGTTCTACTAACAGAGAAAGTCCCCTTGCAAAATATTTATGTTGAAACTATACAATGAACATATAATAAGCATCTACGATCTCGTCAGAAAAATGTCATCTAACTGTTCATTTACAAGCTATAAACGTATTTATATTCTTAACTAACGGAACAAAAACGGATACATGGTTAACCTAGTTCTCCAGTCATTGCTTGGTATACATGTGGCGGAAAGGTTAGGGGTGAGCTTCATTGGACACATGGTCGTGGGTTCCATCCCATGTAAAGGACGTGAATTGGTGGGAGACCTACCTAGGAGGATAAGAACACTGATTAGACATGTCACTAGCTCCGGCAAGTCATTAAATATCCTAAGCTAGTATTTACTCACTTTTACAACAAATTCAGAACGACTCAAGTGGAATGAGTCGTAAATCCTTATGGGATTGCTCAACGCTCAAAGTTTTATTCCTTTACCCTTAAATATGGCTTGCTGTCAACTAATAAAACAAAAATTATCAATACACCTAAGTATAATGAAATAGCTAGCTGGAGTAATCTGTTGAATCGGGTAGATTCGCATCCTCCCGTTATCTGTACTAACACCATCCACACAGCCGGCACAAGCAAACAAACATTCTGAGAATTCTCCATTGCATTTACATGAATAGAAATGGAAATGGTAAGCAAAGGTGAAAGCATGAAGGCGGTGATGTTATAATCTCCTCAACTCTATTTGAATTTGCTAAAATGATGAACGTCACATGCTTAGTTGTCTTCACCAATAAACATGTTCGCTATGACAAAGCTTTCGGCATTGATTAATCCCTAAGATAAGCGCCATAAATTCGGCATTATCAGGCATTGCAGAGGTGATGGAATGCATAAACTGCTTATGTAGTGACTAAAGCTGGCCTGCTGATATGTCAAGTCAGTGCTGCTATTCCCCTAGGCAAGTTCGTTACCAATCTGCCAATTTTCGAGAGATAGAGAGTTTGGTGAGCTCAGAATATACGATCGAGAGAATGATCGACTCTTTGCGTACCAGACGGTAATTCTAACCAATGTCCGCCTTACTTCGTGCGACTGTTGGACGGAGTAAGCACAAATCACTCGTCGTGCTACGCCCACCGCCTACTTCAATCGTCATTCAAAGTGGATGAGGCAACAAGAAAAAGGACGATCATTCAGTCGATTTTTTATTTTTATTCTTTCAAATCTTTTAATCATTGAATTTGCTGTGGAGAGTTGATTAGGTCACAATGCTAGTAATATGAATATAACAGCTCCAGAGCCGTGGTAGAAGTGAGTGGTTTGGGAAGCCGATAAGAGCATCGGAAATGCAGTGAAGAACGTAAAGAGCACTTCCTTTTATTTTATATGACCTGTATTCACGTCTTCTTTGAGAATCACTGCATTTCTCACATTCGATTCATTTCCTGGCATCCATTTTCCACAAAGATCTTTCGGTATTAAGTGTGGCTTCGGTTGTCGCTTGAGGATTTTCATTTCATTTTGAATGTTGTAGAATGCTGGTCGAGCAAGTCTCCATGGAGTCCTGAGATAGTCAGGCTGAAACATTTTCAGTTGGATTTGAGAGAGTCATTTTTTCCCAGAAAAGTCCGCTACCAATTTCCCAACCTCGGAGAAAGGAGAGGCTTGGTTAGCCCGGAGCGGAATCGAACTAGCAATGTTCGTGATGACAACGCTACCACTGTGCTGTCGCTCTTAAAGAGTACTTAATACCCAACAATTAGAAACGGTTCTACTGACGGTACCGTTTGCAGAAATTATAAATATCTTCGTTCTACAAAATGAATAAAACTGCATGAGAATGGGTTAGGTTGCTCATACATCTCATTAATACTGCTGAAAACTGCATCATACCACAGCCACAGTTTACCGATTATGTCAAGAGCGTCGAGAAGTAGCACTAGAAACTCCTTATTTAGCAGGAAGATAAGGAAGCACAACCAGCACTTCGGTCTTGGTTTCCATTGTAGTGCCTGGTGAAGTGCAATGCACCGTCAATCGCTCTTACGTTGCAGATTTAATGTTAGACTAATGTGTGATATTCTTGGTACATTGAAAAATGCAAATATATTGTGGATTAGAACAGCGCGCATGTGGCGCAGTGGTTGGAGGCGACACGCACGTGGGATCGATCCCTGCGCCCATGGCCTACCAAGCCCCTCCATCCCTCCGAGGTGAGCAAATTGGTACCAGACTTGTCTGGGAGGATAGCAGCACTAGCTCGACACATTGATAGGCCACCGTGAGTCATTGTGAAGGTCAGATATGTATTCAATCACCTCCAACGATGCTTAATGAAGTCGAATGCATGGCGCATCTCTCAGGGGTTGATCAGTGCGGACAGCTTTGTCTTTTTTTATTGTAGGCTAGTAATATTAAGTCAGTAAGGATACTGTTCTAGGAAAAACTCGTTCCGATCCATAACAGCTGGCTGATTACAAAGAATCGCGCGCAATGCGATAGGGAGTTGCGCAAATAGGTTAAATAAAAATTCTTGCATAATTGATCGATCAATCACGCAAAATTTTTTCTTCTGGCCAATTTTAAATAAAAAGGAAATTACGGAGTATGTGATGATCATATAGTGATAGCAATAGCAAAATCGCGCACCACTAGATAAATGCGAGGGCAGTCGTCCTGGATACGATTGCTTGTGCATGAAAATCATCTGAAAATTAGTGACTACAGGATTTTAGAACGGAGCAGCGCAAGTTCAGCGAGCACTGAATGAGAGTAAATTCCTCATTAGTGCGCGAGAAAACAGGATCGCGGACCGAAACCACCAACATATCCCTGACAAATGAGAAGAGAACAGAAGATGGACTCCTTGTTTTTGCTGCTTTGCATTGATCTATACACTCGATACGCACTTACTCACATCCATGCAAGCGTCCGTGGGTATGGTTGCGCGCGTGCGGATTACCTACTATACAAAGATTTAGCCATAAGCCTAGGATCAAGTGACTTAGTAGTACATAGGGAGTTGTTCAGCATCGCTTCAAACAGACAAGCTTTTCGTTATCGAAAGGCTTCAGTAATCCAAAGTCTACGCTGTCGAATCGAAATCTAGAATTATTATGGTGACGATTCGCGCTCACGCAGTCACAAATGCCTTAATTCAGTTATCTTTAACAGAATTCAGCGTGTAATGAAAAAAGGGCTTCCATGCTAGCAAATAGATTGTCGAAAAATGTTCTGGATGGCGAATGACATCAAGAGGCTACAAATCGGATTAAGGTAACGTGAGAGCGCAGGATGGCGCTATTTATCAATTTGAATGACTGAGACGATAATGGAATGGACTCTCAAAGAAAAAGGTCATTTGTGCTCAGCACAGAGAAATGTTTCTTGATTTACGAAACAAAAAATTCGCAATTTTACAACAAAGTAATTTCCGACACAAAGAAAGAGGTGCGAGGAGGAGATATGATCTCGGGAAAATCGGTCAACTATGTTCTTGAGAAGATCGTATGAAAGCTGATGTGAGATAACAAACAGATTAAACCAAATAAACAGTAGAAAGCCTATTTTCGAGTTAATGATGAGATCAAATCAAAACAACAATATGAGCAAAACTCGGAACCTCAGATGGGCTTCGAAGTCTTACAAGGGGTTCATCCACTACACCAACAGAGGCCCATGCTTCACCTTACTCTCAACCTTTTTTTTTACTAGGAGTTTTTCTCACATCTTACTAACCTTGTAGTTGTACTCTGCAAAATACTCTGTCAAAAAAAAGAACAGGTAGCAAACGCAAACTAACACTAAATTATTCTCAGAGTATTACGTACTAGTTAGGAAGAGCGAACGCTGCCAATTTCGATAACAATATTTGTAGAAAAACTGAATTTTATTTTAATCTCAGGATAAAGATGTTTGTGTAAAACGGGTTGTCCCAATGAACAGAACAAATAGCACTATCCCTGTCAATAGGATTCAACAGGATGGATAAATTAGTTGGGAGGGAAAATAGCAGCGTCTTGGGGAGAACCAAGGTTGCAAGTTAGACGGCAAATAATACGTGTTTACGTTTTCCCGTGCCTACTCGTTCGACACCATATTCCTTCTGGTGTAATACACGCCTTGGGGACCTGGGTATTAGTCAAACAGGAATAAAGTGTGCTTAAAGCAACTGAACAAGCTCGCAAGAGGGTGATGCTAGGAGTGCACGGTAACGCGGAAGTGAAAGAGGGAATTCATAGATCCAACTTCGGCTAACAGACAATGATCAACGACATCGCGGCATTCGGACAACACTGCGAAAGTCCTGTGTGTCACATGTTCGGTCTTAGCAAGAATCGCTGAATAGGTGTCATTTGTGAATCTGTTCAATGGCTGCCACGGATTTCCCTAATAAAAGAATTTCATACCGGCTAGCGGAAATGTGGTGCGTCTTCAGGTGAAGAAAAGGGAGTTGATCGTGGACTAAAAGCAACCTTTGCTTCCTTGAGATGCAGGCAGGTGGATCCAGAGGGTAGACTCCCTATTTCCGCCAGGCAGATTTTTCATCACATACCTTCTCTGGTTACGAGGACGTATTTGTGAATGCATGAATGGTTGCGTTCTTATTTAAGCGGATTCTGCTCTACGAGTCCATTCGGCTAAAAGCCTGCAATCAAGCGACAAAAAAGTACATGAAAGGCAGTTAGGAGTCCTCTACAACAAGTTCCCCGTCTACTCGGAGAGACACTGACAGGCTAGCCGTGAGTATATCCAGCTCCAACGTTTAGAGCTCGGTAAAGTATAGGTGGATATCAAATAGCTAAACACAGTAAAATAAATGGGCCTTATTCCCTAACCCTCGAAAAAGCAAACGATTCAGCAGCGTTGGGTAGGACGAGTAGGGAAAGACTGCTAAAATCCCAGAGCCATTCTTGGCTGCCTAGATCGAAAAGGACTACGGTGACAGTCTATACCTACGATGTACGTACATTTGTATCTCTGTCCTCTACAGAGGATTTGATCAAGCCTGAAATAAGGATGAGGGACGACGTCATTGCACTGGCCGAGGCGAGACGACGCTATCCATTCGAGCCTTCTATGACACCAGAGAAGAACTATTGCTCGGAACATGCGATAGTAGAGGAATCGGCAGCGTGGTGTTCTCATCCCCACGAAGTTTGGCCATGAACATCGATTCATTCGAACAACTAACAACGGGGATCGAACGTTTAAGATTGAGCAGATGTTGATCAATACCGGTATTGACAATCTTTGTCGTTTACGCACCGACATTAAGCTATGACAAGAAGGAGTTGAAGCGCTGTATATGAATTTGCAAAAGTTCTACAAAGAAGGCCGTACATTCTTTAACGTCATCATTGAAGATTCAAGCGCTAAAATTGAACTAAGAAGAACGTTTAAAAATCGCTACATTGGGACCCACGGATTAGAATGGAACGAACAGGGTGAGCGGCTTTCTGAGTGTCATAACCACCAAGACCATTCACGGTAACTCACAATTCCAGAAGCCCCAATCTCAACGATGGACGTAGGGGTTCCGCAATGGAGACTGACATTACGAAACAGATCGCATCGTAATGAGTATTGCCTAACCGATTCGCTGTTGTTCCAAAATCCTACACTGTATCATACGATCGCCTCTTTCCTGGAACACTTCACTTCTCGCGGAAAGGAGCTAAATTCAAAAACCGAATAACCAAAACCACCATCAACTGGAATTTATTCGGATTATTAGTCGGCTGTTAGGAAGATGCCGTTTTCGATAACATTGACGAAGACTATAATTGGTTCATTCAACATTTTCATGTTAGAGCTGTGAAAGCCGAGAGTTCGAAAGTCACCAAGAGACGTCTGTCTCCAGAAACTCTCGAGCTGATAAACCAGTGTAGAATCACACGAACTGCAGGCAACTGCGAACTAACGTCCGAACTTGCAAAACAATGCAGACAGGCGATTGAAGAACATCTTAAAGAGGGAAGAGCAGCAGTTACGGTCGGAGCTGTAGAGGCTGGGAAAAGTCTTTAGAAAGCCCACCGAAGATTTGCTAATTACAAAATCGTTATGATTGCACTCCGATGCATAGACGGAACAATTACAGTGCCGAGAAAGGCAAAGGAGTAAACTATTTACAATTACTACTGAAATTTCTTCAATAGACACGTCCTCCTGCCCTTATACGGAATAAAGGAGAGTGGATATGTCGTACCACCGGCTGTTCCTTCCGAAATCCGACATGCCACTTCATCGGTGAAAATTCGAACAGCACTAGCTGTGACTAAGATCTGAACACCTGAAAAACCTTCCACCAGTCCTCATAAACACACTGGCTCGGCTCTTCACACGTTACCTGTTAGAATGCATGGTTCGTGCTCGTGGAAGACCGGCAAGAGTGTGTTATTACTCAAGAACGGTGAGCACCATGGTATCGCGAACGGTAGTCCAATCTGGCTGCTGTTTTTCGTTTACAAAGTTTTCACTCGAATCATCCTAAACAAGATGAACAGAACATTGGAGGAAAGGCAACCATGTAAACAAGCAGAGTTTAGAAAGTGATTGAGGACGATGGACCATATTGACAAAATAACAAGACTCATTGGAGTTTAGCGAGAACACGGTGACCGCTCTGCTTCGCTTTCATCAGTTTAAGGTACTTTTGGCTCAGTTAAGATAGAAGCAATCACAGAGGCTCTGGACAGGCACAGTGTTTTTTTTCAGTATATAAAGATTCTTCGTGAGCTATCAAAATACTTCACAACCAAAATACCACCATTCTGTAGAAAAAATTAACACTGACGGTGTTAAAAGACGGTTTAGGCTGGGCGACATTATCTCGCGGAAGGTGTTCACCGTCACCCTCGAAAACGTCATACAGATGTTGGAATTGAACAATATCGGAGTACAAAATCTTCGCTTTTTTGATGACGTCGTTCTTATTACAACAAGCAATAATCAGGTGGAAGAAATGCTTGCTGACTTTGACAACGTCTATGGAAGGATCGGTCTTGGCTTAAATTTCACAAAAACAATGTTCATGACGAATGGATTGATTTCTTATAGCCTATTCACGATTAACCGTACGAATACCACGAATGCTCCAACTACATCTATGAAGGTGGTGAAGTCAACATGACGAACTAGCTTCAAAGCTGAGGAGAAGAGGGAGGGAGCGACTGGGGAGCTTCAAAGTGCATCGATGGTGTAGTGAAGAGAACAAAGAACACCAACTACGTGCCTGCCTTTTCGGTTCTACGAGTCTCCCTGTCTCAATGGATGCGTCAGAAATTTGGTCACTACGGAAGCGCAGGACGAAAAATCACTGAACGACAATCCGAAGTACGACGCTAAGAGCATCCCATATCACGCAAATGAGGAAATGAATCAGGGGCTCCTAGCTATTTTAACTATCAAGAATCAAAGGAGCATTTTATACGCCAAACTATCGAAGATAAAGTGGGCAGGTCACGTAAAGCGTATGAACGACAGCCTACGGACAAGAGCCATTAGTAACTGGATTGCTACCGCACAACAGAAAGAGCACCGACTCGATGTCAGAGTTGCCCACGAAAGCGATATAAAAAAGAAATGATGTTACTCCTTAAGCGAGAGGAATCCATTGGGCTACTCTTGCACGCGACAGGTAAGAACGGAAGAATTACTAACTCGCGCTCGAGTGACTCAACGATCAACGGGACTACAGGTGATACAGGTGACACGGGTGATACAGGTTCAACCACTTTTTAGAAGCACAAAAGAGAGATTTCTGACGCGAATCCAAATGTTTTTGGTGATTGTCTTCGCCAGGAATTGAAGAGACAACTCATTGGAATGAGAATGCAAGCTCTGAAAGAGGATAAATCAACTAAAGAAGTTAACTACTCAAAAGTCATTTTATGTCGACGTATCGGGTGAGGTAAACCGAATTTTTTTTATTTTAAGAGTAATAAAAAGCCACCTATCTTCGAGTGATCGACTGACCCAGTTACAGCAAACACCTTAAGCAAGAAGACTCAGAAGCTCAAAGAACTTCGCTTAGAGTCATAAGACGTGTACTTTTCGGTTTGTCTCCGTGTTTTGCCGAGGGGTAAGTGACTAATTTAGTTTTTTCGTTCACTAAGCTTTAATATGCAATAAAAGCCTAGAAGAACCCTACGCCATTCGTTTCCCTCATGGTTAGATTTTAGGTACTTCATTCCCAGTTCAGGGATTTGGTAGACCTAAGCAAAAATTAGTGTTTTACGAAGAGCTGGAAGCTACTTGTATTAGTGACGAACCAAACAGGCTTCTTCGTTACGAAATTGTGCTCATCTTAAGAATGTAATCTCCGGTAGTAAATTGATATATTGGCTTTAAAATATGCGGCATAAGGTCATCAAACTGCTAAGCTTTTTAATTTTTGATTTTTGATTGAAGCTTTTTGATAAAGTCGGAAATAACTCGTAGGAAATGATAGGGAAAAGAAGCCAATGGTTTATTGCTGCTGCCAACTCTAACCGTAATGAATTAATGCTGCATGGAAATGAATGACACCACTCATTTTATTTGTGCATTTCTGCATTAATTGGGAAATGATGTGAAGAGAGAAAGGCCACTTTTCATCTACTGGGGAAAAAACTCATATTGTCGAGTTGATGTGGCCATGAAACAATCAGAAAATAGAAATCAGAAAATCCTTTTTTTTATGAATACTTTGTTTTCTTGTTCGGCAATCGCGAGGTTGTTATACAGCATACATTTACTTCCATAGAAAAACACACAATACAATACAACACAACAGTAGCTGACGTTTCGGCGGTATCGCCTTCTTCAGAGCCGCTTTTTTCATAACTTCCAATGAGGACGGTTAGAACAGCTGATTATAGTCGCATATGGTTGATGACTCTGTATATGTATGCTATATAACAAGCTCGCGATTGCTGAACAAGAAAACTACGCATTTATATTCCAATGCCGAGGTTAATGGAAAGTCGAACGTGGGAACTTTCTTTTTTTATTCATTTAGTATGGACCAGAACAAAATCATTGCACTAGAAGGTGAAGAACAAAGTGACTAGAAATGACGTGCAAGAGGTGAATGGTGACCGAATCGTTGGCACACTGGGACAACCAAGCCATTTCTCACTTAAGGGTGAGCAAATGAGTACCAGAGTTGTCTGAGAAAAGTGCCATCCGATCCACAGAGTATGTGGATTGATTGTGGTGAAACTCTGGGAACGCTTTAGGACAGCGATCGTAATATTTTGGTAAGATGTAACCGCACTGGTAATCAACGACCTCAATGATGAAGACAAAATCCACAGGTGGCAGGCGAATCCACGCGAAAATCCGAAAATCATTGTGAGTGATGAATGAGGGATAACGTACCGAATGAACGAAGTAATGCGGTTCCTGTAAAAGATGAAACCGGAGCTTGAACGAGCGGAAAACAATGTAATAGCAGGATAGAACACAGAGGTGTCGAGTTGATATTCTAATGAAACAATTGCTGTGGTGAACGTTTTGCATCCTTCAAATACCGTAGCTGTCAGAGCCATTGTTGACTAATAACGAGCTTATTAATTAGGGAAGAATATGAATGAATACATGCATACAAAATAAAGTGTGCTAATAAGAATATGAAGCAAACACTTTTATATTTCCGACGAGGTTGCTTTTTCTGAAAAAAAGTGACCACTAGAAGGACATAACGTACGAAGATCGTCGACTCAATATTCAATATGTCAATGATTAAATCCAAAAAAGCCAAAAGCTGTATGACTGGAGTACTCTGCACTTTCGTCTTCCTTCACATGATCCGTCTTCACACCACCTATGGGGATCCCACAATTTCCGACATTCGATTCGTTTTCTCGGATCCAGCATCCGCGAAGGTCTTCGAACATTTTGTCTGTGAATCAGTCTACCGCTCGAGGAATCTAAACTCCTTTATGAATTCCGCTGAATTCTAGTTCACTCGATTCTCCTTAAAGTAATAGGATAGTTGGGCTGGCCTGCGTGAGTGCTCCTACACCGCAGAGGATGTGCTATTCTCAGACAAGTCTGGAACAGCTTCTCAACAGTGTAGGAATGAGAGGGTTCGTGAGCCGGGAGTCCAACATGCATCGTGCTTAGGATGAACGACATTACTATTACTGTGCTATTCGATTTCCACTTTCCATTGTCAGTTGTCAAATTTATTGATCGAAAACATAAAAAAAGTGCAAATAAACAATAATGGACCTAAAGAAATCGGAGCCAATGTAAACTGAATGGATGGAGACTAGTTGTTTGCATAGCCGACCCCGCTTCTCTTGTTGTACTTTCAATACTTAGCTAGCCTTCCATCTCATATTTCATTTTACGATGTGATCATGAATCAACTAAGGAAAAACTTTTATTTCGATCTGCTCAAAGCTATGAATTCACATGACCATGCGCAAAAAACAAAACAATAGCTGAATTAGGCTAAATTTTTGATTGCTTGCGATTTTTTAGTACTGAAATGGCTGCTCAGCATTTCTGATAAAAGAACCTCAGCATAAACAGAACGGCGAAATACTTTTTTTTGCATCGTTGGAATCCCATACACAGAAATGATGTGATTGCTTCAACTTTCGTCAATGAATATGGAGGCCGGACTTGTGGACAATATGCATTGCTTTCAAAGCGCACTATCTTGGATGCCTTATTTTGTTGCAAGCAGTTTATCTAGTTCAGTTTTCTATTCAGCTGTCAGTTTATCCATCAAGGGTTACTAATGAGTTTTTCAATGCGTATCGTGCCCATCAAAAGAATTTAACGAGATTATAGGAAGTAGACACAAAACTGAAAGTGGTTGCGTTTATGACAAGAGAAAATTTTTATCGATCGATTCTTATTTGATATGACTTACGTTTATAACGCTTAAACTGCAGAGTTACCTCATTTGTATGGCGAAGGTGGGATAACTTGTCCACGAAAAACAACGAAATGATTAAATATTCGGCATAAACTCGTTCTAATTAAGAAAATGGCACAAGAAAACACCTCTATTAAGGGAGAGAGAATCTTTGGAAAAAATGCAACGGAATTTTCAGAATGATTCTCAAAGCAGATAGCGTGACTTCAATTAGTACGGTAATTTGAAAAAAAAAACTGCAAGTATATCATTTAAACGCGTGTGGCGCAATGGTCGGAGGCGCCTTGCAACACACATGTGGAATCGATCTTCGCGACCATGGCCCACCAAGCCTTCAATTTTTCCGGGATAGGCAAATTGGTACCAGATTCGTCTGGGAGGATAGCAGCACTGGCTCGGTACATTGGTAGGCCACCGCGAGTCATTATAAAGGCCAGATATGCATTCTATTACCTCTAAACGTGTTTGATGAAGTCGAATGCATGGCGCATCCCTCAAGGATTGGTCATCGCCGAAAGTTTAATCCTTTTTTTATATCATCTAAACACAAACAAAGTGATGATCGAGAACGAAGTGCACCGAAAATTTGCTGGAATTCCTTTGATTTTCACATGAAGGCAGAATCAGATGTGCGCAGCATATTTGGGTAGTAAGAAGGAGTGAGCACATTGAGACAAATCGTTGTATTCGTTTGGAAACTAAGCGCTCAAGAATTTGTTCTCAGATACTACCACCACCATCAACACCTATCGACTATAAAGCACGGTGTATAAAAGGAAAAATTCTTTCTTTTCATAATATGTGTGGCAGTTGAAATAATGAGTAAAGTTAAAGTGCTCGGTGTTAATCAATTCCTTCAGGCTGCACATCCGGTTTCATTAAGCAACTGGGAGGTAATTGAATACATATTTAGCTTAAACGATAAATTCCACTGACTTTCTAATACATCAAGGCAGTGTTTTCATCCACTCGTACTTGGCTAGTACCAACCTGCGCTTGTAGGCAAAGGCTGTACGAGCAGAATTGGCACAGTTGCCGCAAAATTCAGATTCAGAGAGCGAGCAACTAGGAAGAGGCTTAGCATTAGAATGAGAGCCAATTTTAGGCTAGCTAATGGTGCTCATTCAGTGGTAAGGAAATGTTTTTATAGTTGGGTATTTTGGCGCTGCTAATTGAGATTATTCATACAAGCAGTACTTAGTGATAGGGAGAACAGAGTAGTGTTTAGAAAGGCAATGCAATATGGTATCTGTTTCGACACCACCCACCACTCTGGTCCAATTCAGCTTACCACTCCTACGTGATTAGAAAATTAGTATCAGACATGCTTGGAAAAGGCTTTCCCCGATTCGAAAACGCTGGAGACTGTCTCTGGTGAAGACATTGGGACGTCCTAGCATTAATATTTCAGGATTACATGGACAATCAATTCAATCTATGGACTATTCAACGGCATTAAGAGACAAAATCAATGAGTACCAGCCAAGGGTACACGCAAACCTGAAGACCTAGATGAGAGAAAAGGAATGTCGGAATCTCCAAAATATGTGAAGTTGGGTCATATAGATAAAAATGGAAGAAAAAAAATTGTTGCTGAAGGTAACAACTGCGAATGTTCGTTAAATGCTTACTCGTCTTTGGTTATGCTGTATATCATTGGGTACATATTGGTCTAAATTTCTTCACCATCTTATTACCTTTAGCAGCGTTATATCGCATATCGTTACCCTTATTAACAGTATCCTCGTGTTAGGGCAAGCACGGTACCAGTTTTGATCTCGAACATCTTTTCTTGAACGCTTTCTGTGCATTGTAATTCGAAACATAGAAACGTCCAAGATACGATTAGCGGATAAGCGATTAGAATCATTATATGTTAACGGATAAAGGATAAAGCATAAAGTTCGGCGTTGATCAATCCCTGAGGGATGCGCCATGCATTCGATTTCATTGTCGTTGGAGGTAATTGGATGCATATCTGGCCTTTACAATGACTCGTGGTGGCCAGATGATGTATCAAGCCAGTGCTGCTATCCTCGCAGACAGCTTTAGCACCAATTTGACGACCCCGAAGGGATGGAAGGTTTGGTGGGCCATGAGTGTGAGATCGATTCCACGTGTGTGTCGCAGTTGCGCCTCCAACCACTGAGCCACACGGACCTTCTTATCAGACTGAGCTTTTTTCTTTGTGTGATGTACTTGTGCTCCATGATTCTAAAAGTGAAGTAGAAATGTGGATTTTGTTCTCAGCATAAGTGCTGAATATCTTAGACTCGCCACTATTTGCACTTAGTTAAATTATAATTGCCTCCACAAGGGAGTGGTAACTGGACACAAGAATTGAGTGCTTCATAACTAGGTCAGGTGATTGAAAATATAGCTTGCACGAGAGTATCTGGCCAGTTCGTAGATTGAAAAGGCTTTACCTAATTTTTACCGAGATATAGGACTTACTGTACTATAGAATAATAAATATTGGTTATCACCCAATCTCAAAGGTGTTTTTTGGTAAGTTGGATAAGTTACGTTATAGAATGCTCTCAGGCGCGTGTGGCGCAGTGGTTGCAAGCGCCACTGCGACACGCACGTGGAGCGCACATAGCCCACCAAGCCTTCCATCCCTCCGCGGTCGGCAAATTGGTACCTCCCTTGTCTGGGAGGATAGCAGCACTGGCTCGATACATCGGCAGACCACCGTGAGTCATTGTAAAGCCCATGCATGCATTCAATCACCTCCAACGATACTTAATGAAGTCGAATGCATGGCGCATCCCTCAGGGATTGATCAACGCCGAGAACTTTATTCTTTATCCTTTATAGAATGCTCTAGACCGAAGCCGAAAAATTGATAACTAATAAAGGATAAAGCTTTTGCCGTTGCTCAATCTCTTATGGGTACACTACATATTGGACTCCACTGACCACCGTGGGAGATGACCAGTGTATACAGTGAGTTACGAGGGTTTATCTATGTACTAACTCAGCGTTGTTGTCTATTCAGACAACTCTGGTATTAAATTTCCATTCCCAAAGTGAAGGATGCTGCGTTGCGAAGCAAACCAATGACCAAATGCATCGCGGAACAAATTTTCGCCACTGCGCACAACGTGCTCGAGAACAAAGTGGAGATGCTACACAATGTGACAGCTCATGACCACATATTATTGCTATGCTCGATGATGAGATGAGGAATGCAAAGTAAAACGTCGACTACAGAAGGTTTTCAAAAAGGAATTCAAACCTTAGAACCAACAAAAAACATTGTATGAAAATGTTTAGCTCAAAAAGATTCCACAGCAACATCAGTTTTGGTGGAAACAGAAGAAAGAGGTTAGTTCTTTCAACCAACGAAAACAAATTTGAAAGTCGAAGATGACTGACCCAGACAAGTCTGTTACCAATTTGCCGACCCCGGAGGTATGGAAGACTTGGTGTGTCATGGGTGCAGGAATCGATACCATGTGGGTGTCGCAGTGGCACCTCCAACCGCTGCGCTACACGCGCTCAACAAAAGGTTACGACACAAAAATGTTTGCAAAGCATGAAAATCACCTCGTTTCAGAAAACACACACACAAACACACACACACACACACACACACACACACACACACACACACACAAACACACACACACACACACACACACACTGACATTTCGGTACAAGGTTTTTCTAGTGTTCCGTTTTGAATACACATTTTCCCTCCTTATCAGTTTAACACCCTACAACGCACAACAGTTCCGCTCTGATAAAATGAGTTCTTATGACCTCCTTAAGGCTAGTATTGTTGCTGTAGCAGTAATAGTGCAGTAGTGCTGAGTACTAGTTATTATAAACTATGACTATCTGAATGTTGTATAATCTCTTCCATGTTTGGCGATTCTGCCGAAACGTCAGCTACGTTTGTGTTGTATGTGTGTTATTGTATGGAAGTAAACCGTATGCTGTTTAACAACCTCGCGATTGCTGAAAAAGAAAACGACGAATTCATAGTTCAATGCCGAGGTTAATAGAAAGTCGATCCTGGGTACTATTCCATGTTTATTTGTATAGAAGTCTGCTATTTGTAAAACTGTTGCGAGTGCCGATCCGATGTCGACTACATTTCATTGAATCCAACCGCTGCGCTACAAGCGGGTGCAGGAATCGATACTACATGTGTGTCGCAGTGGCGCCTCCAACCACAGAGCCACACGCGCTTCGTCACGTAGTAGCGAGATAAATCTGCTTCAATAGTTTTACTACGAGAAAGAGACGAACTTGATTGGTTCGCTTAATGCGAAGATTTTTATAATAGAATAATTACCTTCAGAAGTTCGATTCCTACGATGGCATTCCTGAATTAATGTTATGGAATAATTCTCCCAATTCATGCAAAAAATTTAACTAGGCCGAAAAAAGACACAAAGAAGGTCATGATGTCTATTCGACCGCTTTATAAATGAGATCGTTCATTGTGAGCTTGACTGTCTTTCCCACATTAATGAAACCACAAAAGCAGAGACCAGGTTGCGAATTGGATCCAATGCACAAAGTCTTCAGATAATTAACGACCATGATCTCGTCTCTTAGTCGGAAGAGAACAACGTTTCTGCACTTTTTTTGTCAGGCCCTCTCTGAATTTTTTTTTTAAGCAGGAGGATAAGTGGAAAACAGGGTAACGTAGACAGTGAGTAGAGAATAGGACAAAAGTGAGTGGAAAGAAATTGCCCAATCTGGCTAGACATACAGTTCTTTACAGTCAACTACCACATTTTGAGTTATGCATGCAAATCTTGTTGGAAAGCAAATCTACAAAAAAAAGCACTTAAATATTTGTTAGAAACAGCACTTTGTATTCTTCAATATCAAATTCCTGGGTGAGGAGTAGTGTATCTCACCGTACTTTCCATAACGTAACCACTTACCGTACCATTTCTTGAAAGGGAAAGATAATCGTGAGAAAACAAGAATCGGAAGACATTAGCCGTCAAATATTGTAAGACAACTAATGCTTAGTTGTTCGTTATCATATCTGATGCAGTAACAATGACAATGAATGGTGTGAACTACAGAAAATATTCACCGAAAAACAGACAACAAACAAAATTCACTTCTCGGAAATGATTGTGGGATTAAAACAATAATATTATTAAGCTAATAAGCTGTGAATAAACCATAAAAGAAGAAGGTGAAATAACTAGGAATAAAACAGCCTAGGCTTACTTCGCCTTTGTGATCTCGCTCTTGCCGAATAACGAATAGTTTTCCGAACACTTCCATTGTGTCCTGAAATAGAAGACTTTGGTGGTAACCCAAAAATTACTAAACTCAGCTAAAATTTACTCTATTGCTTTAATATTTGGATAATAAGTAAAAAAAAACCCTAAGATGGTAGCACAGTGATTCACATAAATTTTTCACAACATTATTTGTCATCACATCTATTTTGAGGATCCCAGCACTTCCTGCCTTGAATTCGTTTTCTTCGCATTCACTGGCCACAATGGTCTTCCAACATTCCGCGCATTGTTTCAGTTTTCCTCGTAACCTTTCAGATAGCCGAGCTATGGCGTTCCCACGCAAATAAGGGAAGATATTGAGGAAGAGGTCGAACTAGTAGAATGCTGGGTGATGGACTTCATCACTAGCCAATACGTCCCTGGAAAACCGAGATAGCTATGCTAGAACAATCCCAGGTCTTCACCATGAAGCTAGTCCCAGGCTTTTGTGAATCGGCGGAAGCATTTCTCAGGCAAGTGTTTCACGAATATTTCACGAATCGTGTCAGAGGGACACGAAGCTTCGTTGCTTACGACAGCGTAGAAGCAGGAACCACGAATTCGTTACTTGGCATTTTTAACCAATTTCTGTCTTCTATTTATTAATATGACACTATAATTCTCTTATTTACTGAAGTCAAGGGATAAGGATGAAAATTCAACTCTAGTGTAGAGTGATAGATAACGAAAGCCAAGAGGAGTATTAGCATATTCGTTCAGCGTTTACCTTTCCACCAAAAAAGGACCGCAGGAAAAAATGCGATATATTTTACAGCCGTCGAGCAAATAGAACCTCTTTTTAAGTATTTTTGAGGAGACCAGTCAGTAAGAAGTTTACTGGTATCTGCTCTCACTGGGATACGGTATAACAGAGAATTACGGTAATTCACTGACGTTTTCAGCACTTATTCGTGACACCACAGGGCGAAAGGGATGAGGAAAAAAGAAATGAGCCCTCTTGCTTTCTATTCTTCTAAACACGTTAAAACTTTTATAATGTATGTTAGAGAAAATTTTGTAACTGCCGTTATTGTTATTTCATGTAAGAATGGAAAGAAGAAAATACGGGCACAGAAAATCTTAGTAATTTGCAGCTGCCTGTGTCATTCTTCGTATTTCACATTTACAGTTTTACATGATTTCTTATCCCATAATTTTATATCTAAACAAACTTAGTGGTAGATTCGATGTTTTATTTCAATAAGCAGACACGAGGTTGTTATTATAGAAATTATTAGGATACAACAGCTGACGTTTCGGCGATTTCGCGTTCTTCAGAGCCGTTTATTTGTTGTATCTAAATTAGTTGGTGGACAGAAGTCGCACAAGACCTACATGGGCAAGGACAATGGATAAGGAAGGAAGGAAGGATTAAGGAGGAAGCTTTTAGCTTTTTAATAAGATTGTTTCTGGTGAGCTGAATTTGAAAAACGTGTGAAGTGCGATTGAAGTTCAAACGAAATCCGAATTATTAAACCAACAACGATATACATCTTACCACCGTAACCTGAAAGTACTGTAAAGTACAGTAATTTTATTACGAAAGATACTTAAAGCCGAAGTTTCCCTTCTATCTAGAACATTCGATGTTGACCAGTAAGTTCAACTTATTTTCAAGGTTTAAACCAGAAATAGTACTAAACTCGTATCAGTGGGGCATTTCTCAACCAAGTCGTAGGCAGTGAATTGAAGCAAGGTGACAAAATTCTGCAGCGAACTACTTGTGATGAAAGAGGCTGTAACCCAGTTATTCTAGTAATCTAACTCATAAAACCGGGTTCTTTCACAGCAGTATGCTGTATGCAGTAGGAGTCATATAATTAAGTAAGTAGTTTCCATTGGAGTCGAACTAGCAGGGAACGCGCTGAACATGAAAAGAACAAAAACTTTCCATGTATTTCACTCAATTCGTATTATCACAAAGACGATTGAATGCATATGTGGCTAACACGAGGACTTCATGGAATCTACCAATACGAAGTCAATGTTGTTAGCCAACCAGACAAGTCTAGTACCAGCCGAAGCCGATCCCATAAGAATTTGCCAGAGAGGCGGCGTCGCACTAGCGCACAATCGTTTTTTGTGTGGGCTCTCTAATAAGTGTATGCGTAATATTTGTTTTTTACATGTATATAAATAAATATGTGTACGTGTATAAAGGAAGTTTAGAAAAATCTTATAAGCTGGTTGATGTTAAGTAATTCTCTTCTTACTGGTTCACCTGATCTCTTTGAACACGACAGCTCTCCCTCAACGGTAAATGAACGATCAAATTGTGATCGCCGAAATCTCGCCGCATCCATAAATGTCCTCAAGTTGTTGATACACTGGACAAATAGTGAATGTTTGAGCTTGGATGTGCGACTTAGTAAGAAGAAATAAAAAGTATGATCCAGAAAACATATAAAAGCAGAGGCATAGGAAAATAGGTGATAGTTATAGGAAAAATGGCGACGGTAAAGTAAGAAACTTATTTAACACGATCGCATCGAAACTGGTTTTTTCTAGAATGGGCCATGATTCTTCGATAACAGGATAACATTGAAGTCCCTAGAAACTGAAAAGTTTATAGACGACGTTTTTAGCAACGATCTAAAAGAAAGGTTATGTTTTTAAAACTTTTGAAACAAGAGTATCGTCTACAAGCCGAGGCTGCGCAATGAGGAAGAAACGTGTCCACTTCTAAATGCCAGTATTCAATCGCGTTATTGGACGAAACATGAGACACAACAAAAAAAAACAGGCAATAGACTGATGAGTTCCGATTAATCAAAATTATATTGCTGTAAAGTAAAATAAAACTTTATCTTATTATTAGAAGCCAGTGAATTCAAATAGTTCTTTTCTCAGTGGACAAAGTTCGTTAGGAGCTAAGGCGTGTTGGCTGGCCAAATCTGACAAGCGCTCCTTCCATCTTTTTAATTTTTCACTACTTATTGCCATTTTTCACATAATTTTTTTCCATCATTTTTTTAGTTTCAAAACATGAATTGAAATGAATGCACATCATTGTGGATGTCTTAAATTCTAGAAATGGAGGGATCAAATAATCAAAAAGTACATGAGCGCTGGAACACCCAAAGGCTATGATTTTTGTGTGCAATGAACATACACTTATCGAGCATAGAAATGCTGGACCCGAAAAGAACAAATTTGAAAATGTTGTAGAAAATGCAATAATGTAGCAAAAGATAGACAAGTACATAACCATTGAAAGTAATGGATGTGATAGGATACGTCTCATAGTAACAGGGTCATCAACGGGATAACGAGCCCATTTACCGAGTACCGCGGCGATGAGCAATCCCTATGAAGGGTGATGAGTGACTGCACTATATATGGATAGCTAACGAATCTCAGAAGGTGTTTATAGAATCCGAAAGCTCTAAAGATAAAAAAGCTCTCGGCGTTGATCAATCCCTGAGGTATGCGCCATGCATTCGACTTCATTAAGTATCGTTGGAGGTGATTGAATGCATATCTGGCCTTTACAATGACTCGCGGTGGCCTGCCGATGTATCGAGCCAGTGCTGCTATCCTCCCAGACAAGTCCGGTACCAATTTGCCGACTCCGGAAGGATGGAAGGCTTGGTGGGCCATGGGAGCAGGGATTGACTCCACGTGCGTTTCGCAGTGGCGCCTCCAACCGCTGCGCCACACGTGCCTTTATGGATTCCGAAAAACAACGAAAACCTTCAAAACCCGTTCTAACGGCTGGCAGATGATCGCACGAGCATTTCAATGAATAGAGAAATATTTGTGCTGCGTAAAACGATGAAAAACAACAAAAAAATAAACAAGGTTATTACCATCTAATGTAAAACAAGAGTTTTAAGAAAGCATGGAAAACTGGTTCTATCTGATACAGGACCTACAGTACTTCCACCTACTCCACATATACCTTTACTCTGATGACTTTTTATTTACTGCCTATTAGAACTTCTTAACGGCAGAGTATTATAGAACCATAATAATGCTGACATAAATCTGTTGTTTTCTTTTTAACAGCAATCGCGAGGCTGTTATTCAGCACATCTCTACTTCCTTACAAATAGAACACAAACAACACAACGGCAGGTGACGTTATGGTAGTATCGCTTTCTTCAGAGCCTGGAAGGCTACACTGAAGTGTAATCTACTAGGCTAAGCGCTTCAGCAACGCGAACAGAAAGATGAAATTCTGGACAATAATTACGCAATCACCGGTTTCTCGAAAAACCCACCGTTTTTCATCTACCTTCCACCAAGGAAGAACAGCCGCTTAGAGTCGCATATGGTTGATGACTGCACCACCCACATCAAAAATTAGAGCTGAGATACGGGATAGATCACGAGTTATCTCAAGGCATTCTTCCCTGCTATTCATTTTCGGATTTTTGGAATTTATCTAAGAAACCTCGATGAATTTGAGCGTTGGTGTTTTAGTCTCCCGTGCGATGAATAATTATAATTATAATCCAATGCCGAGGTTAATAGAAAGTCGATCTTGGGAAATGCTGACATATTTGAAAAACTACGGGCCACAGGTGTTCACATAATAGCATGCCGTGGAAAATTGTAGTAGGTACTAAATAAAAAGTTAACTTCCACGACAGACTTTCTAATAACCTCGGCATTGATCAAGTAATTCTTTGTATTCTTGTTGAGCAAACGCGAGGTGTTATTTTTATTGTTTATTCACAAATAAGCTGACTTTTCGTTTTGCCTGGAAAGGTCAAGTTGACAGCAATCTACTCAGCCAAATCTACTGTTTGGTTATGAGACGTTTGGCCGAGTAGATTGCTGTCAACTTGATCTTTCCAGGCTCTGAAGAAGGCGAAGTCCGCCGAAACGTCAGCTTATTTGTGAATAAAGAATAATAATAACACCTCGCGTTTGCTCAACAAGAATAAAAAGTTATCATTGTGATTTCGACTACAGCTTCAACTTAACTGGATTCGATGCCGATTTGTGCTCCTTAGATCAATCCCACTGATGGCTGATTGCTGATAGATGATAGATAGAAAACTAGCTAAGAGACAGGCGATCACTGCTCTTTTCAGAAGAACAAGAAAAGAGGTCTCGAAACAACAAGATGAAAAAAGTATTATTTTTGAATATATGTTCTTCGGTTGAAGTAGCTGATATAGAAAGAATGTCTTCATATTTTTAGAGAGCTATGAACTCTTTCAAGATGTCAAGTGACCACTACTGCAATAAACTGTAACTGTACCAGGAACAATGTGAAACAGACCATCTATTACGATCTAAAATCTTTAATTGACAATTTTAAGGTTATTGTAAAGAAAAGAAGTGAATGTGAAGGCACGTAAGTGAGAAAGAAAGGGAGAGAGAGAGAGAGAGAGAGAGAGAGAGAGAGAGAGAGAGATCGTTAAGATTGCAATGCTCTATGTAGGAATAAAAATATAGACGCCGAACAGCCAACGTTTCGATTCGGAAATGTTCGATAGAGCATTTCCCGATTGCCAAGATAGTATGGAAAGACCAGTCAATTAGCAAAACAGCAACATTTAAACTAATATATGATATGAAGAAAAAAGAAGAGAAGGTGGACAGACGATAGACCAGTAAGCCTTTTAAGTGAAGTGCTTTCTAGGAGGAACAAAAATGTAACGAGAAGCACTCCATTATCTTCACAGCTTTCGGCAGTAGACGGTGCGAAGAAAGTGCTTCAGAAGATAAAATAAAACAGACGTTCACCCAATAGTCTATTAGATGAGGAGAGCAAAGTACACGTCAAAGCACGTCACTAAAATAATTGAAGGACAAGTCGTAAAATGAGTTAGGAAAACTGTAAACAGGCAATCTCATCTCACATGTTCATAAGACAACGAGGGATTCTTGATTTTGGCTTGGGGTGATTGGATGCAAAGTAGACGCTGACCTTAGGCCCGGGACAAAAAAAGGAAACAAGACCGCCCATCTTCTTTACTGTTCTTTGTTTTGAGAAGAAATTTTGCGAAAGAATGGAACATCACTAAATATGATTTTAGAAAACAAGAAATGAAGACCACTGTGAGCTTTAGCATAGAAAGCAAAACGAATGTCTGACATTCAACGATAAAAGGATAAAAAGGATAAAGCTCTCGGCGTTGATCAATTCCTGAGGGATGCGCAATGCATTCGACTTCATTAAGTACCGTTGGAGGTGACTGAATGCATATCTGGCCTTTATGATGAAATGAAATGACTCGCGGTGGCCTAACGATGTATCGAGCCAGTGCTGCTATCCTCCAAGACAAGTCTAGTACCACATTCAACGATGCGTTGTCAGAATAGTCACTGACACGGACAGTCAATATCAGGGGTTCTCCTTCTCAGGTAAAATCTATGAACGTAGCGTGTCTAGCCTTTTTTCTAGGAATTTTTGAGTAAACTGTTATCACTCTGACTTTTAACCCTATGCTAAGGCATCTTATAAATAGACCACAATCTATTCCACTTCAGATGATGACTTCGTGTACTAACTGAACTGTCGAGACACGTTTAGAAGACGACGGTAACCTCAGCTGATATGTCAACTTTAAGAGAAAAGTATGATGATAACAGTTCTTCGCATTGTTGCTGAGCAAACGCGATGGATTATTTTTTATTGTTTATTCACGAATAAGCTGACGTTCCTGCGGATTTCGCCTTCATAGAAAGCGGCTCTTAGGAAGGCAAAATCCGCCGAAACGTCATCTTATTCGTGATTAAAGAATAAAAATAACACCTCGCGTTTGCTCAACAACAATGCGAAGAATTGCTCAATGCCGAGGTTAATAGAAAGTCAGTCGATCATGGGATTTGTTAGGAGACAACAGTGTCCCAGAAACAGATGATCTGATTACAAAAGGGACACGAGTCAAACAAACATTAAAGGGAAACAATGGAAAATGCGATTAACGTTGAAGCATTTTGACGGCAGTCCACCTAGCCGAAGTCTTGCCCAATAGCATACGGTACGAAAGACAAATAGCAAAGGACAAACATTTTTTTTTCGTTGAGCGATCCTTACGGGATCGGCCTTTCATTTCACTTCAATCGTAGAATCGTAGAAGTGAGTGAATGTTTTCTACAGTGCCTTGAGCTGACCTACCAATGTGTCACTTAAGTGTTTTTATCCTCCCACAGAGGTCGAGTACGAATTTTTCAACCTTGCATAGATGGAAGGCATGGTTTATCCGTGGTGCGGAAACGAACCGATGAACACTTGTACACTGCATTCTATAGCTAACATTGCGCTAAACGCGCCCGTATTTTATAAAATAACTATGAGAACGGTCGCACTCGTAACAGTACGGCTCTAACGAGGGCAAAGTCGCAAAAAATCCGGCCACCGAACTACAACAACAGTAACAACAATAACAACGACAATACCTCATACTAACCTCGCATTGGCTCAATGGGATCAGTTCATAAGGACATATAAACATGTAGGTTATCGATTGGACTATGGACTCGGATCGTCGGCTCTGATGAAGACGAAGACGTCGAGACGTTAGACGAGTAAACATCATATATCAACCTTGTTTAAGCTTATCAAAGAAAGAAGACATATTGATTACTCATAACGAGGTTAAAAGGAACTCGGTTCTGAAATATTTTTATTGCTGTTTGCTATCTGATAATGATATCGATTTCTGCAGAATTGATTGGCCGGGAAAACCAAGTTCGTATCAGCGTACAATCACAACTATCAAGCATTAGCATTCTGCGTAAAAGGGCATCACCGAGTGAGTGTGCCTCATTCGAGAGATGGTCCGCTGAGGAAGACACAACTCGATATGAAGGCGGAGACGTCACATCGAGACGAATAACAAGCGTGGACCATCGGCTGGGATCGTCGGCTCTGATGAAGACGAAGACGTCGAAACGTTAGCCGAGTAAACTACCCGGTTGGTCTGCACCAAATAATCGGAACACTGACATAACGAAACGACTCTGAAGAAGGCGAGACCGCCGAACTGTCAGCTATTGGGTATTAATAAATGCTATAATCAGAACCTCATGTTCGCTCATCCAGGAAACTAGTGGATTATTGATCATTATCAAGATTAGAAGAAAGACGGTTATGGGACTTGGTGAAAAAGGTTATTTCGAATGAAGGGAGTCAATTCAAGAGTGAAGACTAAAAGAAAATTGGGAACGACAACTTGATTATCGCTCATTTGCTGACACAGCAAAAGACTAACAGTCATCTAAATAGAGATAAAAAGTAAGTCCAGAAGAAAAAGAATAATAGGCTCATATACTGCCCAATATCACGCGTGATAACGAGGCATTCTTCCCTGCGGTTCATTTTCGGATTTCTGGAATTAATCCAGAACGCCCCGAGTGTTTTGCGCGCTTGTGTTTTCGTCTCCTGTGCGAGGATCGTGACGCGCACTTCTTCAAAGTCCTCCTGCTCATGTCTCTGGGTACTATGCGTGCCTAGTGGGGTATTTGGTTTACGTTTGTTGACTAGGTGTTCTCTTATGCGGACACAGAGTGGTCTGCCCGTTTCGCCAATGTATTGGTTTCCGTAAGCCTCACAGGAGATCAAATAAACTGTACCTGAGCTCATGCAATCACCGTCTTCATCATTAGGGCAAATTGTGCAATTTTGCGTTGCACATAGACGGTCATATAGGCGGTTACGAACTAGCTGGCGCCCCAGATTACTCGGTGGCATTTCAACTACGTTTACCGAGTTCTGTAGACCTACCCTTCTTAAACAGCGTTTTATAGCTGCGCTTACATCATTTGAGATGAAGGGTAGGAAAAACGGGACCTTTTTATCACTAGAGTTGTCGTTTGGAGGCCTAGCGTTTCCCCTGTACCTTTCCCGAGCTACGGTCAAATCTCCGAAAAATGGTGGTTATATCGGGGCCCTCACAACTAGTGAGGACTGGTCATTTAAGTGTCAAATATCAAGTTTATCTCAACTCTAGAATCCCATGGTTTTGGGAAATTTTTAGAAATATAAAGCGTTTAATGTGCGCGCTAGTGTTGCAACAGACGACAAATGAACAGAAATTATATCAGAAAAATGCTTCTAATAAATTAAAACTCCACTAATAAGCGATTACGGTTACAAATAATGGCATAGCTAAACGCTGAAAACTAAACAAGCAACTAATTTTAGCTTGAAAAAACTAAAAAAACGATTTACATATTGTGTAAAGTGCAACCACAAGAACGTTGAGATCTGAACAAACTCAGAAGCTCGGATGTGCTTCGAACCCGCGATTAACCTTCCTGGGGGTTCATGTGTTATCCACTACACAAACCAAGAGTTTTGCCCTGATTTCTTCTCAGCCAGTCTCTTAGGTAAAACTAGAGTTTCGATTGGTAAAGTGGATAACACATGGGTGTCCGGAAAGAGTAATCGCGGGTTCGTACTCCAAATGAGGTTCAGAGTTTTTCTTAGAATTATTGTGGCTGTATTGAACGCAACGAACTCCCATGAAAAAAAAATAGTAGGCGGTAAGTAAGAGTTAAAACACTGTGATTCACAAATTCTTCTTTCATGAGAAAATGTGACGACGAATAGAGCCAATGATGATCATCAGTCTCTTAAAAATCCGCTTTGCATTTGACCCCGTTTGTGGCTCCGTTAACATGAACAAAGGCATAGTTGACCTGTTCAATCACTTTTTAAAAGGATAAAAGGATAAAGCTCTCGGCGTTGATCAATTCCTGAGGGATGCGCCATGCATTCGACTTCACTAAGTATCGCTGGAGGTGATTGAATGCATATCTGGCCTTTACAATGACTTGTGGTGACCTGCCGGTGTGTCGAGCCAGCGGTGCTATCCTCCCAGACAAGTCTGGTACCAATTTGCCGACCCCGGAGGGTTGGAAGGCTTGGTGGGCCATGGGCGCATTCCACGTGAGCGTCACAGTGGCGCCTCCATCCACTGCGCCACACGCTCCGTAATGACTTGTTATCACTTATCAAAGCACCAAATCAGTGTTTCCATTCTCTGAACAAGTCCAGTACGAATTTATCGACGCTGGAAGGATATTGCTTGGTAAGGCGTAGGCAAGGGACCGAACATTTGACCATGTGAGTGTAACGAAACGATTCTAGGCAATGCGCTATATGCACTTTTCACCCAAAAAACTCACCAGTTAGCTCGGAAAGAAAGAATGATCTCTTTTGCAAAAATGTCACTGATATACAGGTTCATATAATGAGCGCAAAGAAACGCAATCAAGTCGGATAGAAAACCGCTTTTTGCATGTAAATACCAGCCGGCTATAATTTTTCTTTCGTCTGCATCTAGGAGATAGGGGTCAGAATGGGACGGTAACATTATGGTAGAAGCAAGGAAGAAGGTTACAACCCAGAATTCACGGAGAAATTCGGTAAACGACTTTTTTATTGAAAAGAAATATTTGGCAGGTAGTGATATCATGGAAAAACATTTTGTCAACTAAGCGCAGGGGAAAGTATTGAAAACAAAAGTGTTCGATTTTTTACACACCTGTGACAATGTGAATCACGTGCAACTCACAAGTCTTAGTAATTGACAATGTGGTTATTGACACTTGGCGCTTAAACGGCTCCTCCTCACTGGCTGTGCAGGCCTAAGTATAATCTCGGAGATTTGCTGGTTAAGCCATTGTGGTTCCATGGAATCCCGAGGTCATCCTGGCCAAAGTCTGTCCCAGGTCCTTACCACTATAGGCAGTCGCAGCCCTTGTGAGCCAGAGGGAGCTTTACCACTATGCGACTTTGATACCAGGACGGTGGCGGATCCTGGAATTGATTTACTCTAATATAGGCTTCATGATGGAAACGCCGGACTACTTTCAGCTTCGGAAACCCTGCCAGAGAATGAATCTTCGGCTGCCCATCGCAGTTCGACATCCAGGAACACTTCCCAGCCACAATGAGGCGGTAAACCGTTGGGAGGTGCATGGTTATTGCTTGATTCAATTCTCGGACTGTCAGGTTTCAAATAGGCACTTATTAGATTATCCAGAAATAAATGAACCTTCTAAAATATTTATTGTTTTAATGTGTTTTCACGAGCAAAATACTTTTTGGCACTTTGCAACAATATATATCACTGGAACCATCCAGCGGTTTCTCTCCTCATCGTGGCTGGGTTGTGTTCCTGGATGTCGGACTGCGATGTACAACGGGGTGATTCGTTCCCGGCAGGGTCTCCCAAGATGAGAAAGAGTCCGGCGTTTCCAACAGGAAGCCTTGCTGAGAGTAAACCAATACTAGGATCCACCACCGTCTTGGTATCAAAGTCGCATGGTGGTAAATCTCTCTCTGATCCACAAGGGCTGCGAGTGCTGTAGCGGTGACGACCTAGGGCAGACTCTGAGCAGGCTCTCCTCAGGATTTCAGGAAGCCGTAGTGGCTTAACCAGCAGATCTCCAAAAAATGGTGATTATGATGGGGCTCGCACAAATAGTGATGACGGGCCATCCAAGTGTCAAGTGTCCTATATCACTGGAAAGCAAGTTTTATGCTCTATCCACACCTATCTTTATATTTTATCAAAGGTTTCCATTTTTATTTTTTTCTATTTTATCAAGGCGGGCGCGTGTGGTGCACTGGTTGGAGGCGCCACTGCGACACGCATGTGGAATTGATCCCTGCGCCCATGGCCCACCAAGCCTTCCATCCTCACGGGGTCGGCAAATTGGTACCAGACTTGGCTGGGAGGATAGCAGCACTGGCTCGATACATCGGCAGGCCACCGCGAGTCATTGTAAAGGCCAGATATGCATTCAATCACCTCCAATGATACTTAATGAAGTCGAATGCATGGCGCATCCCTCAAGGATTGATCCACGCCGAGAGCTTTAGAGCTTTTAGCTTTCATCAAAGGTTTAAAGTTTTCACCAATTCTGAGCTTTGCACTTTTAGGTATCGAAAGCAAATTTTCGTCAAATTTTCTTGTATGGGTAAAAACTCGGTCGTAGTGCAGCAGAAGCGGCTCGAAGCATCGATGATGTTTGGAAAGAAGGTAGCGTTGGCGAATCAACAGCGCGTCATCTTGAAAATATAATGTTTACTATTTTTTTTTGCCTACCATAATTTTTACGGAAAGGTATTGTGCGGAATACAACTACAACGGTGCCGACTTATATGCAAAACTCCGGACCCCAGGTGTCTGCGGTGGGGAAGGAGCGCGTTATTACCCTTCCCGGAGGCTGACGAGTTTACCACAAATATCTCAGCATCTTTGTGGTTGTACTTTAAAATATTGTTAAAAACGCTCATTTAATTCTGAACAATCTATTATATTGTATTGCCTGATTGAGCGAAGAGAAACTGCTTCGTGAAAGAAATGTAATGGGCTTTTAACTTATTATTTATTGCCTACTCTTTTTTATGGCAGGTTATGTATTGCGAAATATAACTTTAATGATGCTGAGACATTTGCAAAACTCCGGGTGATTGCTGATGGCAAAAGATCGATAGAACTAGTTGAGAGACAGGCGAAACGAAGGATCCGCATGGTGTGGTGGTGAACGCGTTACTCCCCGGAAATGACAATAGCGCGTTCGTTCCCCACCGCAAACACCTGCAGTCCGTAGTTTTGGAAATATGTCAGCATCGTTAAAGTTATAATGGGCTTTTGTTAGTAAGCTGCATGAACGGAGGATAGATAATTAAAAGTGCAATGATTATAATATTAAGTGATCACATTAATCTTTAGTCGTTTTCTCTCTTAGCAATCGCGAGGTTGTTAAACAGCATACGTTTATTTCCATACAATTACACACATACAACACAATCGTAGCTGACGTTTCGGCAGAATCGCCTTCTTCAGAGCCGCTTTTTTCACCTGTCTTCTACCGAGGAAGAACTGCTGCTCAGAGTCGCATATGGCTGACGACTGTCGTATGTGTATGTGTGTTTTTGTATGGAAGTAAACGTATGCTGTTTAACAACTTCGCGATTGCTAAGAGAGAAAACGACGAATTCATAATTCAATGCCGAGGTTAATAGAAAGTCGATCCTGGGTACTATTAATCTTTAGTGCTGCTTATGAAAGGAAATGTAGATTATTGAAGCAAACCCCAAAGACAGCGACATTCAGAACGTAACATCAATGAAAGCGGTTTAACTACAATCTGGAGCAAGGAAGGATAAAAACCGAGGTATCATACGATAGCTGCCAGATCGGTCTGCGTAGTGACATATGTAAGCGGATGAGGTCTCTGACCAATAAAAGGACCTGTTTAGGAAGCCATTCCATGCCATAAGAGAATAACGCCTTAAAGTTAGTAGACAAACAGGGTAAAACTGCATCTTCGAGACCGACTTTCCATTAAGCTCGGAATTGTTGGAGCATTTCACTGTTCTCTTGATGGAAATACATGAGGTTGGAGTACACAGTGGAGATCCTTGGTGGAGTTCCGAATACGCGATTTTGCGGGATGGGATTCGCTCTTTGGAACTACGTACACAAGAAAAAACATGGGCAAAGAAAACAGCCGTTCATACAGCCTTCCTCAACTTCGAAATTTCTTTAGAATTCCTTAAAACACATAAATAAACTGAAAATCTGGCAGAACGTAAGATTACGATTAAGAGTACACGAATTTTCGAAGAAATTCGTGAAATGATTTCAGCCTTCCTGTACAAGAAGTGTTGAGTTTAGCCTTCCTGTATAAGAAGTGCGGTCAAAGTCAAGACATGAACACCAGTGCGCTATTTGAAACGTTCGAACGCATCTACCAACATCCCACAAGGCCATGTCTTGCCTTTTTATCTCTGTGACAAAGATTGATTTCTAGATTTCAGAAGGGTCCTCAGTAGATAAGGTCCGTTCAAGACATATCACAATAGGACTTGGGATTTCAATGCCATTGACGCGATTTATGCACCAAGCTAGTGTTTCGACTCACAGCAACACCTAAAACTTACAAGAAATGCCGACTGACTTTTGCTCTAAGCAAAATATTCTGTGGATGAGACATATGAAGTACATAGGATGAAGTCCACCACCGTCTAAAACTATCGAAAAGCTTTTTGGAAAATTAACACTGAATATGCTCGACGATGGATGCAGCTGCTTTCCAGCGAATAATGAAGAAAGATTTGCTCAACATCGTGAAGGGAAAGCATGAACGTCTTGAAGAGAGTACAAAATTAGAAATAAGAGAAAATTAGATTGAGGAAGCAGCTAATAAATATATCGAGCTGAAGATGATAGGATATTTGTGAAGCACCGTAACACAGATCTAACGTTCGTCGACCAAGGAATGGTTTCGCCCAACGCAAGAACTCTGTCTAAATGTTCTCGGAGCTTTGCTACAAAAATAGAGTTTTTCCATCAGCTTTTTACTGCATTCATAGAAAAAGGGGTTCGTCTAGGAAGCATAGTCTCCTCAAGGCTGCATGCATTCGCATAGAAGTGGATAATGAAGTCACTCGAGTGGGATGAGAAAGGCATAAGTATTGACGTGGAAATACCGCAAAATCTTTGTACTCCGACGACACCATTATCTTCTGAAGATGTGCCAAAGGACCAGAGACAGCGTTCAATGAGCTCAACGAAATGGGGAAAAAGATTGGAGTTAGCATACATCGGAAGAAGACCCAATTCATGAAAATCCCGTGGTGCGAAAACGAACAGAGCAAACTGAATGATTCACCGATTACAGCGACCACGCCTCGTACGTACTTCGTATACCTTAGACGTTCAATGAACATGGAGAACAACCTAAAGAAGGAATTAGATAGAAGAAGGAGAGCAGCTTGGAGGTGTCTCCGCGCTCACTCTTTCGATTCAACATTCCTCCCTGTGCTCTGTTATGCAGCAGAGACTCACATTCCAACCATGCCAACAATACTGGCACCACTCATAGAGTATTTGGACGATGTTTCAGAAATATAGCCGGTACATACAACAACTAATCGGAATGCGAACCTTAAATATTCAGATACTGTTTCATCTTTGAGATGTACTGCATTACACATTGGTAGCAAAACCTGGCTGGGCCGGTCATATAATAGAAAGAACAAACGAGAGATGGACGAAAAAGCTGAAGAGTGCACTCTTTAAGGAATCAGACATCTCCCATTACCTGCAACCACAATTAGACTTTGGGCGGACGTATTCGTAACTAAAGTCAATCAGCTGCACTCATAGCTGCAATTGTTCTATATTCTATAGTACGAGACTCGGATTCCCATCATGGACAAGATAAAAAAAAGCGAAAGGAAAATGTGCTAGAGTTGGAGCAACTGACGAGAACGGGCGCTCAAGTATGAAAGCAAGTGAGTAACAAAGACGCTGAACCATAAGAAAAACAACGAAGAAGAAAAAAGGTTGGCGACTTCAGTAAAAAATAGTGGATAGGATGAAGAGGGTGACGAAGGATAAAGATACACCTTATGTATTCTCATGTATTTTGTGATAATGGGAAGTCGCTAAAGAACCACTGAAATACTTAGATGTGCCTTTATCATATGTCATTTGGATATCAGCACTTAGTCTGAATTTGTTTCGTTGTCTAGAAACTATTGTCTATAGACGTCAACAAATTCGGGTGGGAATTCGGCCACTATGTGAAAATCTTTCATCTTCTGTTCCCATTCACATGCTGCATGCATTCTAGTTGGAAACCACCTAAGAATAAATCAGTGCGGGAATTGACTTCCATCTCGATAACAACCTAGTCACCTGCTCGAAAATCATTGAGAACTGGAATCCAAGAACGACTTCTGAGTCTCTAAGGAAAGAAAATCTACAAAATAAATGAAGCACTACTTAAATGGAACTTTTACACTAATCCTAACGATCGCCCATTGTTAGTGAAGACGGACCATCCTCATATTCAGAAATAGATGTCCAGTTTTGTTGAATTCCGAACCAGTTTGTTAGCACGTTACACAGTTTTCACCGAGCTGGCGAATAGCCAAAAACGCTCATTAAGGCTAGCTACACAACCTCTGTGATACAAAAATGTAGCGTAAAATGTAAAATGTACACATTTCTTGTTCACGTGTATTAACACCTAAAATACCTTTGATGGCTCTTTGGACCACAACTGCGAAACAAAGCTAGTCGCTTCCCAAGGGTGCATTCTCGCTAAGAAGTTGCAAAAGACAAAGTGCAAGTATGAAAAACGTGATGTTTCTCAAATCCGTTGAGCGAACAGAGCCCACGGAAAAGTTTAGGCATGATGAGATTTTCGAATATTCGACTATCCAAGCGTTATTTCAAAGGTTGATTTAACCGTCTTGGAGCCGTTGGCGGTCTAATCGCATAAGGATTTGATTCTATACCTTCACAAGTAACTCTGTCGCAGTGAAAGGATCCGTGTTTTGCAGCAGAAAAGTTCCGTCCAATCCACAAAGGTGAATCACTGGTTGTGATAACAAGCTGAGAATGTCCAAAACCGGCTATTTCAGGTTTCTAGAATAAATTATGCTTGACCGACATCCATCAGCCCCAATGCCTACAGGTCCTCAGCTTTCAGCCGAGGTCATTTACAGGGTCGTCCAATATCGCGGATGACGGCTGAAAGAAAAGGAAATGAATGAAGAAAGTGCTGGACTCTCACGACGTGAGATGCCATATCATCTAGGCGTCTAATCAAGTAAGTTAATATTTCAAGTGCGGAGGCAATTTCGATACTGAGATATAGAAGAGGCCACACACTTTAGAATGGTGCAGACTGAACAAGAAACGCCTTCTAAAAAAAGCAATCAATAAAGATGCCAATTACGAGGCGTTGGGTTTTGCCGGCGGCAGGAAAAAGAAGAAAAAAAAACAGATATGAAAGAAATGATGGTTCAGTTGCAAATGGAGTTACTGATTGGAAATTGAGCACGCTTTACTGGTTCGGCATAATCTACCAGGAAGTCCTTTGAATGCTACAGTAACTACACGCGACTACAAATAGCCGTAACGACTTTCCACATATTTTCAACGAAATTTGTTAATCGATCTTGATAAGTGATGTCTAGTTTAACGCACTAGTAACCGGATTAAAAAGCACTTCTACTAGATGGAATTTATTTTTGAATGAATACTTATCATTGAGCTCAGAGCATTGATGTACATGGAGCTTCAGCTACAGATATGATCTACCAATCGATATGACTGTTCTAACATTAAGCTATCAACCATGATGAAATCAAAAGTGCATAGTAGTTCAATGACGGTTTCTCGAAAAAACAACTACGATTATTGATCAAAAAGTAAAATCGATCGATGGAACAAGAAGAAAATCGAAAGGTAAAAGTGTAGACTGTTTGAAATTCTTTGCGTTGAACGAGCAAAAATTAACATTTCAACCGATACCGTTGATTCTAAAATTCGCTGACATTGTTAGTGGGTAAATTTTGAGAATTCGAGCCACAGAAAGACCTTTCTTCTACTTTTCATTGCTCCCACATCAAACAAAGCATAAAGGATATCGGTTCGGTGTTGATTAATCCTTTAGTGATATACCATGCATTCGACTCCACTCGTAGTTTCATAGAGGTGATTGAATGAATATTTGGCCTATTAGTGGTGGCTCACTGATGTGTCAAGCCAGTATTGCTATCTTCTCAAACAGTTCTGATACCAATTTGTCGATCCTAGTGGGATGGAAAGCTGGCGAGCACAGGATGTTGGATTGAACCGACGACCAAGTGTTAACGGCATCTCTACCAAAATGGACAACACTACATGGACATAGTATAAAAAAGAAACGCCTCCAATTTCGTTTTTCTTAAGTAATTTGTTTAGAATTGGATTCGATGTTCGCGACTACACTGTGAACTGACCGCTCAACGATGGTCAGAAATCATTCAGGATGTGAACAGCTATGAACGCTGAGGTTTCGGATGACATGTCGTGGATTCAACGTGCTGTCGAAACCAGGCAAGGCAAGCTACATCTTTGAAATATCGGTGCAGAATTGCGATTATCCATAAATAGCTTCTGTAAGGTGCATGAGACAAGGAACAGCGTTTTTAACCATAAAATATATAAAATTGAAGATTTCTGCAAAAGTGAGACTCCTTTGATCTATGAGGTCTTGTTACGGAAAACGAAACAACACCGTCTGGATGAGCGGAACCTCCTACAGGACTGGTATTTTTCTTTCAATAAAAGAGTTCTACTATCGAAAAACCGCAATAATGAGTGAAATACTTGATGGCGTTCCGTCAAATGAAAACCCTATTCAGCTAAGAATTCGTTAGTCGAATGCGATTTTTGTGTGATGTGTTTGACAGCAACGAGCAGAACGACCGAAAAAGTTCGGTCTGCTCTCAATGGTATCTCAAAACGTCGAATGCCATAGTAACGAAGAGTATTTGCTAACAGACCGTTCTGATTTTCATCATACGTTCATTCTTCATCATTCGGTTCAATAACGAAAAGCTTGAATGCTTTTGTTTCACTGTTTAACAAAAAGGCGAGAAATTGGACATGGCGCTGATTTCGGACTCGGCACAATTTCTCGCCATGTGCGGTTTTCGTTGAAAAAAATGCTCCAAAAATGAACTTTGTTAGATAATCTATGGAGCGAATTCAAAAAATCAAAAAGTATACTGGATAATGCGGCGAAAGAAATAGCGAGAAGAATACGCATTGAACTTGATTCATACAGAGAAGTTTGAACATACATACATACATACATACATACATACATACATACATACATACATTACATACATACATACATACATACATACATACATACATACATACACACACATACATACATACATACATACATACATACATACATACATACATACATACATACATACATACATACATACATACATACATACATACATATTTTTTATCACATACATTCGGCTTAAAATGGGGTTTTCTAAATAGTGAACGGGAAATATAACATTCCTAAACTTCATAACCCTGAGTGCAAAGTCCAGACTTTCTCCTTTGGGAAGAACGTCTTCGCACCTTCATAGTGCGGAAAAATATATTTCGAAAAGAAGATAGGAAGCAGACAAACAATTAGTAAAATTAGTAGACTATAAATGGATAATAAGGAGATTAGAGTGAACATTAAAAGAAGGTAAATACATCTAAGACTACCACGCACAAGTTGGTCGATACCTTTGAGCACTCAGTTATGGTCGTGGACACCAACGCTTTATAGAAAATGAGAAATGATAATGGCACACGTTTCTGTACTTGAAGTGGACCACTACTAGACACGATGATCACTACAAAAAGAAAACAGTAGAAGATTCGTTGGAATCTCGTTTGCTCGTGTAAACGATGAACTAACCAAGGCAAGCTGGTACAAGTGCAAATTGGAAGATATTCAATGAAACTATAAAATGAAGATGTGCAGCCTTCATTTCTGATAGACTACGCTTGGTGAGAGGTTGTCTACTTTATGCTTATCGATGACGTTGCTCTTATTAGAATACCGTACCTTCAACAAAATGCCACTTGAGAGCTTTCGTCTGACTGGATATCAATGCTTCGATGTGGTGATTTCATGCATGAATGTCAGACTTGTTTACCCACAGCTGTCATGAAAGTGGAACAAAGGCCAACCATGAATAAACTGTCTCTGAGTCAATAAAATAATCAAAAATTGAGATGATCGGCTATTTAAACTCTTTTCAATGTGTTTTAATAAACATGATCACTACTGCAACTTATAAATAGTTATTCATATACTTTAAATCCCATTCTGATGAATGAACAGAGCATTCCGTATTCATTTAACGCATCCTTTTAACAGTAATGCGTTAAGTAAGTAGTGTAGTCATCAACCTGAGAAAAAATTGGCTTGGCAAGCACTACCAAGACCCAAAGAAGGATAGGGTCGTTGTATACAGCACTCACAGTACGCGGCTTGACCCACCAGGTGTGGCATGGAGTACGGTGGTGTGCAACGTAACGCGCATTGCTGTTAAAAGGATGCGTTAAATACGTAGTGTAGTCATCAACCTGAGAAAAAATTGGCTTGGCAAGCACTACCGAGACCCAAAGAAAGATAGGATCAATCCGTATTCGTTATCCCCCGAGGATTGCGTCATGCATTCAACTTCACCAAGCATCGCAGAAGCAATTCAACGCATATCTGGTCTAGACAAAGACATGCAGTGGCCTACTGATGTATCAATTCAGTGCAAATGCCTTCTCAGACAGCTCTGTTACCAACCAGCTGACCTCGAAGAGATGAAAGGCTTGTTAAACCCACGTCCAGTGTGTATTGCACATCACCTTTAGCCTATGCGGTACACGCGCCCACGCGGCGTAGTAGTAAATGGGAATCTTTGACGACTTCATTAATTACTATTTTTGTTAAAGAAAGATTATACGCGATTAATAAATAGGTTAAACATTGCATAATGTCCCGCAATTTAACGTCGAAAATCACCGAACTGAAAATATTGGATTACGCAACATTTTAATAAAGTGATAAATAGCTTTTGCTCTCAAAAAAACTATAACGATTTATATTCTGTTATTTTAGCATGATGGCTTTGATCCCAAATTTCTTCTTTAATGCTAAGTTTGAACTACTTCATGCTGGAGTATGAATTTGGCCGACATGCTATCCACACGGGTACAAGCTAACGTCATTTGTCTTCAGGGGTAAACATGGCAAGTTCATCTACATGATGAAGCCGATTTAGCTTTAGAATATCAGAGCGACGTCTTCTTGTTGAGCAATCGCGAGGTTATTACACAGCATACATTTACTTCCATATAAAAACACATACACAATACGATAATACTAAGCTATCGAGACTCTGAAGGCGATACTGCCGAAACGTCAGCTACCCTTGTGTTGTATGCATTTTTCTATGGAAGTAAATGTTTGCTGTGTAACAACCTCGCGATTGCTCAACAAGAAAACGATGCATTTATAATCCAGTGCCGAGATTAATAGAAAGTCGACCCTGGAAAAATCAAGGAAATTCAGTAATTTCGTTGTTGCCACGAGGCTTAAGTGAGTGGAAGAACTCAGATTGCGGCTTTTATAACGCTCGGCTTCACATCGCAAAATTGAATAACGCTCGGCTTCACGTGCCAACATTGAGTAGCAGACTAGAGTTGATCTCGACTACCGTACTCCAGCTACCATATGGCTTCATCATACAGTCTTTTGATTGTCACTTGTTCCTGGTCATGAACTGTTACTTATGGGAATAAAGAAAAGCGATTTCAACAAACTCAAAAACACTCTCCAACCATCCTTCTGGAGCAGTAACTCTTATCTTTACAGAATAATGAGATCTGTCTAAGAATGCAGTGCTATCCCTGATAATATTAAGCACATCATGAAGTTAAACTTATTTGTAAATGAATGAAACTAAGAAATCGCGGTCGAAAACTGGAAGAATCTATGCACCCTCTTAGCAATGCTTCGAATTCACCTAAATGCATTTTTAGCACAATCTGTAAAAGGGACAAGTTGGAAATACACGTAAGAACACACGTATATGTAAGCATGACTATTTTTTAGACTGACTTCCCATTAACCTCGACGTAATCCAGTATGTCTTCCTAAATGAGCCGACACGAAGTGGGTGGTCCAGAATGGCTAGAATTTCGTTGGATGTCGCCTTCTTCAGAGCGTGGACACGGTCAAATTCTCAAGCAGTCTACTTTGAGAAGCACTCTTCACAGTTTCTATGATGCTGATATGTTTGCAAAACTCCGGATCGCAGGTGTCTGCGGTGGGGAACCAATGCACTATTACCCTTTTAGGGGCTAACACGTTCACCGCCACACCATGCGGATTTTGGTTTTGCCTGTGTCTCAGTCAGTTCTATCGACTACTGCCATCAACAGTCACCCGTCAGCGAGGTTGATCTTAGGAGCCCAAGTAGGCAATGAACCCAGTTAAGCTGTGGCTACAGTTATAAGCACAATCTTAACATTTTTATTTACTGTCTATCCTTTTTAATCGCGCTGTCAGAAAAATCATAAAATCTAAATGTTATAGTTTGAGGAACAGCTGCTTTAAAACTCATAGAGATCAACCACACATGCTCTTACATAGATAAAGAATATGTCTGTATCAGATCGAAAAATCTACCTTAGGAATGAGGCGACCTCATTGGGAGTAGCTACGAGACCAACTTGTCTTTGGAATTTCGGCATTCATAGACTAAGTTTATCACAAGAAAGAATACGTCTGCTCATATGCAGAACGTAAGAACAGACTGCACTGAGCAGAAAGAGAAAGGATATCTTTTGAGTCTACTAGCCTTTCAGAACAGATGTAGGCCTAAATTTGATCATCTAGATATCTATAACTTAGAGATGCGCTAGTATCCTGAAAACATACCAGAGCAAAATAATCCGTTCGAAGGCAACCTTGGCAATCAAATGGATAGAAGGAGGATATGAAGCTGTCAGAAAGTGGCTACATGACGAAACTGAATCGAAAACCAAGTAGTAAAAATATACTAATTCTCTTCACACCCGAAAAAAGCATCTTACAAAAACATGTACTGAACAGTTATAAATATGTAGACAGTAAAAAGGGCAAAGAAGGATTCGCTAAACTTTGCACGAAAAATAGCCATTTCTAACGGCTACGAAGTGAAAGGACGCATATGGCCCAGTGGTGTCTCCAGCCACTGCCCCACATGCGCCCTCTTTCATTCCCTGCTATAAAAAAGAACACGCAGTAAATAAAAAGCGACTACGTCGTTTTTTGTTCAGCAATCGCGAGGTTGTTATACAGCATACATTTACTTCCATAGAAAAACACACAATACAATACAACAGTAACTGACGTTTCGGCAGTATCGCCTTCTTCAGAGCCGCTTTTTTATATGACTTCCAATGAGGACGGTTAGAACAGCTGATTATAGTCGCACATGGTTGAGAGTCATCAAAGCGAAGACGGTACTATATCAACATCAATATCAATTGATATGCGGCTATAAAAAGTGACTGTTTATATGGATATCGTTACGTAAAATACGTCTAGGCTCTGAAGAAGGCGAAGTCGCTGAAACGTCAGGAATTGAACCCTAGCAACAACAACCTATACCACCCTCGCGTCAGCTCAACACGGGTGGTTAATAAGAAATATATACATATATCGATTATTTATTTTAGGCTTATAGAAAGTCGGTCTTTTGAGGCATTTTCAGGCAACCTTCAGAAGTAAACTTTGAAGCACAGCCTAAGCTTTCTGTAAAAAACTGAAGGATAATGCCCTCAGCGTTGATGAATCTCTGGGGGAAGCTTCATGCATTCGACTTCATCAAGCACCGTTGAAAGTGATTGAATGCATATCTGTCCTTTAGAATGATTCGCGGTAGCCTACCGTTGTATCGAACCAGTGGTGCTATCCTCCCAGAAAGCTCTGGTATCAATTTGCCAAACCCGAAGGGCTTGATGAGCCTTGGGCACCGGCATCGGCCCCATGTTTATCGCACGGCGCCTACGGCCACTACGCTACACGGGTCTCTTTAAGCTACTTTCAAGTTTTTTATGTATGTAATATAAATGTGACAAAAGTAAAGTGTAACTGTAATTGTAGTTTACGGTAATCATTTTTTTAAGACGATCCAACAATGGAAGAAGCTCAGAACTATTTAATTTATGACGGAGACTTGACATCAGACATATCTTACGGAAGATGCTTAATGTATCTGTTCATGGTTTCATTCAGTGAATATTATTCACTTTATATGAAAAAAGGTGGAATCGGAGTAGCGTCGACTAGTGAGCAAAGCAGATTTTGCTTTAACTCATCTAGTGAAAACCGAAATCAGAAGGATAACAATTACAGAACAAAGGCTTTCCTTTTTGTACTAGAGGAGTAAAAGGCATTGTTTTACTTTTTATTTCCTGCCTACTATAATTTTCACGGCAGAGTACAAAGTGGAATACAGCCACAATGCTGCTGAGATACTTGCAGAACTCTGGGCCGCTAGTGTCTGTGGTGGGAAACGAACGCGCTATTGTCCTTTCCGGGAGTAACGCGTTCACCACCACACCATGCTGGTCCTCCTTCTTTTCGTCTGTTTCTCAGCTAATTCTATCGATCAGCGCCATCAGCAATCACCCGTCTACGAGATGGATCTGAGGAGACCACAAAAGACAATGAATAAGCTTATCCTCCACCTCACATTGTTTTTCCGTGAAAATAAACATATGTGTTTAACAAGCGAATTAACACTCAAAATAGCACCAACGAGAAGCTAAGGAAGTATTGCCAGAAGAAAAACGACAGGATGTCAGTATTGGAAAACAGAAGAGAGCAGAAACGAACATAGATGAGTGACAGAAAAACGACGAAATGTCAAAAAACTGAAAACAGAGACATTAAGAAGGATGAGAATGCGCATTTTCAGTAAAAAAAAACTAGTATCTAAAAAAAGGATAAAGCTCTCGGCGTTGATCAATCTCTGAGGGATGCGCCATGCATTCCACTTCATTAAGTATCGTTGGAGGTGATTGAATGCATATCTGGCCTTTACAATGACTCACGGTGGCCTGCCGATGTATCGAGCCAGTGCTGCTATCCTCCCAGACAATTCTGGTATCAATTTGCCAACCCCGGAGGGATGGAACGCTTGGCGAGCCATGGGCACTGGAATCGATTCCACGTGTGTATCGCAGCGGCGCCTCCTACCACTGTACCACACGTGCCCAAACTAGTATCTAGTAATAAAAATCTGAATGTAAAAGTGAACGAGGAAAATGCTGGAAAGGTAAATATGGAGGGGTAATGAAAAAAAGCTTTTGACCGTCTGAAGCAGAAAAATCTGTGTTCTAAGAACACAAAAAAAAACCTAGTGCTTTCTGCTACCAATAACTGAAAGTTCGTCCATCCAACACTGGTTGGTAGTGTAATGTAAAATGACACCATGCAAATAAATAAGAAACTTAGAAGAATAGCTAAACTGTTAGTGAAAACGTTTTAAGTTTTATTTAGTGCTTATTCTCTTTTCATGACAGGGTGTTATGTGAAATGCAAACAACCATCAGGACGCTGATATGGGAAAACTCGGAATCCCAGGTGGGCTTGGAAACTGCGCCTGCTCATTAAGCTACTTCTCATGGTTAGACGAAATAACAAAACCGAATAAAAAACGATTTTCTTTCGTACCAGGTGTTAACGAAGGTAATTAAAGAAATGTAGCCAAATGGTGGAACGGATTAATGTTTCCTAGTGGATGCGGCGTATAAATCTCTAGAGGCGGTGCATATTCATCAATTTTCGCATGGATGTGTAGGATTTGATGTAGATAAAGGTGTTGCTTCTATTTTGCGAGCTGCAGAAATTGATAGATATGTAGGCCATATGACCAGGTTTAAAAAGTAGGAAAACAAGATAAAAAAGGTGAAAAAGTAAAGCAGTAAAAAAGGGATATGATGGCAACGTCATTTTTACCTTGAGTTGTCATATAATTTTGCCGTACCATGCATTCAACTCCACTCATAGCGTCGTAGAGATGGTTAAATAAATACTACAACAAGTTCAGATCTTCTTCTCTCTTCATTTTCATTGCTTGGCTACTTCTTAACGTTCTTCGTCGAACAAACATCGGACGCTACTATCATCGATAAACTCAGTGGAACGAGATAATATTTGAAGAAAACTATGAAGGAAAAAAGGATAAAGCTCTCGGCGTTGATCAATCTCTGAGGGATGCGCCATGCATTCGACTTCATTAAGTATCGATGGAGGTGATTGAATGCATATCTGGCCTTTTACAATGACTCACGGTGCCCTGCCGATATTTCGAGCCAGTGCTGCTATCCTCCAAGACAAGTCTGGTACCAATTTGCCAACCCCGGAGGGATGGAACGCTTGGCGAGCCACGGGCACTGGGATCGATTCCACGTGTGTATCGCAGCGGCGCCTCCAACCACTGCTTCACACGCGCCCTTCTGAAGAAAACTATACAAACACAAAAATCTAAAAATAAAAACTTCTGGTGCAACATCATCAAGAAGATTTATAAGCAGACTTAAACCCATGCATAGTAAGTACGAACCACCACTTGAATGGCAAAAAACAGCCTGTTTTTCTCAGCCATCTTTTAACAACAATTTAGTACGCAGTAATTTCATACTATGATGGGGATAGGGCAGTGGTTAGTGATGCCGTCGATCAGGAAGCGAAAGGTGCTGGTTAGATCTCCACCCGAATGCACTCCTGCAATCCAAATGGGAATGCCTTAGCCCGCACCTCTAGGATTTTATAAAGACGAATTCTTCAAGCAGCAGTCGGAACAACAAGCGAAGTGTTCGAAGATTTTATGGAAGATCAATGCGTGGAAAACGAAACGAAAGCAAGAAGTGCTGGGATCTGTACGGTAGTTGTGATGACGGACTATGCAAAAAATATTTTTCTTTATAATACAGTACAATTTCATAGTCATATTTCATAATGGGGCTAGTGTAGCGCAGTAGTCGGTGACGCCTTGCAATACACATGGGATTGACATCCCCGCGCAGGACTCATCAAGCCTTCCATCCCCCGAGGTCGGCAAATTGGTTCTAGGCTTGTCTGGGAGGATAGTAGCACTGGCTGCATACATCGACAGGTCACAGCGAGTAAAGGCCAGATATGCATTCAATCACTTACAAGGATGCTTAATGAAGACGAATGAATGGCGCATCCAGAAGATTGATCGAAGCTGAGGGCTTTTAGAGCTTTATGTGATAGCTAACGGAAAACTATGTGTGATATGCCCATTTAGTCTACACTTTGCCCACATGATAATCAGGAGAAAGAAAAACCAGTTACAAATTGTCACGTTCTTGAAGCATACGATAGCGCCTAATTCAGACTCACACTTGACTCTTTTAGCACCTTTCTTTCATCTAATTGCAATACTTCTCGACACTGAATAGTTTGAAGACGTTCGACCTCTTAGGCTTCTTTTCTAACGATATTGCAGGGTAGATGAAGGCTGTGATCTATGAAGTGATTTATGGAAATGATTCCATTAAAATCCAGCGTTTCACATTAATAAAAAAACGAAAAACATACTAGCATCAATTCAATAAGTCCGGGTGGACTAAAGGTTGACTGTTATTCAAATCACAAAGTGTTTACACAAAGTAGATCGTCACCCACTTTACTCTACATGTCCCCTTTTACAGACTACACTTCAGAACATTGATAATCATTTTCCCTTTGCAAAATTACTTTTGCTTTTTTTTAAATACAAGTACAATTATGAGTGTATAAATACACAAATAATTACAACTGGGTATTTGGAGCGGAGCACAGTGGCCAGAGGTGCCCTATAATACACACTTGGTATTCGGTTCCGCTCGTGTCCGAAGAAAACAAATTCTTGCATCTCTTCGGATTGAGAGCGAATTGGCACGAAACTTTTGTGACAGAGTAAAAATATTGAGTTGATACATCGGTATGAAGCCGGAAGCCATAATCACAGTTAGAGTCCAAAAATATATTCAACCACTTGTCCGATAGAACGCATGGAGTCGGATGCATGGTGCGCCACCAACGGATTGAGCAACGCTGTGCCTTTTATCGTCAGATATAGTCATAAATAAAGAAAACTACCTATATACGTGTGATTACTTAATTATATAGGTCTACTTCATATTCTATGGCGGTCTGACGGCTTTTCATCCATTTCGATCGCTTGTGGAGGAATTTAAAGGTGATTTAGCACGTATGTGGATTCAGACTGGATCTATTTCATTCTCCTCTCACTTAAATACTAGGTTTCTTCTAAAATCATTTGGGAGCCTGAGCCCTCTTGGATCGAAGAGAGCTCTGCCTCGTCGTGAATAGGATTCTTCTCGGGCAGAAACGGTTCTCTAGAATTAGTCGAGCGGCGTTGATTGTTTGAGAATGTATCACGCATTGAATGAATATTTGGCTTAAAAACTGCCTTCCTAGGACTCACGCTGCACTGAATTAGATATTTTGATACTTCCAGAGAGACTGATTTTCTGACCCTTGTCAATCGTTGACAGATGAGAGATTTGGTCACTTAAGAAGATCGAACCAACGGCAATAAACGTGTTACAGGGCAGGTTTAACATTTGTACTACACGCTTTATCTATGTACCTAACGACAGAAAACGAGCCATACATGGTATACATTGCTATCAATGTGCTAAATGTGTTAAAACAATCTCATAATGAGCGACGTAAAAAGGTATGTGAAAAGTGCGGAACTCACCTTTCCGTGGTACTCGACAAGATTGCGTCCGTCGAAAGCCGAGCGGAGATTTCAATAGCCCATTCATCCGAAAATGAAGCTTTCTAGATATATTATTGAATGAATTCCGTTAAGATCGATTAAGTGAAACGACATCGAAATAATAAACGAGTAATGACTGTAACCAGCACGAATTACACAGGCTTCGTTTCACTAGCCAGGCTGACATCTCCATTATTTTCAAAAGCAGAAGAAAAAACAAACAACAAACAAACAATGAACAAATAACAAAAGATAACAAACAAACAGAATAACAAAAAACAAGGAAATAACGCCTCCTGTTTCCTGAAGAAGAAAAAGGAGAAGGAAAAGCTAAAGCTTTTTTAGTAAGGTGGAAAGAATTAATTGGACGGTGGTGAAGAGAAATTCGAAAACCTCCATGATGATTGGAAAGAAAGGCCAAGGAGCAAAAAAGTGTCTCCGTGCATTCTTAATTGGACAAACATCTACAGTTACATCATATAAGCAAGTAGTGCTCCAGAAAAAAGCAAACCAGCTTCCTTCGATGGCACGAAAACCAGATATTAAAATAAATGCGGAAAACTTTCCACTTGATACAGCTTCGGCTGGTTTATCAAACTACTTCGAATAGAACTGCATCAGAGACGAAGGTGGAACAAGCATTTCATTAGCCGCTAATCTTACCATATGAGCTTTCAATAAATTAGGCATCGCATTCGTTTTTGTAGCTAACCAAGTATTTTAACGCCTCATTGTAGTTTTCCCTTAGTGTTCAACCACGAACTACGGGCCCAAGTTCACCAACAACAAGTTTATCTAAGCTGAGAAGGAGTTCAACTTTTGTATACGAAACGCTCGCGAAGAGTAGATTAATAACAAGTATTGTCATCATTGGAGGCGCGTGTGGAGCAGTGGTTGGAGGCGCCACTGCTGCGCGCACGTGAAATGCGCCCATGGCCCACCAAGCCTTCCATCTCTCCGGGGTAGGCAAATTGGTACCAGACTTGTCTGGGAGGATAGCAGCACTGGCTCGATGCATCGGCAGGCTACCGCTAGTCATTGTAAAGGCCAGATAGGCATTCACTCACATCCTACGATACTTAGTGAAGTCGAATGCATAGCGCATCTCTCAGAGGTTGATCAACGCCGAAAGCTTTATCCTTTATCCTTTTTATTGTCATCATCTTCGTTTCCACATTGTCACACGGGCAAGAAAACTTCTTTCGATCCTTCACGAGGGTCTACAATAACGACTTGAGAGGTTGCCGAAAAAAAATGACAAGAATGATCGTCACCATGGCAGTGGTATTGGCACAAGGTGACAAACTGGTCACGGATACTGTACAAAGCAAGGCCATTGCTTGTGATGACAACTTAGGGAAGGACTGCTGCACCTATCTCAAGACGTTAAGGCAAGAGAATATTCTGCTGCCATCAAATTTCCGGTTAAATAGGAATTTCGTAAGCACCAGCATGATTAGCCGTTCACGCAGGCTATCAGACCGGTATTTAAGTATGTTTTTATACTCTACTATGCTAGCTTTCCAATGAGCTACCGTCAAACATTGAACAACGACATTCGAGAACATTGTTGGAACAAAGAGCTCGCTAGATTATAACGTCTTTGCCACGTATGACGGAGGATAATTTTCAGCTGTTGCCGACCCACACCTAGTTTAGTCCAGACCCTAGTTTTTCGGCAACTAGAGGGCTTGAGGATTATAAACTTGACAGGATTGTAGAATAGACCTAGCTCTCGTAATAAATCCCACGACCGACTTTCTATTAACCTCGGCATTGATCAAATAGTTTTTCGTATTCTTATTGGGCAATCGCGAGGTGTTATTTTATTCTTTATTCAAGAACAATCTGACATTTCGGAGGATATCGCCTTCCTCAGAGCGGCTTTTTATGAGTCATCCATTGAATGTCTCCCGTGACATTACACTTCCATGTGAATTCTGCGCGGTTGGTCTCCACGCGACATACTCAGTGGAAGACTCATAGAAAGCGGCTCTGAGGAAAGCGAAATCCGCCGAAACGTCAGCTTATTCGTGACTAAAGAATAAAACAACACCTCGTGTTTGCTCAACAAGAATACGAAGACTTAGCTCTATTTCTTATAAGAATGAATGGTATGCATGCCACTATTTACTACGCGTTAATATGGTCCATCCTACAAACGCATTCCTGTCAACACGTAGAGGTCTTTTGCAACCAATGCTCTGCTAATTTTAGCACTTTTTGTACCCGCACATTCCAAACAATAACCATAATTTATCATAGTAATTAGAAGAAATAGAAAAAAGGAGCAAAAAAGTGAGAAAGGATTTATCACAGCAATCTGAAGAAATATATGGTTTATTCAAGCTGAGAGATTACATGAAAGTCGGTGCTGTGTAGTATTTTTTCGCTGCTTGGTAGCTGTTGTAATACATTCCCCCACAAAATGGGTTGCCGACAAAAAAGTCGTTATCAATCGACAGTCAGCCAACGACCATCCTGTGTAAAAGCACCCCACCGACGAGTGAGGTTACTTTCTTCGAGTGATTCCCACTCAAGATCTGATGCGAAATGACAACGAAGATCACACATCGAGTAGACGAACAGCTGTGGATGATTAACTCGGATCGTCTTCTCTGACAAATACGAAGATTTCGAAAAGTTAGCGGAGTAAAAATTACACAACAGTATCGTGTAGGTCGAAAAGTTCAAGGAAGCACAGTAATTCGAAGAGTAGTTCGAAATGAGATAATAATACATTTCCAGCCAAATTACTGGTTAATGAACTCGTTCGAGAAAACGTTTCTTTTTTGTGTATTTCTCACTGGTTTTCCAGCCAACACTCATCACAGTATCTCTGTTGAAATGCGTTATAAGCTACTGAATGGCTCCAAGAGACTAAGAGACTAACACTAAGACCCAACTAAGAGAATAAGAAGAAATCACTACATTGTCATAACTTTACTAACTGATTGGAAAAGACATAAGAGTTTTGTTCATAGTGAGAAAAGTACAAGCTCTTATAATGGCATTGATCATTTCGACACGACGCCAACGCGTAAACTTCTTGAGGCTTTTTGGATAAATGCCAGAAGCAGATTAGCATGGAGGAATGCCTAAAGGTCACATGCGCCCTTCGCCCTTGTCTCATATCTTCGAAACAATTTCTGATATGGAGTGGTGCAATCATCAACCATATGCGACTGACCTAACCTATAACCTATATAAGATACAGCTGTACTAACCTTACTCATTGAAGATCACGGAAAAAAAGCGGTGAGTGTTTCGAGAAGCTGTTGATCATGTAATTTTCATGGAGTTTTTCGTCTTTTTGTAAGTGTTATTGAAGTGTTTGACGTAATAAATTCACCCTTCCAGGCTCTGAAGAAGGCGATACTGCCGAAACGTCAGCTACTGTTGTATTGTACTGTATTGTGTGTTTTTCTATGGAAGTAAATGTATACCGTATAACAACCTCGCGATTGCTGAACAAAAAAAGGATGCATTTATATTCCTATGCCGAGGTTAACAGAAAATCGATCCTGGGAATTGATCATTCTATCAAGTAAAGACGTCGTTGAAGTTTACGCATGAGCAGACTCGTTGTGAAGCGAGAGGGCGACTGGTAAACAAATGAAGTCTATTAAGCTGCTTGGAAATTAGTGTCAAACTTGTGTTTTTATTTGCCTTGTGGATGCTTGGCAAGAGTTTTTCTTCGAATGTGGCATTATCACATATTAGCGCTAATTTCAATTCATGCAGTTTCTCAATGTATAATTAACCTACAAAATAAGTCGTACTTCTGACAAGTATTATAAGTTGTTGCGGCCTGTAGTTAGAGGATCACCTTTGGGCGAGAATAGACGGCTGTGAAGAAGGCGATACTTCTGAAACGTCAGCTTGACCGGAACAAGAAATACAGTAACACCTCATGTTTGCTCAGAGAGGCTATCGAGAAATACGATAGAATAGAATTTGAGATATCAAAAAGAAAATTCGACAAATTTACTTTTATGAATTTAAACTACGACGAACATAGCACAAAGGAATGCACACTGCAATCACGGTTTCAAAAATTTTGTAGCGGAGAGTTCTACGTTGAAGATGAGGGACGTCGCGGACGTCGTTCCGCTGTTGATGACGATGATTCGAAGATTTTGGTGAGAGCAAATATATATACAACTATTCGACAACTTGCACAGATGCTCGTTGCAAGAATCCAAACCGTTGTAGCGTATCCAAAGAAGAATTTAGAGGAGAAAGTTTGACAAATGGATTCTACAAGGCTTGGCAGCAAGTCGTACTAACGAGCACAGCTACATTTCGTATAACCGACACTTCAATTGTTGAACGAGCTAGGCTACAAAACTCTACTTCACCATATTGGCCAGACCTTCTGCATACTGGCCAAGACTTTTCGAGCATTCTGAAAAACTGATAATTTCCTGTGTGAGAAATCCTTCTAAAATACTACAAGGATGAAAACTACTTTCAACGACTTCATCGCATCCAGGATTGCAGAATTTTTAAAGAATTCCTATAAATAGACTTACTTCTTTTTCATAAAAATATCAGAATTCTAATGGCTTTTGCTTTGACTTATAGCTTATTGTGAATTAAGATATGTAACTTTAAATATCCACGGATCTCCCTCATATGAGGGATCTCGAGCCGGTTAGTCGCGAGGCTACGTGGCGCGTCCCCAGGTGGCGGATAGGGGGTTAATCGCGGACTAAAAGCGACCTTTGCTTCCCTGAGACGCAGGTGGATCCAGTGGATGAACTCCCTGTTTCTGCTGCGCCGATTTGGCACATACTTTCTGTATTTGCTAGGCGTATTCATGCATGCGTGTGTGGGTGCGTTCTCGCTTTATGCGGATTGTATTCTACGAGTCAATTCGGCCAAAAGCCTGCAATCAAGTGATAGGGAAGTGTATGGGAGGGTGTTAGGAGTAGCTTCGAACAAATAAGCTCCATGTCGACTCTAGACGAGCCTGGCCAGCCCCCACGTCCAGAGCCCAGTAAGCTATACGTGGGTATCAAATATGATAAACACAGTAAAAAAGAACGGGCCTCATTCCCCTGACCCTGAAAGAGCCCCCAATTTCGCAGCGTTGGGTAGGACGAGTACGGAGAGGCTGCTAAAATCTCAGGGCCAATGGAAGCTGCCTGGATCAAGAACTATGGTGACGATCTGTACCTACAACGCACGTACACTTGCATACGAGTCCTCGATAGTGGACTTGCTCATGCAGGCAAGAATGTAAGGTACGACGTCATCGGCCTGGCCGAGACGAGACGACGCCACCCATTCAACGCTGTCTATGATACCGGAGAAGAACTGTTCCTCGTAACATGCGACAGTAGAGGCGTAAGCGGTGTCGGCGTTCTCGTCAACACGAGTTTGTCCATGAACATCGATTCATTCGAACAGCTTACAACCCGAATCGGCCGTTTACGACTAAAAAGATGTGGGTCAACACCGGTTTTGACAGTCTTCGGCGATTATGCGCCAACATCAAACTATGACGAAGAAGAAGTCGAAGCGTTCTACATGGACTTGGAGAAGTTCTACAGAGAAGACCATACATTCTTCAAGGTCATCATTGGAGGTTTCAATGCCAAAATCGGACCAAGGAGATCGTCTGAAGAACGTCACATTGGGACCCACGGATTAGAATGGAACGAACAGGGTGAGCGGCTCTCTGAGTTTATCATGGCGACCAAAACCATCCATGGTAACTCGCAATTCCAGAAGCCTCACCGTCAACGATGGACGTGGGAATCTCCCAATGGAGAGTACCATAACGAAATAGACCACATCATAGTAAATAGGAAGTTTTGCCTAACCGATTTCTGATACTGAATGGTGACGTTGTTTCTACTGCCTATCGAAATACTAGGTTGCTAGTTTCAGTTTTCGTAAAAATTAGGAGGGCTCTAACATGTCTTTTTTTGTTTGGTATTTTGCATCAGTGCTAGAATACAGAATTGTTCAACTGTTATAACTAATATATTTATTTATTTATGATCTTATAAACTGATCTTCTTTAGCTGCTGTGAGGTTGGTATAGGTCTTCGTTGGGGAAACGAAATTTTGGTATTGGGGAAACGGGTAGACCACTCTGTGTCCGCATGAAGGAACACCTAGATGGGAAAGTTAAAATACGTCAAAACATTCCTCTAGATACGCATAGGGCACAAAAGCACAATGGCGATGATTTTGAAGTGACTGTGCGGATCCTAGCGCAGGAATCAAAAACATCAACGCGCAAAACTCTTGAGGCCTTTTGGATAATTTTCAAAAATCCAAAGATGAACCGGAAAGACGAATGCCTCACTATCACACGTGATCTGGCGCCTTATTTCAAAATGATATTTTGACCCCGGGGGTGTGTCTTGCTCGCGACCCCATATGAACAGCACGTGGGCCAGTCCCACTCGTAACACCAAGGTGAGTAGCCTTTCTGTTCAATATGGTGTAGACCTACATTTGACCGTAACATCTGAGCCCACCATCTACTTAAATGTTCGATCTTCATTAATACTTTAGCCTTTTCCACCGAAAAAACAAAGTATTCTAATATAAATACGTCCAGGCTCTGAGGAAGGCGAAATCGCCGAAACGTCAGCCATCGACCAACAACAACAACAACGACAACGAAGACCTATACCAACCTCACAGCAGCTAAAGAAGATCAGTTTATAAGATCATAAATAAATAA
>MQTX01000067.1:1089977-1131087 GCA_009735665.1 Angiostrongylus cantonensis
CATCGACCAACAACAACAACAACGACAACGAAGACCTATACCAACCTCGCAGCAGCTAAAGAAGATCAGTTTATAAGATCATAAATAAATATATATTATCTACATATGCCGAGGTTTATAGAAAGTCGGTCTTTTGAGTTAATAAAAGAGGATGGATATGCTGTTCCACCGGTTCTCCCTTCCGAAATCCGACATGCCATTTCGTCGGTGAAAAATCGAACAGCACCAGGTCCGGACAGGATAAGATCAAGTGACTGTGCGGATCCTAGCGCAGGAATCAAAAACATCAACGCGCAAAACTCTTGAGGCTTTTTGGATAAATTTCAAAAATCCAAAGATGAACCGGAAAGACGAATGCTTCACTATCACACGTGACCTGGCGCCTTATTTCAAAATGATATTTTGACCCCGGGGGTGTGTCTTGCTCGCGACCCCATATGAACAGCACGTGGGCCAGTCCCACTCGTAACACCAAGGTGAGTAGCCTTTCTGTTCAATATGGTGTAGACCTACATTTGACCGTAACATCTGAGCCCACCATCTACTTAAATGTTCGATCTTCATTAATACTTTAGCCTTTTCCACCGAAAAAACAAAGTATTCTAATATAAATACGTCCAGGCTCTGAGGAAGGCGAAATCGCCGAAACGTCAGCCATCGACCAACAACAACAACAACGACAACGAAGACCTATACCAACCTCACAGCAGCTAAAGAAGTTCAGTTTATAAGATCATAAATAAATAAAGAATCTACTCTGTTCCTCCTCAACAGTATTGATAGAACATCAGACGAAGGACACACATGTTACGCATGCACAATCTCGCCAAAATTATTTACAGCCACCCACCAGAACGTCATGCGAAAATCGGAATGGGATAACATGGGAGTGAAAATCGACGGTTGGCAGATACACCACTTTCGCTTTGCTGATGATATCGTTCTTATAACACCAGACATTAACCATGCGGAACGTATGCTTGCGGACTTTGATAAAGCGTGTGGAAAGATTGGTCTTCGACTAAATCTCAAGAAAACGATGTTCATAAAGAACGGTTTGGTTTCGTTCTCCCCTTTCACGCTCAACATAACGAATATCTCAGAATGCTCCAGTTATGTCTGTCTAGGTCGGGAAATCAATATGATGAACGACTTAGCTCCAGAGCTGAGCAGAAGGAAACGAGCGGCTTGGGGAGCTTTCAAGAGCATCGAGGATGTAGTGAAGAGAACAAAGAACACCCGACTCCGTGCCCACCTTTTCGACTCAACGGTTCTTCCTGCCCTAACGTATGCGTCAGAAACCTGGTCGCTACGTAAGCAGTATGAAAGATCACTCAGCGTTATCGAACGCGCAGTCGAAAGGACGATGCTAAGAGTATCCCGCTTCACACAAGTAAGGGATGGAATCCGAAGCTCCGACCTACGTCAGTGATCAAAAATGAAAGATGCCGTTCTATACGCCAAACAGTCGAAGATAAGGTGGGCCGGACACATAATGCGTATGAATGATCACCGATGGACAAGGGCTGTTAGTGACTAGATTCCTGGGGATGTCAAACGTACTGCAGGAAGACCACCGACCCAATGGTCAGAGTTCTTCACGAAAAGCCAGGAAGAAAGATATGATACTCGACGAGTCCCTAAAGCGAGCAGAAACCACTGGGCTACTCTTGCACGCGATAGGAAAAAATGGAGGATTTACTGGCGCCCGCTCGAGTCATTCGACGATCAACGGGACTACAGGTGATACAGGTGATGCAGGTGAACTTTAAATATACTGGTCCAGCTTTAACTTTCCAAGAGCCCAACAGGAGCCCAATACTACGACGGATTTTGTATGAACGACTGAGGGAGCAGACCGCACTACTACAGAATCTGTATTAATGATTAGGTAAACAGGTTGTACAACGACGTATTTTGGCTGGATGGATTGGGGGTAGACATTATTACAACACAGTCCTGCTAGCTAATTTTAGAAACGAAAATTACTTTCCAAGTATTGTGATCTGTTGCACCGTACATATGAATTTTTATAGGAAGCTAAAAATCAGCCATTTCAAGGTTCATTCCATATTTACCTTCCAATATTTAGTTTGTTGCCAATACATATTCTGTATGAAATAGTTTTGAACAATTTACTTCTTGGAAATGTAGGAGAACCTAACTGAACTCATTTTACTTCCCGATATTTCAGATGCATGATTGGTCCGTTCTTCCTAAGAACGTCTTCAATTTTTCATTCTCAAAGCAGCAATTCTCGTTTCAATGCTATAAAATTACTGTATATTCAATATTCTGTAGTCTTAACAAGTTCAAGTGTTCAAGTCGTCCTTCGTTGTTTATTAAATTACTTGATTAAGAAAAAAGTGATAAAGAAATAAGAAAGAAGCCTAACAGAAGTTTATCAATTGGCAGAAGTGAAGATGGTTGTTATGAGAGCTTGGTAGTCTCTGCGTCGTTGACTGCCAAAGTCTATTCATAAAGTGGACTTGTACTCAATCGATGTTTAACCAAGGTAGTGTAAAATACATCGGAAATCTGTCATTTTTGAATATTCGTATATGGAGAGGATTAGAGATTTCTCGCTGATCAATGCCTTTGCAATGCGTCGTGCATTTGACCCCATTCGTAGCATCAATGTTTCTATCCTACCAAACAAGTTTGGTAGCAATTTCCTCTCCCCGGAGGGCAGCGTTGTTTGGCCGTTGGAGAAGGATCGAACCAACGACCCTTTATGCATCGTATGCCACTGCTAACCATAGGTTTAAATGCGTACTTCTTGGGAAAGAAACTTGTATGTAGTGGACAGAAACGCCTGTGAGACTACAGAATTCCACAACATTCAAAGTATAAAAGCGCTAAACACAGAACGTGAAAAGATTGCATGTAGATAACATGCAAAAAAATCTTTATAACGTAATGAAGATCTTTAATAATTTCTGTTGGTTACCGCTATTTTGAAGGCATTTTACTAGGAGAGGTCGAGCATCAGAAAACGATCAGTGGAAAATCACCCGTATTCTGCTGCATTAGCTATTACTATTCAAGTGCAAGATTTAATGCATCATCCCGACGTTTGTGATGACGTCATTGCCGTTTAAAGGTCTGGATCTAGAATTTTTCTTTGCAAAGATCACGAACAATCCTCATGGACAAATGGTAAACTTCTTGTTTGGCCAGGGTTAATCTCGTAATCACGTTCATTATCCTGCCAAAGCGACGATAACCTTCTTCACATCAATTTATTTCAGACAAAGTGGTATCTTCGGCGTTTACATTGTTCCGAAGGATTTTGTAACCGAGTACATGTTTTCTATATTGAGAAAATAATTCCGGAAATTAGTTTGCTTCCAGACGATTGTCCATTAGCCAAAGCAGTGTTTCATTGCTAGCAAGAATGGCACAAGTGAACAACAGGCAATAATAGTATATAAGGGATAAAAGGATAAGGCTCTCGGCGTTGATCAATCCCTGAGGAATGTGCGATGCATTCGACTTCATTATGTATCGCTGGAGGTGATTGAATGCATATCTGGCCTTCACAATGATTCGCAATGGCCTGCCGATGTATAGAGCCAGTGCTCCTATCCTCCCAGACGAGTCTGGTACCAATTTGCCGACTCCGGAGGGATGGAAGGCTTGGTGGGCCATGGGGGCAAGAACCGATTCCACGTGCGTGCCGCAGTGGCGCCTCCAACCACTGCGCCACACGCGCCTCGCGCTGTCTCACCAATAGTATGTAGCACCTTAAAAAAAGAAAATGAATTTTCTGATAGAAAACAACCTTGCGCAGCGACCAAGTTCAGCAATGTTGCATATATTCTGGTGGTTAATCTCAATTTGTACAACTTTAACATTCGAAATACTAGGATGAAAGGTAGTATTGTCGCAGTATTCATTTGCTGAGAGAAGTGGTAGCGCGGTGGTAATGACACCGTTCAACACGAACACAGTGCTGGTTTGACCCCGCCTCTGGCTCGCCAATCTCCCCTCAGTAGGTGAATTGGTAGCTGCCTTGTCCGAATCCAATTCACTTGCTCAAATCTACGTGTGAACGTTCTAGCAGCGCTATTCCAAGATTCAAAAGAGACTCAATTCAACTAACACTGAGCAACATTCAGAAAGAAGACCAAAATCTTCAATCAGCAGCCTAACTCACACGCGAAAAGCTTGAAGAAGTTCGTGGAAGATCGATACAACGAAAAGAATCGAATGCAAAAAGTGCTTGAATCCTCTACGTAGAATTGGACATGCCTCATGTAAGAAAAATTCATCTACTGAGTACGGGAATTGAACACAGCACAGAAACAGAAAGTAGTTTATGAATGATTGATTTCTAAGGCAGTTATTTTGTGCGATTTCTGACTCTTCGTGCTAGTTCACTAAACCGATTCTTTGGCGTGGATAATCAATGCACTTGTTTAGATGGTTCAGCTTACACGATTGTTATGTAACTACTTTGTAGTGCCATCGAGTCCAATCTAATGGACTGGAAATCGACATCGAGCAGTGCGACTCCACGAATAGCACATCTCAAGGAACAACTGCTGTAGACGACATCCGATTCAAATCATCAAAATTTTAAAGATGGTAAAGTCACTCCGAAGTCTTAGCTGGATGAAGGATTTCTGGTAATAAAGTAGAACACATTGCCTGCAACTTCCCAATAGTTAACCGCCTTATTCAGGCTGGGAGGTGTTCCTGGGAGCCGGACTGCTATGTACAGGGGGAGATTCATTCCCTCGGCAGGGTCTCCCAAGCCAAAAAAGAGTCCGGAGTTTCCAACAGGAAGCCTAGCTAAGAGTAAACCAATACCAGAATCCACCACCGTCCCGGTATCAAAATCGTATGGTGGTAAATAGCTCTCTGATCTACAAGGGCTGCGACTGTCTATAGTGGTGAAATCTGGGGCAGACTTTGGCCAGGCTGACTTCGGGACTCCAGGAAACCACAATGGCTTAACTAGCAAATCTCCAGAAAAGTGGAGATTATGCTGGGGCCCGCACAAACAGTGAAGACGGGGGGCCATTCAAGTGTCAAGTAAGTAAGAAGGTTCAGTTTCCGATTAACAAGGCATGCGATTACTATTTTATTGTAATTTAAAATTTTTTCTTAAAGAAACAGACCCAACTAAAACTATAACCACAATGATGCTGAAATGTTTGCGAAAAAATAGAACCAGCGAAAATTAACAAAGCAAATGAGCTTAAATATGGAATTAAAAATGTGAGAATATTGTCACTGTATTGAAAATCATACAACCAGTATCTTTGAGCATTTTTATTTTCGTTATTACTTTATTCTTATTTTCCATATTATTTTATTTTAAAAAATATTTTAAAAAACTAAAAATAAAAATAAAAAAATAAAATAAAATAACAAAAGGATAATCTCGGTAGTAGAATAGCCAACATGTCCTTAATTTGTTGAGCATACACGAGTTTGGTAAAGGTGTTTATTCGGCTAGCGTTCTGACGGTTTCATTTTCATCACAGCAGATGGTTGACCAGGACCAATGGCTCACAGTTCTTCGTGTTCTCCAGGTTGTGCTTTCGTCGCGCATCGAGCCCGATGTTTCTCAGTGGAGCATCTCTCTCGAATGAGCCGTACTCACCCAGCGATGTTCTTTTATACAGGATGGTTGTCGTTGGTATTGTTACCAGTTGATAACAATTTGTTTTCCGATGAATAATTCACCCTACAGCAGCTCTAACTGTGGACCATCGACTCGGATCATCGACTCTGATGAAGGCGAAGAATTCGAAACGTTAGCCGAATAAACATCTTTGAAAAATTCGTGTGAGCTCAACAATATAAACACATTAAGTAAGTTAACATAGGGCGTTTAAAATGCCTGACTAAAATATAATTTGTAAAAACCTTATGTTTGGCACTGATAGAACAAGATCCTTTTCAACCGTATAGCTCCTGTAATGGTACCACAACGATTTTTGACTTAAAGTAATCAATAATAAACACGCTACACTGTTGGTATTACGTTCACTGTAGAATGACCAGTCAAGAAGATCCCCGTCAAACAAGGAAACAAAAACTTTGGAAAACAATTCCTTTCATCCTCTCATCGACTGAGAGGTGGTTTCGTAGCATCTGGTGTTATCCCATCATCAATATTCGAAGCGAGTAATACACAAAGTGCCTACATGATGAATTATGACATGTATTCCATAGAAAATCGTCCAACTTTAGGCATACGACAGAGGACGCTGTTTTCAGGAAGAACGTGAAGTGCAATTCACCTACGCAGTGAACTACGTATCCCCGTCAAAATATGATGTGTGCACATTTACGTTCAGTAACAAAAAAGTCCACAGTCACCATTTGCCAGGCCTCACCAAATTCGCAAGCTATTCACTCTCTCTTTGAGAATGCAATATAGTTACAAGGCAATCACAAAACGTTTTTTTCTCCCGTCTACTTTTCAATGTAAATCACAATAGCTACCATCATATGATTGAAAAGTTAAGGATATATTAACCAGTGCTGAGCCAGTAATTCGTTAAGAAAATGAGCAACGCCAGGCTATCATTCCCATACGAAAGCCAGCAAAGCCAAAAATGAAAAGAAATTAGACCAAGGTAAAAAAAGCGATGAGCTTTGAAAAGACTATAAAAAAAGGATAAAGCTCTCGGCGTTGATCAATCCCTGAGGGATGCGCCATGCATTCGACTTCATTAAGTATCGCTTGGAAGTTACTGATTGCATATCTGGCCTTTACAATGACTCGCGGTAGCCTGCCGATGTATCGAGCCAGTGTTGCTATCCTCGCAGGCAAGTCTAGTACCAGTTTGCCGACCCTGGAGGGATGGAAGGCTTGGTGGGCCATGGGCGCATTTCACGTGCGCGCCGCAGTGGCGCCTCCAACCACTGCGCCACACGCGACCCCTGAAAAGACTATAACGATTTTATTAAGCGAGGCTTTTCGCAGTAGAGGTGATTTTGAGGAAGTCTTTACCATCACTACTGCTCAAATTTCTCATTCGATATACGGTAACAAGGCATTGTCTGCATGCCATGCGTGGCTAACCAATTTGGCCAGCGCGTAGGTGTTGATCAATTGCTAGCAGATCCGCTAATGAATGAAGGAACACCAGCTTGTTCATTATCTAGAATACCGGCTTACTATTAGCTACCAATGAAACAATAGTAAAAATTGTTCTTCTTTGATTAATTCGCTTCGTCATTCATAGCGTCGTAGAAGTGATTGGAGGCATATTTTGCTCGACGAATAACATGCGGTGACATGTAGGATCTACAGAAGACCAAATGTGCATCAATCAGTACAGCACATTCTTTTTCATACAGCGCGTCCTTCACATTTTTTGTGTGGATCACGGCAGTTCTCGTATTTGATTCGTCACCTAGCATGCATCATCCACAAAGGATTTCCAAGTTTTTTTTAGTACGGTTTCGACTGCTGCATGAGAATTTTCTTTTCATCATGAATGTCAATGAATGCTGGTAAAGCAATTTTTCCTCGAATCTTAAGATGGGTGGGCTAGAGCGTTACCACTTGGACTGCAAAGTGGACTTTCCCCATACGACAAGTTCGATGCCAATTTCCCGACCCGGAAGGATGAGAGGCTTGGCGAGCCCGGAATTAGATCGTACCAGCGCGCAGCGAATTGCGCGCTCATTGATAACTAAACATATTGCATTTAAGAAAATAACAAGGAAACGCATATGCGGCTTAGAGATTAATCTGTTTCTCAGATCGTTTGTATAGCAGGTCTCGTCGAAAACCATTTTCGATTTAGCTCAGCAATTTACAGTTTCCTATTTTTTGTTTCATTGTGTGATTCCACATCACATATTGCATGTGTCCATCATTCTTCTTATTTGAGCTATTTTCTTCTGTCCATCATCCACGAGGGTTTCCATATTTGTGTGTCTTCGGCTGCTGTCTGATAATTTTTGGCCATCTTTCAAATGAAGTGAAATGCTTGTCGAATAGATTCTCTTTAATTTTCAGGGATATCTGTACTAAGACGTCCTTTCGTCTTGAGACTTTGAACGAGTTCTTCTGAGACAAATGCACAGTTTTCCGACCTTGGATGGATACATTATACAGTATGTATTCTTTCTTTGATGAGCTTACACGAGGTTGATAAAAATATTTATCACCGGCTAACGTTTCGACGTCTTCGTCTTCATCAGAGTCGAAAAATAAAGAAATAAAAAAAATAAAAATAAAAATAACGAAAATAAGAAATAAATAAATTTCTTCAGAAATAACAAGCGTGGACCATCGACTCGGATCATCGGCTCTGATGAAGACGAAGACGTCGAAACGTTAGCCGGTGATAAATATTTTTATCAACCTCGTGTAAGCTCATCAAAGAAAGAATACATGTTGATTAAGCACACCGAGGTTCAAGGAAAGTCGGTTTCGAAGTACATTATACAGTTTTAATCGCTTTATTTACTGTCTACTGTTTTTAATGGCAGGTTATAATGCGAAATATAACTACAGCGATGCTGAGATATTTGCAAAACTCTGGAGCGCAGATGTCTATGGTGGGGAGCGAACGCGCCATTGTCCTTTCCGGGGACTAACGCGCTCCACCACACCATACGAGTTCTTCGTTTTACATTATACATTATCATTACCACTGTGCTACCATCGTCTGCAGCGCCAACAATAGTGACCATAAACGATTTTTAGCACAAATTTTCACTTCTAAACGTTAAAATGCTGCACGCCACGGGGGAAATTGCTGTTGTGATAACGAGTGTCAATCCTTATAACGTGGGCTATTAACGCTTGATGAATCGCTCTTAAGTGATTCATTGCTAGCGAGATAGTATTTTGGACTATCGCATGAAGAGTCCAAAATAGTGGCGCAGTGGTCGGAGGCGTCCACACACGTGGAATCGATTCCAGCACCAATGGCCAATCAAACCTTCCTTCCCTCCGGGGTCGGCAAATTGGTGCCAGACTTGTCTGGGAGGATAGCAGCACTGGCTCGATACATCGGCAGGCCACCGCGAGTCATTGTAAAGGCCAGATATGCATTCAATCACCTCCAACGATACATAATGAAGTCGAATGCATCGCGCATCCCTCAGGGATTGATCAACGCGGAGAGCTTTCTTTATCCTTTTATCGCCTGAAGACCATCTTAGATAACACTGCCTATCCTTCATGGTATGAAATAAAGCAAATTGACATAAGGAATGAATGGGAGTCGAAGTCAAGGATAATTTTCCCATTTCGGATTACAGATGCCATGTCTGATTTCTCAACAAACGCGGAGGTTCCTGTCTCAATTTTGTAAATGGAAAGTCCCTAAACGATGATACGAAAACTCTCTTCAGCTTTATTTTATTAAGTAAATACTTTTGCTTTTTTGTTTTAAAAGGTTCGCTATATGATTCTCTACAAAAGTTGCAGCAGTGGACGTAAATTGATGGTTGTCCTCAGCTAGTGTGAACCCGCGTTAATATGTTTGTTGCAGATTTTATGGAGGCAGACCTTTGTAGCTTCTAACTCTCTCATTTCTTAGCAATGTCATGATGATTGACTCAATTTTACTGGTCATTAATAATATTGACAAAGGTTCACCTAGAACTGCACCGAAGGAATAAATAAATGATGGCTTCGAGATTTCGTCACTTCTCTTTTAGCCCTTCTGCACTCGTTGCGCCAAAGGGCAATGGTCTTCCTCCGCATTGAGCATTACAAAAAGAGCCATACTGCTTCGCGCTTACTTACTTGATACTTGAACGGCCTATCTTCAGCAATTGTGCAGGGTCCAGCATAATCACCATTTTTCAGAGGTTTGCTGGTTAAGCAATTGTGGTTCCTTGGAATCCCAAGGACAGCCTAGCCAAAAGTCTGCCCCAGGTCGTCACCGCGACAGGCAGCCGGAGTCCTTGTGGATGAGAGGGAGATTTACACCATGAGACTTTGAAACCAGGACGGTGGTGGATCCTGGTATTGGTTTAGTCTTAGCTGCGCTTCCTGATGGAAACGTCAGACTCTTTCTCAGCTTGGGAGACCCTGCCAAGGGATGGATCCTCCCTATACACCGCAGTCCGACATCCAGGAACAACTCCCAGTCACGATGAGGCAGTAAACCGTTAGGAGGGCCTCACGCTAATGATAACATTCTTGCCTGCAATGAGGTAATCTAATCTGGAGGACTCCTACAGGAAACTTCAAGCGGAAGGGTTTTGCAGTGATATGATAACTTCGGTAAAATTTCCTATCATGACTATTTCAGCATCCTGTAATCATACGTAACCTAGCGCCATATTTTAAGCTAATTTTCTGACCTGAGTCAGGAACATTCCTAGCAGATGTAGGAGACTATGCGGCTGGTCTTCATCAAATAACTGGAGAACTTGCGAAGAACAGAAAAATGATTGATTGTTGATGGCACCGATCCACAGAAAGCCAGCTGAGAGACAGGCGAAATGAAGGACTCGCATGCTATGGTGGTGAACGCGTTAGCCCTCGGAAAGCGCAATGGAGCCCCCATTTTCCACACTACACAGACACCTGTGGTCCGCAGTTTCGCAAATTCCTCAGAAAGGTGAGTTAAGGAAAGCTGTTTACTATGTGAATGGAGATCTATGTACAAGGTTTTTCAGCTTCGGTTATGAAAATGTTCGGCTAATGTGTATTCGACCATTCCTGGATCTGAATAAGGCGAAACGCCGAAAAGTCAGCTTCCGTTACAGATCAATAAGTATATTTTCAAAATATAAAACAAATAAAAATAATAAATTAATAAATATATAATATTAAAGCTTGTTTAATAAGTCCTGTAATGACAACTTCAGGCTTGCTCATCAAGAAGAACAATGATTTATTGATAAATACCGAGGTTAAAAAAGTCGGTAATGGGACTTGTTTAGGCATCCTCTCATCCTCTCTGCACCATTCCAAGAGGAGGACTGCCTGGAGGACTGGCTTTTCGAAAAATTGGTTTTAAAGTCAAATTCCCTCATCAATCAGTTCGTCGTCGGTATAATAAATGGCTTTTAATAGCCTCTTTCTTCCCATCTCAGCCTGTCCGCTTAGCCATCAACAACGTCAATGGAAGCGCTAGGTAATTCTTACAACTTGGAAAATCCTTCACAACTCTCCACATATATTTTTTCAATTATTTGGTTGCTTAATTTTGGGTGAAACGATGTATGTGATAGAATATGAACACATGAAGCTTATTGACACTACATACATGAGTACATCTGCACTTACGCGGAAGATGAACAAAATCGACCAGACGCAGAACAGACAGAGAGCTCATTTTTCTGAACTCACTTGCGTCTCGGAAGCAGTTAGTAGACTTTTCGACCCGGATTTCTGAGAAGTGACAAATCCAGTTCATTGAAACGCAATGGGAAATAGGAGAATATAAGGATTTACACTTTAAAAGAATAGATACATGCATGCATATTTTAGAGATTTACTTTCCTTCAGAAAATAATTTAATTTTATGGTCACAACGCAGGAGACGCCGGAGGGATTGGCGCGAGTGGAGCAGTGGTCGGATGCGTGGAAGCGATTCCCGCGCCCATGGCCCACCAAAGCCTTCCATCCCTCCGGGGTCGGCTAATTAGTACCAGATTTGTCAGGAAGGATAGCAGCACTGGTTCGATACATTGGTAGAGCACCGCGAGCCATTGTAAAGGCCAGATATACGTTCAATCAGTTCCAAAGGATGCTTAATGAAATCGAATGCATGGCACATCCTTCAGGGACTGATCAACGCCTAGACCTTTTTTTAGCTTTAACGCAGGAGAAAAAACATTTAGGAATGACTGTCTGCTTTGATTGCATTCGGTTGACGATTCACATTGGCCTTTCTTCCTTAGTTGACTCAATTGGCTTTTTTGGATTTAGAAATCCCCAAGGCCCAGCCAAGGCCCCTAGCCCTCAGGCAATTTTGCATCACATTTGCTTCAAAAAAATCGACAGTACCCAGATGGGAAACATAAAGTCAGATAAACACTATGCACTCATGGGACACAAAGATATGAAGATTTTGAAACAAGAGTCACTGTTCTATCAACGAGATTTAAAACACCTAGGCGCAAAATTCGTTCATAAACATTGGGGATAAATATGGCGCAATGTCACGTATCATCCGATGTCATGTGGGATAAATCCCGAAACCTGGAGCTGCACAACAAGAAGGAGTACCTCGTGATAACACGTGACATCGCATCATATTAAGGATGATTTTTGACCTAAAACGAGTGCATTCCTCAAACATGTAATAATACTCTGTGCGATTGGTTTCCTAAAATAACTGTAGGCTTACGAAGAACGAACCAGTGAACTTTTACAAGAAGCTATTTACAAAGCTAATGAAATGCCGGTATTCAGGCTTTTCCGCTGAGCTTATGAAAATGTATGACTGAATTGCATGTAAATTACTCCTTTTCAAGCTTTGAAGAAGGTTAAACTACCTAGGAGTTAGCAATTATTTAATAAAGCTTGTTATTATCAACCCCGTCTCTGCTAATCGAGAAAAGAGCCACTCGATCAGCATTCAACTACCTGTATCACCTGTATCACCTGTAGTCCCGCTGATCGTTGAGTGACTTGAGCGGGCGCCAGTAAATCTTCCATTTTTCCCTGTTGCGTGCGAGAGTAGCCCTGTGGACTCCGCTCGCTCTAGAGCTCGTCGAGCATCATATCTTTCTTCTAGGCTTTTCGTAAAGATTCAACTACATTCATAAAAATCAAAAGTGCTCAAGTGGCAATAGATCTTAATAAGAAATCCGATTCTTTGTGATGGATGAATACGAAGAAACGAATCGAATACGAGACGTCCTAGGATTCTTAGATTATACAATTTTAATTTATATGAAAATAAAACACACTCTTTAGTGAAACATACTGCTAGACCAAAAAAAAACAAAAAGATTTCAATGAAAATTAGATCAGCGGATGATAAAGAATGGAAATACAAAGTTACTCCGATCCGTTAGACGAACGCGGACTACGACAGCAACTTTGTAGTGAGGTTATTTTGCATTCCGTAGTCGTATTCGTATTATTTCAATTGGTACCTAAGTCCACTCCTACTATTTTCTGAAGTTTTCCAAAATCAATTGTGTCGTTTTCTTGTTCAGCAATCGCGAGGTTGTCATACAGCACACATTTACTTTCATAGAAAAACACACAATACAATACAACACAACAGTAGCTGACGTTTCGGCAGTATCGCCTTCTTCAGAGCCTGGAAGGGTATGCTGATATACAATTTATTAGGCCAAACACTTCAATAACACTTACAGTAAGACGAAAAACTTCATGGCAATTACATGATCAACAGCTTCTTGAATAACTCACCGCTTTTTTACATGACTTCCAATGAGGAAGGTTAGAACAGCTGATTATAGTCGCATATGGTTGATGACTGCGCCACCCCACATCAGAAATTGATATATAGATACGGGGCCAGGTCGCGGCCAGGAAACCTCTGGGCATTCCTCCCTGCTATTCATTGCCGGATTTTTGGCATTTATCCAAAAAGCTTGAAGGAAGTAAATGTATGCTGTATAACAACCTCGCGATTGCTGAACAAGAAAACAACGCATTTATATTCCGTTGTCGAGGCTAATAGAGAGTCGATTCTGGGAAATGTTTCAAGTGTGTTTCTCGGCCCATGGTGAGCATTTGGTTATTAAAGCTAATTTTTAAAACGGCACTTGAAACAGAGTATTTCTTATCTAAAAATATCTAAATATTTAAAATCGAATATCGAATATCTAAAACTGTAGCGTTGTCTAGTCGTTAACGAATATTTTGATGCGAGGTTCGGTTATTAACAAAGAAGAAGAACTGAGAGTAGACCGGGTGGATTCAACCAAAAGTCCCGGATTTCTTGCTATAACGATGTGATTTAATTAGTACGCCCGATAAAGCACTATATAGCAGTCTTTTTAATTACTATCTTAATAAAGCTGTATAGATGTGAATAGAAGTGGTGAGATGAGCAGTTGAAATTGCCCAAGTTGAAAAAAATTTAGCGCCAAAAGTTCTGATCCCTTAAGATATTGAAGTTTTTATAGCTCTAGTCCTTCAAAAGAAAAGCTGAAAATGTTATAGAGGTGGTTCGAGTGCTTAGAGAATAATTTCAAAACAATATTTTTCAACCCGACCGTCATTTAACCATCTTAATAATAGACAATATCTCCTTGGATTGTTAAGGCATCAGTCCACGGACTTCGATCATCGGGTCTGATGAAGACGAAGACGTCGAAACGTTAGTCGAATAAACGCCTTATTGGACAATATATATCGACAGCAAACCGTAGATGAGAAGGTCACATAATGAGAAGAACAGACGACAGATGGACGAAAAGAGCAGTAGAGTGGACTCCAAGAGAATGCAAACGTTCCCTTGGACGACCATCTACACGTTGTTGGTAAACAAAGTTAATTAGCTGTAGCCATAGCGTCAGTTGTTTTACAGATCACGGTATGAGATTCGCACGCGCTACCATGCTCGAACAAACGACCACCATGGACTACGATTGCGAAAGAATGTAGTGAATGGCATACGTGCTGGGGTCCGCACAGCTTGTCGACGTCTTCGTCATCAGACGGACCATCCAAGTATCCAAGTACGTAAGCAAGTAAGTAATAATAGCTAAAACACAAATGTCCAAGTTTGTAACACCAAGCTACTTTCGGTCAAGTACCCATTGGATTCATTACGAACCTCCTCTAAAATGTTAAATGAGCTGGACCTCATTACGCTGACAATAATGGCCGCGTAATTATTTCCATTGAAAATTTTCTAATAGTACAGGACGAAAGTAAACAAAGATTTTTCATTATTCCGTTCGTTGTTGGATAGTTTTGGTTAGCAATCGACCAAGGACCGTCTTGCATCCTGGGAAGCCCCGTGTGAGGTGAGGTCGCTTCAGCGCAGCTAGAGTCCAATATAAAAGTGCGTGACAGTGCTGAATCAGCCTACTTCATTCATGTGGTGCTCTATTTTCATTGGTTCGTCTCGACACAAAGGTTGGGAACAGCAACATTGGAGGAGGGAACAACTGCTATAGACACTTGACTAGAATCATATCCTATGAACAAGAAACCGACTAATCGTTAGCCGCAATAACGACTTCGTATCAACTTGCCAGTAAAGCAGATGTTGGTTATCCACGCGGAGATTAAGCGAAAGCTTGCATTAGCATTTCTGTTCAGTGTACTACACGGATTACCGTACCCCATATTTCCCAAAATACTGGTACTAAAAATGCCTTTAATTCCAACTGAAGCAATTTTTTCGCTTTTATATGAAGTGTTAGTTTCGCCTGCTTTCCTGTACCAAGAAAAGTTGTTTAATAATCATTAAAAAAATTCTAAATGAGTTTTGAAAGATAGCACATATCTGGATTGGTATTATCTTTATGGGGTGAAAGCATAAATGGACAAAGCTCTCGGTGCTGAGCAATCTCTGAGGGATGCGTCAAGCATTCTACTTCATTAAGCATCATTTGGAGGTGACTGAATGCATATCTGGCCTTTACAATAACTCACGGTGGCCTACTGACGTACCAAGCCAGTGCTGCTACCCTCCCAGACAAGTCTGGTAGCAATTTGCTGACCCGGAGGGATGGAAGGTTTGATTGGCCATGGGTGCTGGAATCGATTCCACGTGTGTGGACGCCTCCGACCACTGCGTCACACGCGTTTCAGTAGGAGCTAAACAATAGTTAATGTATAGGCTTCTACTATTCAGCGGTCATAAGGTCATCCAGAAAGTCCTATGTTCTTAAATTTGACAAAACAAATTCATGAAGGGTTCCTATGATTAAGGAGCTTAGCCGAGATTTGAAATGGAATGGTTTGATGTCGCGATGACGACGATCGTTTCCTGTTTGCTAACATTCCGTGAAGAAGTCATTCATTATCCTCAAGGAAAGTAACACCAAAAAAGTGTGGTCGATTGGCTTCTCAGAGATGTTTTGCACAAATAGAACGTCATCATTAGTTCTATTTAAATAGGTGGAGAGTACATGCCTTTTTAATACTGCTGTCATTGTAGATTATAATTACCATTGCTACTAAAAGCCATACTACCTTGATGGTCATAAATTTTAGACGGTTATTACTTTTTCGAACGACTTGTCCCCGACCTCCAGATGAATGCTCTGATTGAGATGAAACCAAATCCAATCGCGGTTGAACGAAAGTTGAGAGGATTCTCAAAACTGAACAGACTAATGGATAACCTGCTTTTTCAACCGGTTTTAAAATAAAGAGTGAAACTGAGGCATGGAAGCAGCCCTGACTAAAGAAAAATGGTTGAGACAAGATGGAAGCATGATAAAAACGTTTAGAGTAGGATAGATCGTAAACGTAGAGCGGAGCTGTAATATGAAATTTACTAGGGCGGAGTTACCGCTTGGGACACTTGAGATGACATCTTGGAAAAAAACTGGCATAACAAACAAATTTTGGCTTTCATTATGGGTCTAACGCGTGAGCACCTTATATTACACTAATTTTTTGTCCATTCTAGCCCATTCTGGCAAGCTCTGCTATAAATTGATACTTAGCTAGACGAATCCTCTATTGGAATTTTTCTCAAGAACATTAGAGAAAGAGACTGGAAGAGAGAAAGGCAGAGCGACGGCCTCAGTGTCGCCGTGCGTAACACGTGAACTCCCGGAAAGGGTAGTAGCAGTTGGACCAGGCCTGGAGCCCAAGTTTTGCAAATATCTCAGCATCATTGTGGCTGTATTCCACACAATACACTGCCATGAAAAAAGACTGGGCGTTGGACATGAAAGTTATCCATTGCAGCGTTTCAGCACTTGGATTGCAGATGGAGGCGGAGATGTGATTTCCTGTGCGGTTTCAAAAGTTCTTTGAGGCGTAATGAGTTTATTTACTTGCATTTTCTCGGTTGCAAGGAGAAAAAAAAAGGTAAGAAAGTGACGAAGACCACATGATTAAACGGAGGAACTGCTGGATATAGAAGTCGGTCTCAGTAGAAAATCTGAATGTATCAAATCGGTACAGGTGAGCTAAAATGAGAAGGACAGATGAGCCGATTTAGAAAACTGTTCCATAGAGGTGGCACCACTTATTTGAAGTCATGCTGCAGGTACGTGCTGATCCCACTGATCATCAGTTAAACCAAGTGAGCAGCAACGTACTCTATTTCATATCGTCCAAAAAAACTCATTTGGGTCCAATTCTTGGAAGGATAAGAAAAGTGATGCATTTTTTAAAAAATAAATCGTGTTATATTTGCTGTTTATTGGTAAGGATATGGTCACAGGTATTGCTATAGCACAAATTTACTCTTAGCTAGGCTTTCAGACTGTTTTTATCTTTATTTTACATAACTAGTCTCTACATCTACCGCGGAGAATTCACCACTTCTTGCCCTTTATTGGTTCCTTCGCATTCATCGTTCACGAAAGTGAGAAGGGTTCATTACCCATGCAAGTGAGCTCTGTAGGATTGGTCTCTATGCTCCGAAGTAGAAGACACAGATAGAGGTGTGGCTGTGAAGAAAGTCTTCCATATCCAATGTGATTAAGATTTAGGTACTGTAGTTTTTCCGTTGAGGTTATGGAGGTGTTTGGAGGAGATGACCCACCGAGCTTTCCATCCCTTCAGGGCCGACAAATTGGTGCCACACTTGTCTGGGAGGATAACAGAACTGGCTCGATACATCGGTAGGCCACCACGAGTTATTGTAAAGGCCAGATATGCATTCATTCACCTCCAACGATACATAATGAAGTCGAATGCAGGGCGCATCCTTCAGGGATTGATCAACGCCGAGAGCTTTATCTTTTACATATAGAGAATACCTTAACAACAACTAAAACAACTTTCATAATATTCTTAAATATGAAGAAAAAAGAAAATTATTCATCACATTGTAAAACGAAACAGAATCTATCTCGTCGTAGCAACGCATTCCATCACTAGATAGGAAATTCTCTCTAAGCGCAGACAAATGCTTTCATCATCCGTCATTAGTTATCAGTTCTACAATTAAAGTAAAAAATTTAAAGGCAAAGAATGGCTACAATTATAAAACAAGAGAGTTTCTCTGGAAATGGAAGGGAAAAATCAGCATGTGTTTATAGTGTTGAGCTCACATGAGGCTGAGAGCGTTGTTTATTTGGCTAACGCTTCGACGTTTCGTCTTCATCAGAGACGACGATATATAATATAAATATGAATAAATCCACACATCTCAATTACAATAATAATATAGTAAATATGTCTTTAATAAATATGTCATATACGAATCTGTAATATATGAATGGAAGCGTGTGGTGCAGTGGTTGGAGGCGCCACTGCCACACACACATAGAATCGGCTCGCGCGCCCACGGCCCACCAAGCTTTCCATCCTTCCGAGGTCGGCAAATTGGTACCAGACTTGTCTGGGAGGATAGCAGCAATGGCTCGATACATCGGTGAGCCACCGCGAGTCATTGTAAAGGCCAGGTATTCAGTCAGTCACCTCCAAAAGATGCTTAGTGAAGTCGCATCCATTGCACATAAGCCTTACACTTAATGTGTTATGTGGAGACCAACCGCAGAGTGCACGCATGGAATCGTAATGTGACCATCTCATCAGAATAACTGGTTTATATACTGCCCAATATCGCGTGTGATAGTGAGGCATTCCTTCATGCGGTTGATTTTAGGATTCTTGGAATTAATCCAGAACGCCTCGAGAGTTTTGCGCGATTGTGTTCTACTACGCACCTGTCTACGGAGCAAGCAAAACCAGACGTTCGCCAAGTGGAAGTGTGAGAAGAAGGAAAACTGTTGTGCTCAGTATTTGGAGGACCGCCTCTGGAGGATTATAGCTGGTGGTTCAGTGTTGATTTGTAATTTTGTTAGGCATAATGCTAAAGTAACTTTTCGGAGAAAATTCGGAGACCTTCTGAGTAAATCGCGTAACACGGCTTCAAGAACACACCGCCAATGCAGGACAGACGACTCACAGTATGATAAATAATATGCAAAGAAAATTCGAGGCTAACCGTGTTGGGAGTCATGACTCTTCCCGATGGTGCGCGCTCGTTATTAGAATTGGGACCGAGTTTTTCACCATCTGAACCCATTTCTAAGGTAAAACTATGCGTAGGGTCGCATGTGGTTTACAAGAACTTCAAGATAGACTTCGCGAAAAAGCTAGGGATGAGGCGCTAAATAGGCGCGAGCAACAACAAGTAGGGGCAATACCAGTACCACCATTTCTTCAACCGTTCTTTAGACAGCAAAAGCCTAATGATGAAGTTGACGTTAAATTTCGGACGCTTACTAATGAAAATTTCAAAGTCCTTAATCACTATTGCGCCAAGAGATACTGCTCCAACCTTAGTGAAATGCAAAAACGTGGTATGCGGGTAGTATGAGAGCTGATTAGGTCGAAAAACATAAGACTGTCCGTTAGTGATAAGGGTGGAGAGTTTGTTGTAATTTTCCATCAATTAGATGCAGATATAACGAAAAAGCAACTTGAAGATGCTTTTCTTTATCGTCCGTCGTCTGAGAAGGAATTTAAAAGTCAATACCGAAAGTCAAACAACGGATGGGTTAAAACGGCAAGAGCGGCTGGGTTAAAACCATCAGTTCTCTCTCAGTTCTCTCTCATCTCAAAGTTCACCTACCAACATGTCCCGTCCTGTACTTACTCATCAAAATCCATAAGTTAGTATCCAGCGATGATCTCGTGTCTACCGATCCATCGTTATTTAAGGTCAGATCTATCATTAGCTGCGTGGACGGGCCAACGGAAAGGATAACTTCCTGATTTTTTTAAATTTTTGACCCTAATATTTAACCAGTTGATAAAACACATTCCAGCTGTGCATGGCGCATCCCTAAGAGATTGATTAGCGCCGAGAACTTTATCCTTTTATCCTTTATGAATGTATAATTAATAACAGTATAATAAATATACATTATATATAAAAATGTATAATATATATTTATAATATATATGAATAAGTATATGTATTCGTATAAAAAAGCGCCTACAGGTGAGAATGGCTCATTCGAGCTACTCAACTGAGGAAGATCCGATTCGATGCGAGAAGACGCCACATCGAGAAGTGTAACAACTGTGGACCATTGACAATGATCGTCGACTCTGATAGAGACGAAGATGTCGAAACGTTAGCCAAATATCTCCAACAATCTCGTGTAAGATCAACAATATGAACACATATTGATTATTATGGTACTGGGGTTAAATGACGGTCGGTTTCCAAATTATTGAGGAGAAAAATGGAATGTGAGAGCAAAGAAAAAAAATTCTCATTGAGGGTGCATGCAGCGTTGCGCTTAAATCTCGTACACTACATGAGGCGCTTTGGCGCGGTTTCCTGCCGATGAAGCATGGGCGTGATAAATTTATAGGCTCCCACAAGTTACTGTTTGGACAAAATATTCATTCAGTGATATCATTCAATTCTTTACGACGCTTGAGTGGAATGTGTGGAACATCCGTATGGGAATGATCAGAGCTGAAGGCTATATCCTTCTATCCATTCTATTTGTTTGCTTTACATCAACCGACACCAATATTGTGCGAATCCTAGTACGTCTTTCATTTGCTTCTTTTTTCTTCGTGTCCATCACCTTCGACGACCTTGATTTTTGCATATGCGGTATGAGGATTTCTGGTCTTCTTTACGAATGTTGTCGAATCCTGGTCGAGCCAATAGTCCTCGCAGTCCCAAAATAACCGCGTTAAACAACTCTGTGTTTTGAGGATCGTAGAGGGTTTCCTCGGGAAACTCTGGCAGAAGTTCGTAGATAATGCTATCACTTTTTATTTACTGTCTATTTTTTTTCATGGCAGAGTATGATGCGAAATATAACCACTATGATGCTGAGATATTTGCAAAACTCTGGACCGCAGTCTCTGCGGTGGGAATCGAGCCATCTATCACCCTTTCTGGTGAATTATGTGTTCATCACTACACTATGCGAGACCTTCTGTTCGTCTTTCTCTCAGGCTTATTTCAACTTATAAGTGCCTTCAGCAATCAACCGTCAACGGGATTGATGTTGTGTTTTTGATGGTGGGACGATGAACACGATAACCCCTGAAAACAGGTAGCAGCAGGTTCGATCCCCACGGCAGCCATCTGCGCTACAAAGTTTTGCAAATATCTCAGCATTTTCATGGTTATATTTCACATTACACCCTGCCTTGAAAAAACAATGGACAGTAAATAAGAAGTGATTACATTGTGATTTACACCACAGCTACAACTTAACTGGGTTCAGTGCCGATTTGTGCTCAACCGATCAATCCTGTTGACAGGTGAGTGCTGATAGCACCTATAGGTTAAACTGCGGCTGAGAGAAAGGTGAAACGAAGGACCCGCATGGTGTGGCGTTGAACGCATTAGCCCCCTGGAAAGGGAAACAACGTGTTCGATCCTCACCGCGGGCACCTGCGGTCTGCAGTTTCAATTATCTCAACATCATTAAGGATAGATAGCTACATTTAATTATTTGAGCAGGAATTAGCACGAACGTCGACTAAGAACTGATAAACGGGCTCGAGATTTTTGCATGGGACTAACAAAGTTATGTCGTAGAAATTTTCTGGGTAATGGTGTCAAACTGAAAGTAGCTCTAATCCAAGCAATATTTCATATATTTCAAATCACAAAACAATTCATCGCAAGAGCGATGAAGCATGAAACAACTTCCGATTCGTGGTTTCCCAAAACCATTACTATGAAACGAACACGAAGTTGGGAGGTGGGAAAAGTATGACCATGTTTTGCCTGTTGACCATAATCGGAAAGCTGTTCACCTTTTTTTGTTCTGAAAAACTAAAGGCACAATGGAAGACTGTGATAGATTGAGCTCTTTCAGAAACTTATCAAAAAATCTCATATATGTGAATGCAGTGGAACACAGGCTTTATTGCTGCTATTCAAAATCACCGTTCCTCTTCCCCTACCTCAAAATCTACGAGACCTAGAAACCACTCAGTAAGGACATAATTATCTATCATCTAGTAGGAAGCATTTTCAAAAAGTTCGTTGTCACGACTAAAAGAATATTTCTAAAAAAGAATGAATGAATGCTTCTAAAAGTCGGAACTATCTTGAGGAGTATCATACCTCACTTTCTGGAAGGTTCCCGAGACAAGCAGGCTTCTATTCAAATGCAATGGACACGCAGAATGATATCTTCATAGATTCTAAAGGGTTTATGCAACAAGCAGACTTCTATCCGACGGGTGTAAACATGCAGAATGATATCCTGGTTGAGTTAATCGAGCGGAAAAGATGGTCTAAAGGGCAGCATTTGCAAGGAACTTTGGAATGGAGGAGTGGCTCTACTTATATATTTGAATACTTTAGTGGCATATCTTCATGAATAATCTGTGAGTTTCAAAAAAACTGATAATGATTTCCATCTAACTGATAAATTGCTGATCGTGCAATATATGCTATTCAGATCGCTCAACGCTGTAGTTCGTCACTCTGAGCCGACAAAAACAGATTCTGTGGTTTAGATCATGTGTACAGAGTTTTATATTATTCCTTAAAAAGGCGTCGCAGGGTGAGTATGGCTCATTCGAGATACTCAACTGAGGAAGACCCGATCCGATGCGAGAAGACGCCACATCGAGAAGAGTAACAACTGTGGACCATCGACAAGGATCGTCGACTCTGATAAAGACGAAGACGTCGAAACGTGAACCGAATAAATATCTCTACCAACCTCGTGTAAGCTCAACAATATGAACCTATGTTGATTATTACAGTACGAAGGTTAAACGACGATCGGCTTTAAAATCACTGTTTCTTTCTAACTGGTCTTCTAATCTTATAGTGATATGGGAATAAACAAAAATATTTGCGTATACAAGTGCGGCCACCTCCACGGGCGATGGATATACGACGACGAAACGAGTGGGAGAAGTTCTGGTAGATGAACGACATGATAAAGCTGTTCATCTAAGCATCTAAATAATACGAATTCAATGTTCTTCCTTCAAAAAATTCCTTCATCAATTATGCCAAGCAGTACCTCCTGCAAAAAAATTTGATAATATACAATACATTAATACTTTCCATCCCTTTTTAGTAAGCACGAGGTGTTATTTTATTCCTTCATTTACCTACAAGTTGACATTTGGGCGGATTTCGACTTCCTCAGAGCCTGGAAAGGTCACGTTGACTGCTTAGTATCCAGCGATGATCTCGTGTCTACCGATCCATCGTTATTTAAGGTCAGATCTATCATTAGCTGCGTGGACGGGCCAACGGAAAGGATAACTTCCTGATTTTTTTAAATTTTTGACCCTAATATTTAACCAGTTGATAAAACACATTCCAGCTCATCTTACGAATACATAGATGTTTCTAGATCGTCTACGTAATGCGCGACCCAACAGTGCGTGCGTGATGGAGTCCTCCGACGTCACCGCCCTCTATACAAATGTGTCGAATGCCTCCGCTATGCAAGCCATTCGCGAGCTCCTTATAGAACACGAAGGGACTATGAAAATGTATGGCTTTTTGACTCAGCAGTTGATGACACTTTTAAAGGTGTGCCTAAACTGCTCAATCTTCAGATGGTCCGGAAGGTATCACGCACAAATGCGAGGGCTGTTGATGGGACAACAACTGGCACCAAGCCTTGCCATTGCATTCATGTCTAAGGTGGAAGCACCAGTAATTGACCTAGGGCCGTTACTCTACTGTAGATACATAAATAAATGCCTGGTCATTTGTTTAACACAAAAGCAAATTGACGGATGTTTCGAGTTGTTGAACGAAAAGTCAGAGTATATTAAATTCACCCTAGAGAAACCACGAGAAAACCGGCTTCCATTTCTGAACGTGCAAATTAACTTATCAGAAAACGGCTACGTTATGAAATGCTACCGAAAGCCAAGTAGTAAAAACATTTTAGTTTATTACCTTTCCTCTCATCCCTCTCACACGAAAAAGGCGCTTGTAAGAAACATTTTCCCAACAGCTACAAGCGTGTGCACAGAAAGGGAGCAGAGAGAAGAGTCCCGGAACTTGGCGCAACAAATAGCCATTTTTAATGGCTACGAAGCTGTAGCTCGGGGAAGGCGCCCCTCAAGTATAACTCTAGCGGCAATAAGGTTCTGTTTATCCTACCCTTCGTTTCAAATGAATTAAGTGCAGCTATAAAATGCTGTTTAAGAAGGGTCGGTCTAGAAAATTTGGTAACGATAACTGAAATGCCGCCGAGCAATCTAAGACGCCAGCTAGGTCGTAACCGCCTATACGACCGTCTATGTGCAGCGCAAAATTGCATAATTTGCCGCAACGCCCAGTCGTTGGCAATTGGCTGTCGTTAAGACGCATAATGGGCGCGTGTGGCGCAGTGGTTGGAGGCGTCACTGCTACGCGCACGTGAAAATGCGCCCATGGCCCACCAAGCCTTCCATCCCTCCGGGGTCGGCAGATTGGTACCAGACTTGTCTGGGAAGATAGCAGCACTGGCTCGATACATCGGCCGGCCACCGCGAGTCATTGTAAAGGCCAGATATGCATTCAATCACCTCCAACGATGCTTAATGAAGTCGAATGCATGGCGCATCCCTCAGGGTTTGACCAACGCCGACAGCTTTAGAGCTTTTTAGCTCTTAAGACGCATAAAGTATCCGGTTAACCTGATTCTTAACAGTTAGCGTGTACAACGATGTCTCCGTTTTTGTCCCACTGAGGTAGATCGGAGCTTCGATTTTCTTCCTTCAGCGTGGTACGAGATACTCCTATCATGGTTCTTTTGAAAGAACAGACGATAACGTTCGGTGATCTTTCATCATGCTTATATAGCGAGAAAGTTTCTCACGCATGAGCTGTGCCAGAAGGAATCGTGGAGTCAAAAAAGTGGGCGCAGAGTCGGCTGGTCTTAGTTGTCCTCACTATATCCTTGGTGCCGCCCTTTTCCTCCTGCTTAACTGAGAGTGGTTCAATGGAAATCACCCACAGAATGGAAAAATTGAAAAAAGTAAAAAACACTCAAATGACTACAAGGATGCTGAGATATGTGCAGGACAGTTTTGCTCGCATCTAAGCATCCTTGTTGTATTTCACAAAACACCCTGCCATGAAAAAGAATAGGCAATAAATCAAAGCTAAGCATTGTAATACTTAAACAATATTGACAAAAATAAAGTTTTTATGAACAATATGGAGAAGTTGACAAAAAGGACAAAGGATAAAACTCCCGGCGTTTTTGCAGGCGTGAAAACGTATTCCAGGGTGTAAGAGCAACTTGAAGCAACTACTCATCTCCATTGGAACTACACAGATAGAGAATGAGATCAATATGTCTAGATTTAAGTAAAGCTAATGTCATTAATCACTGATGTCCTTGAAGAAATATGGTCTCCTTTCCACAATAAGCGAAACGATTGCCTATAGTAAAGAGCTACAAACTCACTTTCTTTCACGCTACTTTAGAGACGAAATCTAATCCAGTTGGCCAGTTAAACGTGAACATTGTTCAACTATCATGTCTAATCTTAAAAATTAGCTGCATGATTGACCTAAAGGAGTAGTCAGAATCGAAGCTGTGAAGTTTTGACATGAATTCTTCGGATAATGGTTTCCCTACAATATTTCAATCCATTGTCTTGTAATAAAGATGGCGCGTGTGGCGCAGTGGTTGGAGGCGCCACTGTGACACGCATGTGGAATCGATTCCTGCGCCCATGGCCCACCAAGCCTTCCATCCCTCTGGTGCCGGCAAATTGGAACCAGACTTGTCCGCGAGGATAGCAGCACTGGCTCGATACATCGGCAGGCTACCGCGAGTCATTGTAAAGGCCAGATATGCATTCAATCACCTCCAACGATACTTAATGAAGTCGAATGCATGGCGCATCCCTCAGGGTTTGATCAACGCCGAGAGCTTTATCCTTTATCTTTCATTGTCTTGTAGCCAACGCTGTGAGGAATTAGTCAGATGATATTTACCTTCATGTTTTCACCTGACTTATAGTTTGGATTGGTCGTATAAGAATCGCGATCAGGTTGATTGAAACGAGAGTCCGGGAATTCAGTAAACATAACTTCACTAACAGAATTTGAATCTAAGAAATATTGTCGGATTGGAAAGGAATGATGTCGCCCAGTATGCACTCCTAGGCTTACACCTATTGAAGGTTTGTGTGTTGGTGTGATAATCCGTGTTTCCAAATAATTTTTTTTGATGGCACACAACGTTGGAACTAGCTGAGAGACAGGCGAAACGAAGGACCGGCATGGTGTGGTGGTGAAAGCGTTAGTCTCCGGAAAGGGTAGTAGCTCGTTCGTTCCCTATCGCAGACACCTGCGGTCCGGAGCTTTGCGAATGTCTCAGCGTTATTGTGGCTTATAATTTGCTTTATTAGTTTAGATGAAACGGATGGTATTAGCGAATAAATGACAGCGGTTTCCTAGAAAGAGATTACGTATAAAGCCAAATTGAAAATTTTTTCCTTGTTGCTTCCGGGTTGGAAAAGAAACGAAATGAAAGAGAGCTATGACATTTCTTAAGCCCAACTCCAGCATTCAAAATAAGGATTGGACTTGAAGGTCTTTTCAACAAGAAAAATTGTATTCAACTGATAACTTTGAATTTTCTTGAATTGTAGAAAGAACGACATCTGCTGGGCCAGCGCAGATGCTTAAGATTTTCCTTGAAACCAGAAAAGTGATATTCGTTTGGTAACCTCCAGCTTTGCTGTGATGAGCTCTCAAAACTGCCCTGAACAAAGAAGCTTTATAATTGCTCCACGACGAGCTACCTATGACTACAACATGCGCGATTGTACAAGTGGTTCAACCTATCGCTATCTTCTCACCAAAAGCAACGATAATAGAAGACTCAAAGCAAAGATCTTTAGATCTTTTCACGCCTTCTGAGAAAGTAGGACCAATCAGGAAATGTGTGCCCAATGAACAAGTAACCCTACGTTTACTCGAAGAGTTACCGATGAGCAGGTGATTTGCGAGAATAATTTACGCCATTGCAAAGTTCGCTGCGCTACGAATTCGTTACTTTTTTCTCAGAAGCGAAAAAAAAACAGAAAAAAATAAACGGCTCACAAAAGACATGTCGTTCGCGTTGTTCGAGCGAGCGCGACCCATTAATAAACTACGACAGGAACAAATGCACCACTGCTATTGAAGCCGTATCGGGTTACCTAGCAATTAGTGAGAATGCAGGTGATGCAGATGATAATTTACGAATTTATATTGACTTAGACAAATGAACTTCTACATGAGAGAAGAATAGCGCAGTGGTAATGAAGTCGATCATCTCGAGTAAAGTTCTGCACCGAGGCCGCCCTGGACGCAACAAGCCTTACTCCTGTGGGTCGAGAAATCGCTATCCAACTTGTCTACCAAAAGCCCATTTTTTGCAGCTTATGGGAGCGCTCTAGCCCGGCTATCTCAGGAGTCCAGAGAGGATCCACTCCACCAGCATAAAACGGCATTAATGAAGAAAGGAAAATTCTCAAGTAGTAGCCGAACCCACGCGGATAGTAATGGGTTCACATAATAGATGTTAAAGACGAGTCAGGATTCTCTCTAAAGTTCTAAGATAGTTAGGCTAAAGTGTTCTTGAGCCGTAAGGAACAAGTTGTTCTCAAAAAAAACCACTGTCAATTGTCCGACCTTGGAAAGATGAGAAGCTTGGTGAACACGGAGCTTGGTGAGCACGGACACGCGCCCTGATGAAAGGTGTCACTACCACAGCACTTCCTGCCCTCCTCATCCTTATTATTCTAGGCTAGGCGATCTTGAATGCGATATGTTGAAATTTCTCAGGCTCAGAGAGAAAATCACAAAAACGAGCTGGTTTCAGAAATCATCTTAGAAATTCCAACGAAGTGACCGAAGGTGAAGAGCTGTTGGATTTCTGTAATGAAACATAATAAAATAATAAAAACACTTTGAAGATTAAAAAAGAAGCTACTTAAAAGTTCGAGCTCAAATTGAGTCGGCATAGCGACGGCTATATTTATTGCCTATGTCTGTATCCTATCATGCATACTTTACTACATTTTGAATACACGATCATCTTCAAATTATGAAGCAAATGCTGTGAATGCGGTTTTTCATTCCATATGACCCCTGTGGGGAAAGACAAAGACTGTAAGTAAAAAAATAAACTTCGACGCTTTTGAAAGAAAAAGCCTGTCTGAGACCATATTCGAGAAAAGTTCGTTTCTCTGGTAATCCTCAGCAGCCTGGAAAGAACCTACCGTTTATTATTAAAAAAAATTAACCAAGAAAAATACCAGTAATTTAGCAAAATGGGTAACCCAGAAGCAACTTTTGGACTTTAAAGGAAAATCCGTTCTCGAGAAGGCTTCAAACCTTCGTAAAGAAAAACTTAACTATACGGTAGATTTAATGAGCTGAAATTTTATCATAAAAAAGCTATGGTAAAGTAGCTGTTATACTTGTTTCGTATTTACTAGTTAGTCTATTTCTCTTCTGTCTTTATCTTCCGCTGTGTGCTTGTGAATGCGTTAGAATAAATTTTCTACACTAAAATGCACTGCAAGGTAATTTATGTTAGTTAAACAAAAATAACTAGGATACGACCGTAGTTGGAAGATGAATGTGCCGTAGCCTTCACTACTCGTGAACATGGGCCATTCAAATATCTAAGTAAGTATTACCGTAATGAGCTTGAATCAATACATATAACATTTTACGGCTAAGTTTCGCTTCAATTAAAACCAAATTCTAGCTTTCATTACTTGCATGACGCTAGACGTCAATATTCCAGAACAGTAGAGAACTTCGAAGACAGAAAGAAGAAAATGAAACTCATTGCGTGGGAGGTGATATTAACAATGTTGTTTGACGAGATTCCTTGGGTCTGCTTGATAAGGTCTATGGAAGAAAAATCAGCAAGGAAAATTTGTTTCAAAAAAATCCTTTGCTTCTGCTTGAGTAAGTGTTTAGAATCAACCTAGTAAATGATCTTTAAGGAGCAAAGATTTTGGTTCGACTGTGGATTCCGCGGAATCTTAGCCTTTCTCATCATCACTAACATCGACTGCAGTGGAATTTAAGGCAAAGGGGTTTGATTCAAATACAAATCTAGAAATTTTAATCAGCTTTTTAGCTGAGCTCGACCATGTATAGGAACCAAATAAAGTGGACTTCATCATTAGATCCAGGATTCATATCCTAATGCAATTATGAGACAACGATAAAAAATATCATAAACGCTACTAATCGTGCTGATGTGGATAGAATGGCCAGCACGAAACGAACTTATTGAATAGAAGCTGATGATGGATAAAGCATTTAGCGCTGATCAATTGCTTAAGTTAAGGAAGAATGGAACACTCGACTGCATTCACAGCCTTGTAGAATTTAATGAGTGCTTATTTTGGTCACAAAATGACTTTAAGGGCCTATCGATGTAGCATGTGAACGCTATTATCCTCATAGACAAGTTTGGCACCAATTGCGGGTCTCAAGGAGATAGAGGAGCTGTTGAGCTAAGAGGGTTCGAACTTAATGCTACGTGTGTGTTTGCAGAGCACCTCAACCCACTGCTCTATACACACTTCAAATTGATAACAGTTCCAGCCATTTCTTTAGACCCGTGAACGTTTTTTTTTTCGTAAGCAATGGAATGGAAAGGCACTGCACTGTGCACTACACCGTCACTAATGGAGGATCCATTTAAGATCAATATTATTTTATTTATGAAACTAATGTGCCCCAAGTGGGCGCGTGTGGCGCAGTGGTTGGAGGCGCCACTGTGGCGCGCACGTGAAAATGCGCCCATGGCCCACCAAGCCTTCCATCCCTCCGCGGTCGGCAAATTGGTACCAGACTTGTCTGGGAGGATAGCAGCACTGGCTCGATACATCGGCCGGCCACCGCGAGTCATTGTAAAGGCCAGATATGCATTCAATCACCTCCAACGATGCTTAATGAAGTCGAATGCATGGCGCATCCCTCAGGGATTGATCAACGCCGAGAGCTTTATCCTTTATCCTTTAATGTGCCCCAAACTTTAACATATCCGGCTTAGAAGGTTTTCTCTATGAAATTCTTCTCTTCGCATATTTCTTCTCCACAGCGCATGGCTTCGATTTCAGCTCGATTTTCTGTTGCGTATTAGTGCACCCTTCCAAGCTCTGAAGAAGGCGATTCTGCCGAAACGTCAGCTACGATTGTGTTGTATGTGTGTTATTGTATGGAAGCAATCGTATGCTGTTTAACAACCTTGCGATTGCTGGGAAACAAAATGACGAATTGAACTCAATATAGTTTATATTAAAGCATAAATCACTAGACAAAAACTACAGTATACGCAATGACAAAGATGGATCCTTAAAGGAAAAGCAACGAGTACATCAGTGATTTTAAGCACCAGTAAACATGTGATTTTTTTTTGCACTCACCTAAGGCCATTCGCAATTCTTGCAAAGAGTGTGCTGAAAAGGAAAGACGCAATAAGGTTAATTTAAAGAAAGAATCTAAACTTCCTCAATCATTTGGTGTTAAAGCGAAAGAAGCTTGAACAAGCTAAAATTTCAATGGAAATGCGGGATTCTTAAGGTTTCTTGAGAGTTGCCACAGTACATGATGGAGGCAAGCTTTTGAAATGAATGCAGATACATGACTTCCAAACTACATTCACTTGAAAATTAATCAAAAAGCAGTACACTAAAATCTTAAATCACCAAACTAAAATCTTAAATCACCTAAATAAACATGTTGAATCGTCCACAGCACAAGATGGCAATGATGGTCTCGAATTAGGAAAGTTCAGTACCTTAAAGGCTCTGAACAACCGTGACGAGTTAATGTTCTTTGTTACTTTTCACTCACTCGCCGAATGCCACTCGTCATTTTAGAAATACTAGGTCCTAAAAATAAAAATCCAGAGGAATCTAGTGCTTGGGAAATTCTCAACATTCGTAACCACTTAAAGTCTAGAATTTTCCCCATGGAATTCACTTCTGGCGTCCATTTCTGTTAGCAGAAGTGAATAGTCATTTAGGACGTTCATTATTCATTTCACATGATAAAACCCGAACCAGTTAAAGGTTCTCTAGTTGATACCTAAGTAACAAAGAGTGCGAGATATCCATTTGCATTTTCTTAGCATATATCGACAAGATTTTTGCTGTGTATGAAAGAACCAGCTTAAACATCCCGTTGAAAGGTTTTTCAGATGTAAGTGTAGTTTTTACAAGAAGGACGCTTGTGGTGCAGTGGTTGGAGGCGCCACTGCGACACGCACGTGGATTCGATTCCTGCGCCCATGGCCCACCAAGCTTTCCATCCCTCAGGGGTCGGCAAATTGGTACTAGACTTATCTGGGAGGATAGCAGCACTGGCTCGATACATCGGCAGGCGACCGCGAGTCATTGTAAAGGCCAGATATGCATTCAATCACCTCCAACGATACTTAATGAAGTCGAATGCATGGCGCATCCCTCAGGGATTGATCAACGTCGAGAGTTTTTTTTTAATTTAAGTGTAGTTTTTCAAAGAATCAGATCCAACCCCCTTAAATGCATTGGAAACGAAAAAAAATCTATGTTCACGTAAAAACTTAACGGTGAAAAACGACTATTCATGGGAGGAAAGAAGAGGAACGGAGGAAAAAAAAGCACTAAAATGTCGTTGTATATAATTCTGAATTGTTAAGTAGAGCAAATCGCCAATATTTGGAAAGTTCGCTTCTTTCTAAGACTTCAGCGCTAAGAATTCTAGACGAAAAGCGAGTAGAAGAGGCGAACTTTTACTTTTACTACGCCAAAAGGACTTTGGTTAGATTTATAGCCTAACTCGATGGTTGCGATCTTCTTAGTGAATTCGTGCAATCTTTTTAAAAAAAAACGATTGCCGCATTTTCAGTCATGTCTCTGTTTTCCTACTTCAATATTTTCAAAGAGAATCTGGTGTTCTCCGGTTAAGAATTGTATAAGGGTAGACGACGCAGAAAGTAAAGAACAGCACATTCGACCAACCTAGACGCTAGCTATCACCAACCGTGTCTCTGACGAACGAAGAATCCTGGACAATTACAGCGTCTTCCGCAGGTTCTTGCACTTCCCGCATGGCTGAAGCACTCGATTGGCATTAGTTCAGCAATACAGGCTCTTCTAGGTTTCATACTGCCTGGCTGCCATCAAATAAACAGCCGAAATATAATTCACACCTTCACAAGACTGGTCTACCGAAAACTGTCACCATTTAGCAAAAAGACCAACTCGTATGTCCAGAATAATCAGCCTTGTCGATTGACTGTTACTGTGAGAAAAATACTGTCGGAACGACATCAAGTTTCTTTTCTATACAACAATACGGCCTGGTCGGCTTATCGGCAACTACAAATGCTTGACTTTAAGCAAATACTCAGCTTGGCGTGCATAGCACACAGATGCACTATTTAAAAGATCTTGAAATAGAAGTCACTGTTTTCGCACAAGAATTTAGAATATCAGCTCTTAAAACTCTTTAGGAGTTTTGGATAAACTCCAAAAACCCAAAATTGAACCGCAAGGAAGAAGTACCTTGTGATCACGCGTGAAATAGCGCTATACCTCGGCTGATTCTTTGACCTGTCCCGTATCTTTCGTGTGATGTTATAAATTAGAATTGATGGCCGCTGTCAATAGATTTGAAGACAACAGGCTGAAGTACTTATGTGCATTTATTTGTAAACTAACATGATTCTGGATAAACGGGAAAGAATTGTGTCCTCAGAAATACTAGGGACTAGTCGAAGACGCATTTTGCTTCTAGTAAACCGTGAATTAATCAGAGAGAAAGCTGCCATTTAATTAGCAGATCTGCACGATAGATGATGATTGATGGCGATTTATCGACGGCATACTGATATTGCGTTCAACGAACAAGCGAGTCTCCGCCCTCAGATAAAAAGCACAAGGAGGCGCTGCTTATTTGAGACCATCTGCTACCGAAAGCATCTCATTTTTGTCCTTACTAAGTCTTAGTGTTCTAAAATATTCTCTGCAGCTCTAAAATTGTGTGCAGTGCTGCGATCGTTGAACTTTGCCCTTCGCACGGGTGTTCCAGTGAGCTATATTCTATTATATTCTGAGATTTTTCGTTTAGATTTGTAAAAGTGGTATTCAAAATGTTCGAAACACTCAGACCAGCATATAACAAAAAAAGCTCTGAAAATCAATGAATCATCATAAACTAATATCTATTTAATACTTGAATAGCTTAGCTTCACGACAGAGGTCATGTGGGTTCCAGCACCATTCTATAATTCCGCTTCCATCCCAGCGGTTCAGCAAATTTCTTAAGGTTCTCATATGACAATGTGGAAACCTTTTCTGTGTGTCGTGTCTGTAGGTATTCCAAAACCTTTCCTCTGTGTCACAGCTGGATCTAACAACGCCAAAACATTCCATCCCTCATCACATATTTTACAGCCCCAGCATGCATCCATCATCCAAGGCCCTTGATTGGCTGTTTTCATAAAAGTTTTTGAATTTTGGTAAAGCTGATTCTTATTGGACGTCGATATAGTTATGCTAGAGCATGTGCAGATTTTTGCCATAGGGAGCCTCCGGTTTTTGCTAGTTAAAGGAAGCCTTTCATGGACAAGTCTAGCAATAAATTACGAAACCTGACATGTCGCGGTTTGCATGGCCTGACGTAATGTCAAACTAGTGGGTACAGTACGCGTATTGGACAGCTGCTTTAACCATTGCGTTTTCGACATCTCGATAAATGAATAGGTAAATGGTGAGAGGGAATTGTCGATTAAAGTATAACTACAGTAGGAAGAGTAGAGTGAAAATAAATGAATAAAAAGAGAAAAAAACTGTCAGATTTCAAGCAACAAGGACAAGCAGATATGAACAGTTGGAATTCTGTCATCTCGAATCGTGAAATTCATGAAAACCTATCATCACTGAGATAAAAAGCTTCTAAGCAAGATTGATCACTAAAACCAAGTATTTCTATCAAAACTTGTGATCAGAAGGAAAACTGTATAGCAAATCTTCTCATTGCAAATAGAAAAACATAGTTCACCGATTATATGGAACATCACCTACATTCCCCACCAATGCCGTTGACCAACGAAAGAGTCGAGTGCGCTCAGGCAAAGTGCCCATCTTTCCTTATGGCACGTGAGAATAGCTCAGTTAGTTCTGGTCGCTCTTGGTGACGAAAATTGGCCATAGTTTCTATGGTCTTCCTGCTGTGCACTCGACATCCCGTGGGAACCATTCACTAATGGCCTGTGTTCACCGGTTGCTGTTTATTGTTGACTTTAATCTTTAATCTCTGACACGTCAGAATCTTAAGAAATCGAAATCTTGAGTTCCGCCTCTTACTTTCGCAATAGAGGACACCGTTGCTGTTACTCTCATAGCAGTGCATTCCAAAGCGCGGAGTGGTTTTTCATTCTGCATTCAAAAAAAGTACGTTGAGGTAGAGAGAATCGTGGAATGGTAAAGGTGAGTACGAAGTCGAACATTCTTAGTCTTCTTCACTATATCTTGTTGTTGCCGGTCCAAATCGCCCTCAATCACGTCGATTTACCGATCAAGATACTCAGATGTACAGATATTCGCTCCGTTGAACGTAAACTGGGTATCAGTCAAAAGCCTCAACATGGCTTTCTTTCTATGATATGTGCAATTGGTATGAGTACTGCAGAGCAGCACTGAAATACGCAAGATGCAGTGACGAACCGAGAGGAGAAATAATAGATTTGGGTGCTCTTCCGTTTGATTCTGTTTACTTAAAGAAGGTATTAAAATACTCAACCATTCGTGTGTCATGAATTCGTGAGCAAGTGTGCTCTAAAGAAAGAAAATCACAAACTTGGGCACGCTTGATAACCCACGGACCGAAGTCGGTTTTCTTCCATACAACCGATTATTTTTTGGTAAACAGATAGAAAACGGTATCGGCTTATAGAAGAAATCTTTTTCTCTCTATTCGAGAGTGAGCTCGATTTTTTAAAAATATCATTTGGCTCGTAAAGCTTCTTAGAATCAAAACTCTATAAGAGAAATGCGAAGGTTAGAGTTTTAAAATTCCATCCGAAATCAGAGTAACCATAAAGAATAAGAACGTATTTGACAACGCCAACGTGTTCCTATGGTCGCAATACCACCAGCTCTATTGCTTTCATTTTCCAAATACTAGGCTACACAAGGGGAAGAATTGCTCAAGATATGTTTGGCGGGCCACAGAAAATCAGAAATTCATCGTGGCAGAAAACGAGGGCTTCTGCCTTATGCAACGACTTCTAGATTCTTTTTATTGAGAATAACGTAGTCCACTCTAAGCTGAGATATTCTGGTTTAAACTTAAAAGCGACCGAGATTTCCACGCCTTATGAGTGGAAATCAACTCACGTCTGAACATAGTTGCTAACTAACAGAAAGGATTCCCACTTCGAATAGACAATGACAGCTGAGAATAAAATGCCGAAAAACATTGAATCCTAAACAGACACAGAGTTTTTTGGATGCTTTTTTAAAAGGTGTTCACAGAAAATGGCTCACGAACAACTTACCATGTCTGAGACAATAGGACTTGTAGAATTGCAATTTTTACCTTGTTTAGGACAACAAGGCCTAAAAATTGCAATTTGTGGAAAGATGTGATGACACTGATGTCTAATTTCGGTGTTATGACACCATTTTTCTGAATGAAAGAGCATGGAATCACCTAATGAGAAGGCTAAGGCAATATGGAAAGCAGCAGCAGTGAGGTGAACGGAAACGAATGAGAAGTCCAAAGCTAAGCGATGAATGGGAAGCAATGACTGCGGACCATTGTTTTCTGTGAAAAGGCTCGGTCGCATACGGAAAAAATTCACGTATCTAAGTGTTCTAAAAAATTTTTCGCTGAAATTAGACCTATTACTACAGTATTGTTTGCACGTGATTCCATATATGGTTGCTTCGTCTTTTCGTTGAAATGTAATTAGATTAACGAGGGAAGGACTTAGGCATTCTTTTATGCTGTCTCAGTGAAGCCCTCTCCATTTTAGAAGTAAATGAGACAAATGGAAAACATGAAAGCGGTGAAAATTTGACGATAGCTTCTTTTATGAACTAGCATTCGATGAAAAGAAAAACTTTTAAACAAAATATTTCTGTAGTCGCTAGAAGGTACGGGCAGCAAAGTGACGATGATGATAGTCATCGTAACCACGATAGCGGTTTGACCCTGCTTTGGTTTTACCAAGCACTCGTTTTCGCAAAACCTCTATGTTGCTACGCTACTTATTTGATAGAAACTCCCTTGATTCACAAGGGTTAATAAAAACCTTTGGTGATTAATTTGGCGATTATAAGCGCAGCTTTCATAGGATTTCAAAAGGAATCTAAGGCATTCAACAACATCTATAATAAAGTTGAAAATAGTACCCAGGATCGACTTTTCATTAACCTCGGCATTGAATTATGAATTCGTCGTTTTCTCTCTCAGCAATCGCTAGGTTGTTAAACAGCATACGTTTACTTCCATACAATAGCACACATACAACACAATCGTAGCTGACGTTTCGGCGGAATCGCCTTCTTCAGAGCCTGGAAGGGTACACCAATACGCAACTTACTAGGTCAAACTCTTCAACAGCACAAACAAAAAAATGAAAGACTAAACGATAATCACAAGATCTACGGCTTCTCGAAAAAAAACCCTCTCGAAGTGTTTGACCTAGTAAGCTGCGTACTGGTGTATCCTCCCAGGCCAGGCTCTGAAGAAGGCGATTCTGCCGAAACGTCAGCTACGATTGTGTTGAATGTGTGTTATTGTATGGAAGTAAACGTATGCTGTTTAACAACCTCGCGATTGCTAAGAGAGAAAACGACGAAAGATGAAAATCCTCAAGCAGTGGCCAAATCCAGATTCACAGCATTGTACACCGTAGTGTAGACGTAAAGACGAGTAATGTAGAAAAAATTATAACACAAATACGGAAGCCACGCATACCGGTGATACAGTGAGGGATGCCCTCGAGTAGCACCTGATAGGAGCTTCTTCGAAGGAAAAAGTATACAAGCTCGAAAAAATCCTATTTTCATTGTGCTCGAAAACGGATTGTTGTGCTTCGATGGAAAAAATCTGGAGGTGCTAACAATTTTTTATTTGAATTGATGAAGTTCGTCATGATTTGAAACAAACTTGCTACAAGATGATACTAATTTGAATTGTCGTGCTAAGAAAAAAAAACTGTCATTCAGCCTTATTGAGGATCTAACAGCTTCCGCTCAATGGATGCTATTCGGAGCTGCACTTGCCTGGGGTTCACTTTATTTTCGACATTTTGGTATATACGCCATCGTCTCCGGTCTTTGATTATCGACGAAGGTGTAGAAAGGCCGGATACCTGACACGTTTCACTTATGTGACATAGGAAGCTCTTAATTTGATCATCTCGACTGTTAATTTGATAGTGTTTGTTCCTTTCTTTTATTGTGCCCATTTATGGCATGAAAACGCGCGTGCGGCGCTCACGTGAAGTGCGCCCATGGCACACCAAGCCTTCCATACCTCAGGGGTCGGCAAATTGGTAATAGACTTGTCTGGGAGGAGAGCAGCACTGGCTCGATACATCGGCAGGCGACCGCGAGTCATTGTAAAGGCCAGATATGCATTCAATCACCTCCAACGATACTTAATGAAGTCGAATGCATGGCGCATCCCTCAGGGATTGATCAACGCCGAGAGCTTTATCCTTTATCCTTTATCCTTATGGCACGAGTTTTCGATCCACAACGCTTAGAAAGAGTCGGTAGAAGTAAAGAGACATGAAAGCAGAGCATCGTGTTTTTAATCCTCAGACAACATATACAATTTTATAATCAGCTTTCTGGGGCGTTCAGTTAATCTTGCAACAAGATCCGGATATAAATATATTCGCGTCGAAACGGTCACCCATTAGTTCTCTTATATGCCTCCGGTCCGCTTTCCAAAGACCAATGTCTGATATTATAAAAAACAAGTTCATCTGTGGAGTGACAACAGGGCAGCTGCCAGCCAACAACCATTCTTCCCATATTATTCCAATCAAGACTTCAACTAAAGACTATGAGAAATATTTCAAGGGAAGCGTTGTCAAATTTTCGGACTTATTTATTTGCATTTCTAAGCAAACTTATCAGGCTTAAATCTTAACCACCTATAATTCTTCTTTACTGGAACCCTCCTATACACAAAATCAGATGACTGCCTATGATGAAGATCTGAGAGGGCTCGGCCACAGCCGTACAAGCATTCCATAAGCAATCGAAGCAATTATCATCCAACAACATTCACGAAATTAAAAATCCTCTAGACATGCACGCAAAATCCGAAGGCTTTCCTAGATCGAGTTTGAGCGAGAACAAATGGAATAAGAGAAGTGCTAAGATCCACAAGACATGCGGTGTCAAGTGGGTGAAGATAAAAAAATATCGTCTTAAACGTATAAATTTTGAAGTTTATTTTTTTGAATTTACTAATTGATACGATAAAAAGAGGCTGTATTCGAAAAACTGATGATATTCACGGCAGTCGTTTAACGGCGATGAATCTCCAAAAGCATTCCGAGGTTGCATATTGGACAAAGAAAGCATACGACAACATATGTGTGATCGGAAAATAAAGTCTGCCGTGAAGTCTATGAAAAGCCAACATGACAGAAAAGAACATTTTTAGAAAAAAACCGTAGGATGGATTGCATGGTTTACAACCGATAAACATCAATCAAAAGAAAACTCGATAGAAGTAGAAACGGTATTGAGAAATTGGCTAAAAAATGAAATACAGTACTCTTTGCAAATCAGGAACTATTCTTCAAATTTTCGGATGCAGAAATCATTAATGGGCTCACTATCGCCTTTATGGGTGAAGGTGGATAAAGTGGCAAAGGATTTAGAACTGATCAACCTTTTCTTTGATAGCATCGTAGAGATCACATTGACTGAAGACCACCATGAAGTACAGTGTGGACCGACGAAATAGTGCACCCGATCGCGATTTGAACAAGGTGAATGCTGGGGTTTCCAACAGTAAACGAGGAATTTTAGGCATCTAGAAGAATTATGGGTAAGAGAACATCAGATTCTGATGGAAATACAGTACTCTTTGCAATCGAGGAACAATTTCCCAAATTTTGGGATGCAGAAATCATGAATGGGCCCATTATCGCCTTTATGGGTAAAAGTGGAAAAAATGGCAAAGGATTTGTAGCAGATCTACTCTTTCCATTGATAGCATCGTAGAGATCAGATTGACTGAAGACCACCCAGAAGTACATGGGGACCGACGAAATAGTGCAAACGTTCGCGATTTGAACAAGGTGGGGTTTTCAGCAGCAAACGAGGAATTTTCGACATCTAGAAGGGTCATGCAAAAGAGAACATCAGATTATAATGGAGATACAGTACTCTTTGCAATCCAGGAACTATTTTCTAAATTTTCGGATGTAGAAACCATAAATGGGCTCATTATCGCGTTTATGGGGAAAAGTGGAAAATGTGGCAATGGATTTGTAGCAGATCTACTCTTTCCATTGATAGCATCGTAGAGATCAGATTGACTGAAGACCACCCAGAAGTACATGGGGACCGACGAAATAGTGCAAACGTTCGCGATTTGAACAAGGTGGGGTTTTCAGCAGCAAACGAGGAATTTTCGACATCTAGAAGGGTCATGCAAAAGAGAACATCAGATTATAATGGAGATACAGTACTCTTTGCAATCCAGGAACTATTTTCTAAATTTTCGGATGTAGAAACCATAAATGGGCTCATTATCGCGTTTATGGGGAAAAGTGGAAAATGTGGCAATGGATTTGTAGCAGATCTACTCTTTCCATTGATAGCATCGTAGAGATCAGATTGACTGAAGACCACCCAGAAGTACATGGGGACCGACGAAATAGTGCAAACGTTCGCGATTTGAACAAGGTGGGGTTTTCAGCAGCAAACGAGGAATTTTCGACATCTAGAAGGGTCATGCAAAAGAGAACATCAGATTATAATGGAGATACAGTACTCTTTGCAATCCAGGAACTATTTTCTAAATTTTCGGATGTAGAAACCATAAATGGGCTCATTATCGCGTTTATGGGGAAAAGTGGAAAATGTGGCAATGGATTTGTAGCAGATCTACTCTTTCCATTGATAGCATCGTAGAGATCAGATTGACTGAAGACCACCCAGAAGTACATGGGGACCGACGAAATAGTGCAAACGTTCGCGATTTGAACAAGGTGGGGTTTTCAGCAGCAAACGAGGAATTTTCGACATCTAGAAGGGTCATGCAAAAGAGAACATCAGATTATAATGGAGATACAGTACTCTTTGCAATCCAGGAACTATTTTCTAAATTTTCGGATGTAGAAACCATAAATGGGCTCATTATCGCGTTTATGGGGAAAAGTGGAAAATGTGGCAATGGATTTGTAGCAGATCTACTCTTTCCATTGATAGCATCGTAGAGATCAGATTGACTGAAGACCACCCAGAAGTACATGGGGACCGACGAAATAGTGCAAACGTTCGCGATTTGAACAAGGTGGGGTTTTCAGCAGCAAACGAGGAATTTTCGACATCTAGAAGGGTCATGCAAAAGAGAACATCAGATTATAATGGAGATACAGTACTCTTTGCAATCCAGGAACTATTTTCCAAATTTTCGGATGCAAAAACCATAAATGTGCTCATTATCGCCTTTATGGGTAAAAGTGGAAAAAATGGCAAAGGATCAATAGCTGATCAACCCTTTCCATTGATAGCATCGTAGAGATCACATTGACTGAAGACCACCGTGAAGTACATGGGGACAGACGAAATAGAGCACCCGATCGCGATTTGAACAAGGTATGGTTTTCAACAGCAAACGAGTAATTTTCGGATGTAGAAACCATAAATGGGCTCATTTTCGCCATTATGGGTAAAGGTGGAAAAAGTGGCAAAGGATTTAGAGCTGATCAACCATTTCCATTGATAGCATCGTGGAGATCACATTGACAGAAGACCACCATGAAGTACACGGTGGACGGACGAAATAGTGCACCCGTTCGCGATTTGATGGGACAGACCAAATAGTGCACCCGTTCGCGATTTGAACAATGTATGGTTTTCAAC